>VYXH01009034.1:312325-424863 GCA_013397275.1 Burhinus bistriatus
CCTCCCCCCGGCGTGTCCCTCCCCGCCGCCCTGCCTCCCCCGGGCTGTCCCTGCCGGGGCGGCGGCGGCGCTGCCACCCTTCGGGGGTTGCGCGTAGCGGCCGCGGGTGTGCGCGGGGCAAGTGTTGACGGGGCGGGAGGGGACTCCCCCGAAGGCGGGAGGGAAAGGCTCTCCTGGGTGGCTGCGGGGGGTAAAGTAGCGGTAAAATGGGTACAGCAGCGCTTCTGGGTTTCGCAGGAGCGGTAGGCGGCTTCTTGGCGTTTTCAAAACGTATTTCGGAGTCGGCTGAAGAAAAGTTTAAAAAAATGCTCGTGACAGTCCCAGTGATAATATTTCTTAAATCTCCGTCTCACTTAATGTTCCCTGCCTGCCCGCTGCTGAAATAAGCTCATTGCTTTCAAAAGAGCATGTAGGTTCACCTTTGCATATGCCCACTCAGCCCACATGGCATGTGTTTTCAAACCTATTCCCAGGAGTCATATAACCAGTCCTGTTATTCTGCTGCAAGGACTTTCCCCACCTTTTACTTTTATAGAGGCTTCAGTGTGAATTGTGAAAATGTAGTCCTGGCTTCGAGGCAAAAATTCCCTTTGACTTCAGCAGGGACAGACGTGCCTTCACTTGTGTTAATGCAAAACACTGCATTTAGTTTACCAGCTTGAAACTTGCCTCTCTCAGTCCTAGGGGCTATTTCTAGTGTTTATTAGCATGAGACCTATCAGCAATTTGAGGTTCTTGAGAAAATTATCAACCACAGAGTGACAGATTTTCGAAATTAGGATCTTGGAAAGCTTTAGAAAGGTGGGAGATGTATGTCTTTAAGAATTTTAGTAATAACCATTGCCCAATGTCTAATTTTGCTCTGCAGTAATAACAAAAATAATAAACACTAAAAAACTGATTCTGCTTTGTAGCAAACCATATAAGGAAGAAACTTGAAAAATAAGATTGGGTTATTTTTGTTGGAAATACAGAAGAGACAGGGTAAATGTATTTTGGGCTGAATATTTATTTATTTGTCAAGCAGTGAAAAATACTGGGCACCTTGCAGATCCAGACTAACAGAGATTCCCCAACCCGCAGAGTTCAAAGGCAATGAACAGAGCTTGGTAAAAATGCTGTAATATTCAGACTAAAATGATTGAGTGTTGGATCACCTTTGAAAAAATCTAAGCTTGCTTTCTTCCTTTATTTTTCCGTTTCTCCATTATACACTTTCTCTTACGATCTGATTTTTTTTATTACTTCTAAAACTGTACTCTTGCCAAAATACCTGCTGTTGGGGGTCACGCAGAAGATGTTCCCAAGAGTCTCAAGTGGCTAAACAGATTAAGGGTATCTGAGTTTAGCTGGGAAAGAGCTTGTTCTCTCCTTTTAACTCTGGATAGCTCCAGCCACCTTTTCTTGGAGGTGAGAATGCCACTGGAAAGGCAGAGTGTTTTCTAATGCTAGGGGACTGCATTATTTTTTTTCTTCAGTGTTTGTTCCCTTTGTGTCCACTTCCCTGTGAAAAAGCCCAGCTACTTTAAACAGTTTATTGTCTGTTTCATTCACAGGGAAAAGTGAAAAATCCATCCATCCAGTTGCCGTTCCCAGTACTACTTATATTATACTTTTGTCTGGCTCTTATTCAAAATCGATTAAAATATTATAAATAATACAATTAATTCTATACTTAAGCTGTAAGTACATTAGTTGCAGTCGAAGGGGAAGTTCTAAGCGAAGTTCATCCTGTAATTATATCAATTGCAACTTCCCTGCTTTTAGTGCAGTTACTTCTGATCAACTCTAGTGCAAAAGAAACTTTAGACCTTGCATCTTTAATGGAAGTTTTGCTTGATAATAAAATGGGGGATCTGCTTTCTGTTACGTTTCCGAGTTAGTAAAGTTTATCTTCTCTTACCTGGCATGTATATATCCATTGTGCATCATTAAAAGGAGACCTTTCTAATTTAATCGTATAAAGAGCCCTATGGAAGCCCAAGTACGTGTGCATAAAGAAGTGACAGCTGTCCCATTTCAGATCATTGTAGTGCTCACAATACAGCACTTTAAAAATTAATAAATATGATGATATGATTTTTGTCAGCATTGCCACTGATGATGGAAGCGTTTAATCAACTGTCAGGTAAAAAACAGCACCACCAGGAAACTTTGTCAGGCTGACAAATGGAGTTGGAGAAAAAGGGGTGACAGCACAGCACCATTTTGTCCATTGAAGAGAGTGTTTACATTGATGCTACCCATTTGGTATGAAAAGGTCTTTTATTATATTAGGTCAGCTGAACGCCTCTAGATGAATTTAATTTTTTTTTGCTTGTTTTTTAAATTAAGAAACTTGTTGAAAAACAGGTAAGGATACTTCCATATCACCAGTTAGGTAGTTTACAGTATTGGGAAATGTGTTTTATTATCGTCTGACCATCTTTATTTTCTCAGAGCCCGATCAAATACCAGTTGGAATTCTACCATCGAGTACAAATTGGGTTGCCTGCCTGTATCATCAGCTACTACTGACATTAATGGGACTTAAGTGCGATCAACACTACGTTTAAATCCTGTCATGTCCTGTAATGGGCTTCACGTGGGCAGTCCTCTGTGCCCATACACAGACTGATTGGTTTAGGAAATATTTGTAAATGACTTGCAGTGTCATTTTCAGAGATAGTGTAAGATTTCAATTACAGATTTCTTTTTCTAAAGAGAAAAAATTCTAAAAAATGAAATCATGTAATAGGCTGGGGCTTTTCCATGATCCAGGTGATTAGTACTGTTGTTGAGCCTGACTTTCAAAATCTGCTCATGTAAACAATCTTACTTAATTCAGTAAGCCTACTAAGATACAAGGTTTGGAATTAATATGTGTTGAAGACTGTACAACAATCACTGCTTTTAATAGTAAACAACAACTATGTAACATCTCATGGTAATCTGATTTATGAAGTTCAGCAGTGACTGAACAAACTTTTTGGAGGTTCACATAAGAGAATTTGACAAATAGTTTATGCAAAGGTTTAGGCGAATGTTGTATGACTGATTCAAAAGTTACACAATTTCATTCATGACATTAGAAATTTTATTTATTACATTGCCAAGTTACATGATGAAAGTGAGTTTATAATTATAACAGTTTGTAAAATACATGATCCAATCTGTAAGAGTTAGCACTCTTACAGAGTGCACAGAAGATGTGAGAACAGGAAAGGAGACAGAGACTTTATTTGTGTTTCGGAGCCAGTCTCAATCTCTTTCTCCTGCAAGTAATCCAGTTGACTTGTAAATCAAACTCCTAGTCAGTTTAAGTTTTAACATAAGGCCTTAGGTCTTCCCCTATGGTAATTTTGGGAAGCATTTCTGCCTCCTTATTCTTATGTGAATAAGACACTCTGTCTTGAGTATGCATGTTGGAAGAATCCGATCATACTGGAAAGGAAATTTGGACCTAAATTTCTTTGAGGCTCCTTTTATCAGAGCATAGATGTACCTTTTGCAGTCATATATGAAGACTATTAAGCACATTTTAAGTACACAAGCAAAGAGGCCATTAAACCTCTATCTGCAGTGTTTAGGAGTTGTTTAAAAAGTTTTTTTCCTATTTAAAGCTATGGATTTTTTCATTTCATCCCTTCTTATCACAGGTCTTCTATGATGTTTAGCTGAAATTACTGATGATTCCAATTTTGTCCCATCTTTTAGGGCAGTATTTAAATAATAAAGAATTTACATCACAAGTAATGTTTGGTTATTGTTATACCATTAGCTGTGCAAAAGTTGGGAGATAGTTTGATAGCATCCCAAGTCCTTCTAACTAGTGGAAAAAAAAGTCTTACTCTTTAGAATAGTAAGCATAGGTCAGAAAGTGGTGAAAAATATGTTCTGCCATTTGCCAGTGTCAGCTGAAAAAAGTTTCTGTACACCTTATGTTAAATATGGAATTTAAAAAGTAGCTTTAAAAGAAGAAAAAATGGCTTACGGGATGGATGGTTTAATAAAGTGGGGAGTAAAGAGAGGAGAAATTTCAAATGGGGTCATGCTAAGACATATGTTTTTTTAAGTTGGAGAAAGTGCCATAAAAGATGAGCAGAAATTATTTTTCAGTACAGCTCAGGTCTTTAAGAAGAAAGTTTACCCATGTTACTGGAACTAAAATCAAGCAAAACAAAAGACAAATCAAGCTCTCTTTGTTCTGGACTCTCCTGTTACCTCTTTCAAGTTTAGGCCAAGTGTAATACAGTTTATGCACACACAACCCTTTACAGTAAATTTTAAATGTCCTTGAACACTTAGGTACAGGCATCGATTTTGTCTTTTTCAGGCCCTCTGGGTGAGCTCTGGGCATTCATTGTCCCCTGCTGCGCCAGGATGACATTACAAAGTTATTGCTTGTGGGTGCAAACTTTTCAGCTGGGGAGCGCCCTTGTGGGACAAGTTGTTGTAGAAGGTCAAGAGCAGACAGGAGCCACATTTCATTACACAGGGTAGCTGTTTGTTATCATCAGTATTAACTGTGCGTCTCTTTCAATTTTAAAGAGCAGTTAAAGCATTAAAACCCTGGGTCCGGGGAGGTTCAGTTCTGCAAATGGGAAACACTTAGGCACTGTTTTATTCAGCAGCACTTGAGCAGCAAGCACCAACAGCAGCCGTATTCATTTCAGTGCTGACTTTTAACAAGGACAGAGGTTGCTCTTTAGAGAGCAGAGAGCAGGAAACCTGCCAAGCAGAATAAACAATAATTTTTTAAAAATCCCATGTAATACAGAAGAAATGAGTTAAAATAACTTTTGCTGTGCACTAAACATGACTAGGAAGTACCCCAGGGAATGCAGGAGATAATTGCAACAGTAAAGAACTAAACTGGTCTAACATCTTTTCCACAAAAGGATGCTCCAGCACATCATGCAAAATTTAGGAAAACTTTAAATTGTTAGTATAAGCCAGTAAATTGATGAAGGGATGGTGTAATTATCCCTGAAACTGCAACCCGGCAGAGGTGAACACATTCTCGGTGTCACAGCTGCACTGGCCTGGGAGAGAGGGATCTCCCCGCAGAAGGTGATACCCTCCTGTGCCTCCACAGCAGAGAGCCCTTGGGGCAGCAGCTGAGGAGGTCACCTCACCTCCTGTCACCTCCCTTGCTCCATAAGTCTTCTTCTCAGGGAACAGTTTCTGACTGAAAACATCCTAAGGCCTTCCTGGATTACACCACCACCAATCTCACCTTCGAGATGTCTGCCAGGGCAGGAGCTCTCGGTAGACCCTAGGGCTGTGTAGAAGGGCACCTGTCCAAAGCCACCCGAAGACTCAGATACAGTTTCGTGTCTCCATGCTACTGCTTCGGTGGATCTAGTTGGTGGCCAGTCACAAGTGGTGTTCCCCAGGGCTCAGTATTGGGGCCTGTTCTCTTTATCAATGATCTGGATGAGGGGATTGAATGCTCCCTCAGTAAGTTTGCAGATGACACCAAGTTGGGCAGGTGTTTTTATCTGCTTGAGGGTANAGAGGAGTCACTGAGGGAACTAGGGTTGTTTAGTCTGGAGAAAAGGAGGCTGAGGGGAGACCTTAACACTCTCTGCAGCTACCTGAAAGGAGGTCGTAGCAACGTGGGGGTAGTCTCTTTTCCCAAGTAACAAGTGATAAGATGAGAGGAAACAGCCTCAAGTTGCACCAGGGGAGGTTTAGATTGGGTATTAGGAAAAATTTCTTCACCAAAAGGGTTATCAAGCATTGGAACAGGCTCCCCAGGGACATGGTTGAGTCACCACGCCTGGAGGGATTTAAAAGACATGTAGATGTGGTGCTTAGGGACATGGTTTAGTGGTGGTTCTGGCAGTGTTAGGCTAATGGTTGAACCTGATGATCTTAAAGGTCTCTTCCAACCAAAATGATTCTGTGATCACCAGGACAGACAGGGCCGCACAACACAGCACATGCCGCTGGTGACAGCCCTCCGGTATCATGAGGGAAGACACCTTCCTCTCCAAACTTGCGTGGGTTGGACAAGGTTACCTCACCAACCCGGTGGGCAGTAGCCCGTCCTCCAGGGTTGCTGAGCCATTGCTCCATGGATGCACAGCACCTGCTTGCTGCCCTAGGTGTGCCTGCAGTGGCTGCCTCATCGGTTTGAGATGAACAGCAGGTGGGCTAGTGGGGGTGGGGGTGCAGGGTGCCCAGGTGGGGCTTGTTTGCTGCACGTCCCTACGCAGGGAGCAGCGGGGTGGCAAAGGGCTAGGGGAAAGGATTCTGCCCATATTCATTTGTAATGAGTTTTCTGTAATTCCCACTGAGGCTGTTGGGTAACGATCAGCCATTTAGTGTGGCTGGCATGTGTAAAATCCTCATTGGAGGGTGTTGTACTGCCTTGCTTCAGTGCTGGTGTGAGGGGGTGCTTGGGGTGGGTGTAGGATCTGAGAAAAATGCAAGTGTGGAGGATTTCAGGGTGTTAATAGGTTAGTAATTTGGTGCTTTTATTTTTTTAATAATTAAAACCATAATGTAGCTGGCTCACGTTCTCAGTTGCCTTACAGAGCGAGCACTTGGTACCCTGGTGCCGTTGGCTTCCCAAGAGGAGCAGCTGCAGGGCCTGTCTCCCCAGCCCTCCCTCCTCCAGCAGGCCTGTGGGCCCTTGGTTGTGCAGAGCTTGAGCCTTGTGGAGAGTGGGGGTGGGTCTCCTGCCCCCCCCTGTAAGACCACCTTTTGTTAAGCTGACAGACTTGAATCAGTTTATTGCTCAGCCGGTCCACCTGTCTGAAGAAGAATGACTTTTTCAGGTTTTTTCCAACTCCGATAGTTGTAAGAGTTCTTTGTGGAATGGGTGTGAAATTGGTGCCTCTGTGGCCTGTAACTTCCTTGTGAGAAGGAACTACATATATTTGATTAGAGCAGGTTGGTAACTGTGAAGACTTGCAGGATTAGGCCCTTCAGATTGTCGCTAAAATCCTGTTACACGCACAAGACACAGTAAAGCTGTAGGTTTGTTTGGTAATGGGTTTTGCTGTTCGATTGGTTTTTCAATTTTTCAAAACAAATGGATGTTTCATTTTGGTTATTTACAGTTGTATGCTATTGTGTAGTTTTTCTGTAGAATAACAAAGTTAATAAACAAACATGCATACATCATTATGCAAGTTAATTTGTTTTACTTTTCTAAAAGAACCCTATTGAAAAACTATGAAATAGAAACAAGCGGAGCTAATGGCTCGGCAGAGTTTTGTGTGCTAACAGGGTAACAGCAACTGTGTGCAGTCTGAGCTTCGTGTCTCTACAGTGCACATTTAAAAATGAGTGTGGCTTAGTTAATAACACTACTGCTTTGCCACAATAAGCTATTTTCAATTTATTATTCAAGAATCTTATTATATTGCTTCTGTAACACATGAAACCATGTGTTGCTCACCTGAGTAATTACCTGCAGCTTCTAAGCTATACACAGGCTTCTGTTGAAACACACGAGTCTTATTGCTCTCTTTGCCCAGAGGAGTATCGGTTTTTTAAAGCCACCCTATGCGTGTATATATTTTATATAAACAATCATTTCTATTTAGGAGACCAGGACTAGGACCTGGCTCAAAGCACGGTTGGAACGAGATGGGAACGTGGACATGGTTATGGTAGGTTCCCAGCAGGGTGTCAGTCAGGGCCAGTACAGAAGGGCACTGCGAGCTACTGTGATGGAGCAAACAGTAGTGTGTGTATCTCTAAATATTTAAAATTAGAGGAAAAATACTTTTCTTTGTAAACTTTTTTCTTTAATAATGATACTGGCAGAGCAGAAGTGCACAGAAGCTGCCATACATAAGACCACAACTTGATTTGCTGTTGTGCTATTCGTGATCTAACAGGACTTCGTTTCAAAAGAAGAAAATAAAAACCTTACGTGATGGATCTGGGTAACGTTGTCCTACAGAGGAAGCTTTTCCGATCCCTGTTTTTTATCAGTTCAGACTATGAAGCATGAAATGTAATTATGCTTATTAGCTTGGAAGTCATGTCTGCAGACTTGCTAGTGCTTATAAAGTTATTTACTCCTGTCTAAGGAAGATTACTGATACTATTTTTTCCCATTAATTTTGTGCCAGTCATAAGTAGACAATGTGCATTGTTATGTCTGTTGTCTAACTAATAAATGACATAGTGGTCAGAAAAGGACATAAATAATATACACAATCCTGCCAATCAAAAAGCCCCAAACTACTGACATTTATTAAAAAAAAAAAAAAAAAAAACACCCCCCAGGAAACTTTAGTATTGCATCATTGCAAATCAACACCTCTTTTGTTTTTTAAAGTGAGCCTTTTTTTTTTTTTTCTTCAGTTCAAACTATTATGGACTTACATAGTTTTAAATCTGGAATTTAAGAATTTTTGAGGGTTTAATGTTCCCTACTTTTTTTAAGAATTGTTTTGGGAGTGAAGGAATAGAGTTGGCTGAGCTGTTTTGCACATTCTTACCTGTTTTATTCATTTTATGTTATAAGAAATATTGCTGTCACTATATAAATAGTCACAATATAACTGGACTGTGCTTATTTACTTGGGAGAATTAGGTTTGAGATGCTGGTGAACGGTACTAGTTTGTTCTCCTGCCTTTGTGTCTGGGACTTTAGGGATTTTGGGGGAGATGACAGAAATAGCTGCGGCAATCCTTATATGGAAGTCTCTTCAGGCATTGCTTTATTACTTGTTTTGTGTACGAGTTTCTTCTCTACAAGGTTTTCCCAATATCTACTGTAGTGGTTTATTACTTTCTGTTTCTTGTTTATGCACAATGTAATTTATACCATATGTGATTTTTAGAGAAGAGTATCTAGAACAGACTGGATGCCTTCATTTTTTTATTTGTATTTAGCTTTTTTAATGTTATGCTTTGAATCTAGATAACTTGCTGTCTTCTGGATTGCTCTTTTTGTCTTCTATAAAAGTTTATGTATTAAAAACTCATAGGAAGCATGATTAAGAAATTGAATAGGTCTCTTCCCAATTCAATTTCTTTACTTCTGTAAATGTAGAGGTTCCTGCAGGATGGCTTCCTATAAAGTCAATCAGAAGTACATTAAATCAAATTTGTCTGTCCTGTGTAGTTGGGTAGTACAATAATATTCAGGTTAACAATGCTGTCAAATGTACTACTGTTATTATCTATTTTTGATACAAATTAGGTAACTCAATCAGTAATTTAAATACAATATATTCAAAGAAATTTTGCTGCAAGCTTCCTGGTTTTATTTTCTTGAGCCCTTCCTAAGGAAAAAACCCCACCCCGAGCTATGCAGTGAACTGTAAAATATAACAGACCAGGCCTGTTAATTGAGCACCTCTTGTGTTCTTCTGTGTGATTAAAAAGCAGTATTTTCAAATCATAAAAAAAAAAAAAATCAGAAATGGCTTTTTCTTGTAGCTGTCAGCTTTGGCCAAGTCACTTAGTCCATTTCACTAGATTAAACACTCTCTCCTTAGAATTTGGAGAAGGAAAACAGTGTCTTTGTCATGAAGACTTAATTCCTGGAAATGTGTTCAGGCATGTTTCATCCTACATTATTTGACTCTTGGCTAATGTGGTTTAGGATTACACTTTTCTGTTCTAAATCATGCTAATAATACTCACATAAATTGTACTAGCTTTGATAAGGATATGAAAGGACATATTTTCTTTCCAAGTTCAGAGAGCTATCCTATTTAAAAAAGAAAAAAACAAACCAAACCCAAACTAACAAAACCTGTACCTTTACTAACAACATATGAACCACCTACTTAAACTGAAAATCAATGCTGAAATGCAGTTGGTGAAACTTTACTCAGAAGTTAAAACTGGTTTCATTTCTAGCATAACCTATTCTATTACTTCAGATGTCTTGAGAAAAGAAGAAATGCATATCTAAGTAAGATAAAAAAAAGAACAAAATACTTGTTTTGACCATTTCATAGGAGTTTCAGAGACCGTCTATGGCCTTCTGTGGAATAATGCATGTCCTTAGAATTTGTTTGTTTCTTTAGTTGGAAATGTGTGGATACTTTTAGTAAATGATAGAAATGGTGACTTTTTAATGAGGTTTTACTTCGTCTTCCTGGTCAGCATGGATTATTTTTTGTAGGCCTCCTCTAAGTGTAGCCGTTCAGGTTTAATCATGATCAATGATTGTTATTTAGTGACTTCAGACCCATGGTCAACTTGCTATTGGTATCAAAGAAAAGAGGTTTGTGCCCTAATGGATTTTTCTCTTGATGCCACTTCTATAATACAGCTGATCAGACTTTTTCCAGTCCTTGCCCAATATCTGTATAGCTCTCATAGTCAGATTTACAGAGTAATTTTATGAATACAGAGGTCAGTCCAGAGAACTTGACATACAGGAGCTAGGCATTATTTGTTTAGGTCCTGATTCAAATTGCTTGAAGTCTCAGGTACATCAAGATAACGAGTATCTTACAGGATTAGAGCTTGTAAGCATGGTCAGTATTGTGAGTTTTCAGCTGATAATGATGAAGGCAGGGGATCTGGAAAAGTGAATTTGAATATATCATCTCACTGATAAAAACTTATGCTGCTTAGAACTGCAGTTCCAGGCTCTAGCATTTCTGACCCTTATGTTCTTGATTACTTTCAGATCACACTTTTAATGTTATCCTCAGTTACAGGAACTAGAAACTTTTTTTTTTTTTTAATGGAAGTTGAGATTCTGATAACATTATATGATTCCAGAACCCTAGGGAAAAAAAACCTGTCTGTACCTTAAGCTGGTCTTTTATAGAGTAAAAGCATGAAGATGTTTGTCTGTTCTCATTTATTGACAATCCTTAAATATGTCCAAAAAGAACCGGGACTGCAGCATCACTGTGCAGGCAACCGAAATACCAGCACTTGGATTGATGAATCAAGCCTGCTCTCTTCTGTGTCTTTACTTGATTGAATATCACATTTTACAGGGTAATATTTCCCCAAAGAAGAATTTACAATCAATAAATAACTTGAGACAAGGATAAGGCTTATCCTACAGAGTAACTGTTCCTTGCTGGCAGTTCTGAAATTCTAGTTAACAGTGCCTCAGTCTTCACGTTTTGAATGTCTCTGGCATCTAGAAATCTAATTATGTAGAACCAAAGCGGTAAACCCAACTATGTTTGGTTTTAGTAATGTTTTAAACAGTCAGTGGAAGACTTTACTTGTAATTCTTGAGTGTTCTTGCATGAAAATACTGCCAGTACAATTACAATTGTGGTGAAGTCTCTCTCTCTCTCTCCTCTCTCTCTCCTCTCTCTCAAAATTGTGTCTTGTACCTGGTCTGTCCCTAATTTCTGAATGTAAGTCTTGATTGTAAAAGAAACTTAAAAGCAAGTGCTGCATCGGTACCATCAACATTGATACTCCTCACTATCCAGGAGCGCGGTGCAGATGAGGACGCTGTTGTGCTGCAGGCTGTTCTAACATGCGGGATAATACAGTTTGCATCTCAAAATGTTTGCAGTCTGACAGAGGGCTTCTCTGATTTAGCAGCTTTGTTATCTGTTGCTAAACAGGCCTCCTTGCTCAAGGTTACTACCCTGTGAGGAGAAGTAGACATAAATTTTGTACAAGCATCTAGCCATCACAGTTCACACTTGGGCACTAAGGTTTTTATTGATGCTTTTAAGCCTAGTAAAACGTCTGAGCTGGATCCTGCCATATACATCCTATTATGACAGTAAGTGATGGAAGAAGGTGTGTGTGAGGATAAAAGAGGTTTGGGACATAAGGCAGGTCATCCAGTCATTCAGTTTTCTTAGGTGGATGTTACATGATTCAACAATATTAATGTTGCCAGAAATAGTATTTTATTTTATTCACCTACGTACCTTTCCTCATCACTTTCCCAAATGTCACCAAAATAAAATTCTTGCCTGCTTTTCCACAAAAAGTTACGGATAGAGTTTCACTTCACATCTTGATGATTTTCAATGTTTACTGGGCTCTTGTTGAGATTTTCCTCAAAAGTGTCTCTCTTTTCCAGTTAAATACATTAACTTCCCTATACTGTGCTTACTGAACCTTTAGTCTCTGCTCCAGAGGTGTAATGTCCTTCTGCAATAGGTAGTCCAGTTCTCTAGTGTAAATTGATAATCTGATATGAGATGGCAGGAAGACCAAAACATGTTGCATCTCTGTTGAATAGCATGCTTCTGGGACTAAGGCTGTCTGATTGCTCCAGGATCCCTGTGCTTCCTTTCTCCTAGTGTAAGTCCCAGCAAGAGCTACAAATGGGAAACTTCCAAAATCCACTTGAACAGAGAAGCAATATAGCAGGAATGGGTTATGCTTTAAAAACTACTTTCCAGATTGCTAATCCCTCCTGTGTCTGTGGTTCTCCGTAGCATCCATTAAGGAATGCAGGATTCATAGCTCATCATTAAATCTGTTCCTAACGCTGGCAGCTGTTAATCTTGAGACCTGTTGAAAAGGCAATGACTACATATGCTGCAGGACTGTAAATTACAATTGAATTAAAATATCCACTGCAGTGAACCTTTTTACCTAAACAAAGGAAACTTTCAGATAAACATCTTCCTAATTTTTATCCTAGACCTCTGTTTTGTCTTACAACAATGTATCTCTTTTAATTGAGTGTGTTCAGACAAATGAATAGCAGCTCACTTTTGGTCTGTCCAACAGCTGTCCTTTTTCAGTTAAGCTCCCCCTTGAAGGTCTACTTCTTTTCTAAGGCCCACAAGATGTAAATCATCAACAATATTACTAGTTAAGGCATGTTGTCATTCCAATGTTTCCCCATGTACTCTGTTTTGCTTTGAACAAAATTAGTAGAGCAGGGACTGTCTCTTCAGTAACACAAAGCGTATTATCAATAATTTGGTAACAATTGCTAATTCTAAATAGTAGTTAATACATTACCAAAAAGTAGTTGAAGAAATAATGTTTAATTTATTCATTCGTGAAGCCTGCTGTGTGGTAACTGCACTGCATTTCCCTTTCTTCAGTTGTAGAAGAACCATCCCTTGCTAGGCAGGATTCTCTACAGTGCAGAACAGTTCAACTGCTATTGAAGTTTTTATAAACTGTTTAGAAGCATGTGAAAAGATCACAAGATCAGGCAGGTCTGGAACCTTGATGCCATTATTAAAAACCATTCATCATGGGGGTTCTGGTTCTCCTAAGGAAGTTGTTAGGCAGAAATAATTCAAGGGAATCTTATCAAAGACTGCATATTAGTAATCTGGTCTTTATGGAGGCAAAGACTGTTTAATACACTCCAGAGACAGAAATAGGTCTAAGGAAGAACAACAGCTCCTAATGAAGTTATAGAATTAAAACAGAACAAAAGAAAATAGTATATAAGAAAAAAAAAAGAACAAAGAGCTTGAGACTCTGTGGCAGAAGAGCACTATAAACTGTATATGAATACCACAGTTGATATTAATTCCTTGTGGCTGAAAGGTGTGTAAACTCACAACAAGTAATAAAATAGCCAAATCAGTATGTTCATCTTTATGATGAGTGAGTGTGGAGCATTTATAAATCATGTTTCTTTTTAGGTGACTAAAGCAGTCTATTTCTATAGCATCTGCAATTTACAACAGGGAAATAAAAATAGAAATAAAATTGCTAGGGAAAAAAAAAATCTGTCAGTTTTTAGCATCAGTAAAGATGTAATGAATTATCTCTTCCTCATGACAATCAAATCTTATCTTAGATTAAGGACTGTATGGATTGTTTTCATCACCTGAGACAAATATGGATGTTATTTCACAGTCAATATTGTCTAAATTTTTTTAAAACAAAATTTATGCATATTTTTGTAGAACAGCTCAGTTCCCTCATGCTAGGGGAGTCAGAACTGGCTAGAACTATTGTCTGCAGCATAAATGCTAACTTCACCCTGGAGGAACGGAGCTGCTGCCAGTAAATAGCAATAATTCCCTCCCTGGCTGATAGGAGAGCTGCTGAAGTCTGTTCTCCACCACAGTGAACAAAGATGCTGTTAGCACTACCTCTTCTGAACTTTGCAGCCTCCTTTGAGTCACTTTTGTGATCTTCACTTTCAGTTGTACAGTTCCAGAGAATGGATTTCTGCACACTGCCACGTAAACAAATGACCCATGTTTAGTTCAGTTCCCTTTAGTTTTTGTCAATCTGTATTGAAAGTAATTTTCTGCTAAGATTTGAAGTTTGCTTTCAGCTGTTTGCTTACTAAAAATGTTAATGTATTTAAGAAAAATTTCAGACTGTTTAATGATCAAAGGTACTATAAGCTCCTCTTGCTATTCTGGCAAGCATAGAAAGTTGTATGAAAAGATATTTAATACATGTTTTAAACACTTCTGTTTGTATATACAGTAATCTTTCTTCAGAGCTAACTAGCTATGTGTATCCTGCAGGAGAAGGTTAAACAAACTGCAAATTCAAACAACATACTCCTTGAGTCATGTTTTAGCTAAGCTATATGCTGAGAATTATATTGGCATGTGAGGGAGCTTTTTCTTTTTTTTTTTTTAAAAAAAAAGACATTCCTGTACATAGCTTTCCAGAAAAAGCTGAGGTTTTATTGTGTTTCTTTCAAAAAGCATTTGTACCCCATTGGAATACTAGCCTGTATAAGGCTTACTTGATGTACAGACAGAAGTGGGGCCAAAAAGAGTTTCCGTCTACTTGACGGAGAAATCATGAGCATCTACAGAATGTAGATGTGAAGTGGCAGCATGGCCTAACATAAACATGTATGTATGATCACGTTACTAACACTAGATATGAGTGTAGTTCAGTAGCAGTCATCTGTAAAATGATGGCATTATTTTTTAAATGGTGATCAAATTTAATTTGATCTCAAGAGGTAATATTGCCACCCTATGTGTATTTTTGCACTACTAATGTTTTTGAAGATGGTCGTTTATAATCTTTTACAATGTATTACATTCTGAAATTCCTACAAGTATTAAAGCACCTGGGTTTTCACAAAGACATGAGACACTGCTTCTAGTGCTTTCATGTAAAATGTGTTATGTCAGTTGCCCTTAAACCTGAACTTACTTCACATCTGAAGTAAGAACTGTCTAAATGCATCTTAAGTATATTTTTTGATGCATTGGGATTATCAGTACTACTACTAAGACTTTAGTACCTGAATAGCTTTGGGGATAGAAATATACTCTATGTGCAGCACTCTGACCCCACATAGAATAGGAATGACAAGTATGAAGTAATTTTAGTTTTAATAAAAGATTTGGATTTTGTGTTGAAAAGTGAAGTCCTCTTTGAATGTGATGCAAGCATTTATTTCTTACATACATCCCTCAATAAATTCATGTAACCTTAGGCACGTTCATTGCCTTAGAAAAATTTTAAAATAAAATACTTGCTGCTGTTACTTCAAAGAGCATCTTGTTATTAGTATCTTTACTCTTCAACATATGTTACAAACACTTTAATTATTTGGTTTAAGATTGATTTCTGTCATTTTATTCTGAGAGGGGTCTTATGCTCACACCATGTGTTCTGTACTTTTTTAAATAGTGCATGCTTTATGATCACTAGGATTACACTGCATACTTATTCAGTCATGATTTAGAGATTTTATATGCATTAATTAAAATAGATAAAAATCTTCATAGTTAATTATGTATTAACATTGTTCAAAAAACTAAATGCAAGTGGATTCAAAAACATATGAAATAATACCTAAAAATTCTATGTAACAACAATAAAAAAATCTTGCTAGTCAAGAAATGTATCTAATATGATAATCAACAAGATTTGAAAATAAACAAAACCACAAGAAATTATACTTGCAAAATTCTTGCATAAATGATTGCTACTTGCCATGTAAAGTTTAAGGGTAGACTTTTATTGTGGAGATTCAGTAGCTTTGTTCTGTTAACACTAATGAGTTGTGTTGTTAAATTTGCCCCTTAGAGCACTACAAATTAATGAAAGAATACTCTCATTGAAGAGTACTACATTTTAGGAATTTCAGACTACCCAGATACTTGCCCACACATTTTTCAGCCTGCTGCACAATGATTTAGTTGGATGTTAGTATTGTGAGACAGTCTCCATGAAATCTTTCATTGTTTCATAGTTTATGTAGTGTTTAACAAACATAAATTTTTGTGTTACAACTTCATATAGCATTTCTGTCTGAAACTGGTTCTTCCTGGTATTTCTCATGTACTAGTTACAAGGTGGTATAATCTATAACTTACGATGCATAGGAAAATTCAGACGCTCTCTTGTTTGATGCAGATGTCGGGCAGTAAAAAGTAAGTACAGATCAGTAGAGCAACGTGTATGTAAGCTCACCTCGGTCACTGCTCAGATTGAACTGCCATAAACTTCTGAAAAACAAGTAAAGACTTAGGATGAATATATAGTGTCATGCTGGTATGCTCCCTATTTTACATTAAAGTCCAAATTCTGCAACTGTCCATGCTGTATACAGCTAATGGACACCCTTGGGCCATTCCTGGGGTAAACATGGTGACTTTGTAGCCAGAGGGAGTCTAGAAATTAGTACACACCAGATGTGTGTGGCTTACACTCCTCCTCTGAATTCTCAATTAAGGTGGCATAGCACTCCTTGCAGCTTATTTTTTCATACAAACCCCAACATCTGTATGCTTCACACGTGCACTGTGAAAAGATATGTCTGGTGAACTGCAAACAGCTCTTTTGCTAGTGTGCACCTCAAAGGAGCTTTGGTGCACAGAGGAGGTCGGGGCTATCACCAGTGCCTGCGAGGGCCATGTGGTTACCCACAGCTTCACTGGTAGGAAAGTTTATTGGTGGCAATATAGGGAGGTTGTGAGCAAGCAGTACCAGTTAAGATTGAAGAAACTGAAAACTGCCTGTGAATACCTGGTGGGCAGGAACCAGGCCACAGCTTTACTCACTGATAGTTTCCTTACCTGTGTTGAAAGCTATGGGTAAGGTGGGTCTGACCATCTATGGCCAGTGCCAAGGCCTGTGCTGCTGTCGTGGAGCTGTGGAGGACCCTCTGCTTACAGATAGCCCCAGAGCCATCAAAGAAAGCACAGGCTGAGTCGTGGGTGTGAGGAGCTTGCGCTTTGTCAAGGCCCTAAGTGTGTTATGCAGTCTATCACATTTTTTTCTCTTCTGATATTATGTTCCCCATGTGTTTAATTTGTCTTCATTTTCCATGTTCTCCTGGTAGCTGCTTTGGTAGTGATCTTTTAGGTAGGTCATTCTTCTAATTGAGGTATAAATGTGGACTTCAGTGAATACAACTATGTGATGGTAAACCTTGTATTGATCCTCTGAGAAAACTATTTTTCTTAGTATCTTAACTGAGGAAAAACAGCTAATAAAGAATGGGGTAATAACAGAGAAGCAACATAACACTACTGAAAATACTATATAAGTCATTGAGAAAATAAAGTAGTTTGTCTGAAGAAAGCTTAGATGTATAACATGCACGTTAATGGTTCCTTATTTTCTTTTGAAGGATCGACGCTTTAATGATGAGATTGACAAACTGACTGGATACAAGACAAAGTCACTCTTGTGCATGCCTATAAGAAACAGTGATGGAGAGATTATTGGTGTTGCCCAAGCAATAAATAAGACTCCCGGAGGTGCCCCTTTTTCAGATGATGATGAAAAAGTAAGATCACGTTTACTTTTGAATTTTTTAAAATTTCTATTGTAACTCACTAGATTCTTCTAAAGATACTTAATCTAAATAAGTAAATGGCACAGCTCTTGTGTTAATGATGGTTTTTTGGAAGTGCTTAACATAAAATGTACATTTTTGTTGTTCTCAACACAAAACATGTATCTGTTCTGTGAATGTGTGAAATCTTGTGGCTGAAACTTCAACTTAATGGTCTCTAAATCTTATGCAGACTTTTTTTCATGTAGTAGATCTTGGTAGGAGGACTTTTTTATTTTTGAAAATTTATCTGTAAGAATAAGTTCGGGGGGGATGGGACTATCACAGAGACATTCCTAAGCTTGCTAACTTTAAAAATCATCACCTCTCTTAGTGCTCTCTATGGTATAAAAGCCCGTAGCATATGCAAAAGAAACTTTATTTTAAAGGAGATAATGCATATACAACTTCATGCTATTCGAAAATATAGCAGACTTGAAATGCCCGTGAAAGGAGGGCAGAAAGAGGGCTAGGTGTGTACATGAAGTGAAATTTGGAGAGTAAAGTGAACTCAGAAGGCAGGAGAATAGAGGGAGCCACAAGGTGGGAACTTGAATTAAAGAAAGTGAGGAAAATAGGAAATGGTGCTGTTGAAGGCAGATGCATACCACTGAGTGTGGAGGCGAAATGTGCATAAAGCCAAAAGATGACTGGGGAAGAGAATGGTAGAGGGCAGCAAGCTGGGGAGGAATAGAACAGCAGCTCTCTGCCCAGGAGAGAGAAATGGAGTCTCCTTCAGGCATGTAATAGGGAAATATACTTCTGTGTATTAAAATAGTATTGAATCTCATTTTTGTGGAAGTGTAGTTAGCGGCAGACTTTGCCCCTGAAAGCTCTTTATGTTGATTCAAAAGCAGTTAATATTAGATGCAGAGCCATTGTTGGTGTATTACATACATGTTGACATGTCTGTGCTATGACAAAAAGATGTTAAGTAATGCCTGTTGGAAGGGGAAAATCCTGTCTCATTGGTTCATCTAAATAGATGGAGTTGATTTTTAGAATCAAGATAGCTTGACATGAACAAAATGCATTATAAAGCTAAACTAATGTTGGCTTATAAAGGCTGTGAAATACTGTATAAATTGAACTCGTCTTCCATAGAAACCATAGTAATTGTATTTTTGGGTACTTCTTGAAGTTGCTATTATATTACTATTTTTACTTATTATATACTTACAGCAATACATTTAGAGCATTGTGCATAGCCATTTCATAGTTTGAAACAATTGTTTGGTGAGAATAAGAATATAAATCTTTATCTGAATAATACCTGTTAATAGCATCATACTCTGATTTGCTGTGCAGTGGAAGTAATTCAAATTGGATTGCCTCTTTGGAATTTCAGTATGTGAAAGAACCTTTTGCAGTCCAGGTGGGAAAATAAGTGGAAATATTAATAAGTAGGTGCATTAAAGTTGAGAGAGTAAAAAGGAGTACTGATTATTTTTACACCTTGTGTTAGTTATCAGATGTCTTCCAATAGAAACAGTTATAAGCAAATACTTCTATATATTTTTATTAGATTATTTAGCATAGCACAATTTCGCAATCAAGTGGAGGTCTTCCAGCAGTTATTCTTAGCAACACCTACTTACATGTGAAGAGCCAGCTTGCTTGCTGTGTACCACTGTTTGCTTTTGGTGCTTTTCCCAAATCTGTTTCAATACTCCACTCTGATCTGATGTGCTCCTGAGCTGCTTGTTAACTTCTTGTTAAGCTTCAAGCTTCAGATTCTCATTGAGACCTAGCCATTTGGATCCAAGTTGAAAGACTAGACATGTTTGGATTATAATCTTCTTTAAAGTATATTCAACAAATAAAAGGAGCGGAGGATCAATTAGGCTAACAGTAAGAAAGCTTATGGTTTGCCAGACTAACAATACAGACGGCTCAGCTGCCCTGTTATACATAGTATCATAGACTGAGCTTTTAAAAAAATTTTATAAATGCCAACTAACTATGGTTACTCTTCACACCATTAGTAATTTTATAAAACTGAAAAATTAATTACAACAACAATACTCATTGCAGTGTGTATGTATAACCATCATCATCCCTTGGTAGATGTTTTCTTCTAAACATGTGTTGAGTAACAAGAAAGGAAGTACTATCTCTGGCAGTATCACCTATTCTAGCACCACATTAAAGACAACTTTTCTTTTCTGTGAGATGCTTATAAAAACTTTTTCCATAAAAATAATTAGCTTTTAATTTCTGTTTCTGCAAAGTGTCTGTGTAACTGATTCTGCATAGTGATTTAATTTGAATTAACTTTAAAATAACTTTGAATTTTCAGATGCTTTTTCAGACATCTGAAGTGACCCACTACTTCTTAAACTGCTTCTTTATAAGTTATCTAAACTTGTGTAACTGTTAGTTTGCTTCTGAAGTATTTTTGATTCTTGAAAATCTTGGCTGTTGAATATTGATTTATTAGCATACGATAAAAATCTGGCAGTATATGCTACAATGGGTAGCCAAATGCAAATTAAACAAAATGAGACCTTTTCTGAATAGACTTTTTTCTGCAGTTCTTCTTATTACTAGTCTCTGTATCCATGTAAGGGGAATTTTGTTTAAAATGCAGCCTTTATCATTTGATTATCATACATTCAACTAGCAAAATAAGTGTGTACATGTGCCTTGCATATTATGTAAACATATTAATGTAAATATGATGCCAGTACTGAGGCTGTAGCATTTGCTTCCATCCAGTGACTGCTAAATATTACCTAAAATCAGCAAGTTGCCCATAATTTAATCACTATCTTTTATTATTTTTACTAGTCATTTATATCACTGTTATAATTATAAACCTGTATGTTAGAACTCTTCAAGAGTATATTAAGTGGGTTATCACGTGTAGAGTTTATGGAAAAATAAATGAGAACATAACCATTATTGTGCCCTATAATAGATTTAATGAGGCCTAGCAGTCTGTGTGGTTCCAAATCTGTGCTTTTAAGTTTCTTCACCCACTGACAACCTAGAAAGAACGATATACCTCTGGGAAGCAAGAGAGCACACACTTCCAGGAGAACATCTTGCAAGATTAGCAAACAGTTTTTTGTCGTAATATCAGTAAAAGTGGTTGTGAGGAAAGGGGGCAAGCAAAAACTGGGAAATCCTTTTCAAAATAAGAAAAGATCTACCTGGGTATTGAGGTGGCTTGTGCAGAAAAGCCTGATGAGTAGCTGGCAAAAGACTTAAATTCAGCTATATATTGATGTTACAATTTCTGACAATTAGCAGCTTCAGAATGGTTCAAAAATGAAAATGTAAATTACTCCTCCTTTTCCTCCCCCGCCCCAAGCCCTCCCAAAGAAATGTCAGTATTGTTTAAGTCTGAGTCTTGTTTGCAAGTGTATATCCTCTCTTAGTATTGTGGAAAGCAATTAAAATAATCTGTTGGGCTTTTTTTTTTTTTTTTTTTTGTAAAAAAATACAAAGACTATGTTGTATAATGAAATGTCACTTGGCACCACTACTATCTTGAGCCAATAGGAAACAAAGAATTATGTTTTCAATTAGAATTAAGTAGATGCTAGCATAATTTTTATGTACTCTTAGTTATTTTCAGGAAGTTAAGAGCAAATAAAATATTTAAGATATGAGGAGTTTTTAATGCTCCCAAGCTGTAACCAAGTTTATATTTTGCAATGTTTAAAATGGAGTATTAGAGTTCAAAGTTTTTTCTAGTTTTGTTTTTCATGGCAAATTTACAGGTTTTTCTTTTACATCTCTGACCATGATGATAATAACACAGCATTAATAATGAGTCTAAGTGAATTTTCCACATGTAATGATTGTTTCCCACTGCCAAATTTCTCCTTTTGGTGTGAGGGATGTTTCAGCCAATTCATTATTTAAGTGCAGAACTAGACTTGACAGCCAGTGGCATGAGAGAAAATGTTCTGTCTCACATTGTATTTTGTCTCCCCCAACATCAGTGGCTCCGTTGACCAGATTGATTTCAGAGATTTCCAGTTGGATACAAACAATAGTAGAATACCTTGTTATTTTTGTATAGCAGCCATCACTATTACATTATGTTGTGTAATAGATAAGTTTTTGGAAAAATAGGCTGGTGGTATTTTGCAAATGAAGACACCAGTTCATCTGCACAGATACAGAGTAGAAAGATTAAAAAGAACTGTGTACCCTGCATGCTTTCCCAGTACTATCCTGAAGATTCATTTAAGTATTTGTGCTGTTTGCTGGTGAGTCATACTTGTTCCAGGACTGGTGAGAAACTCAGCCTAACAAGAGCTTGACAGTCTGTAGTTTAGATTATTGTATGCCCTTTAGAGTCTTCTGAGATGCAGTGCCAAAACAAATCTAACCTGCCATCAGAGAGGCTCAACAAACAGCAGCAGCTCCACTGTCACGTAGACTGGCATCCTGGTTCTCTCTGGCTCTGATGTCCTCCTGGCCTTATAGAAGCGAATTGACTGGGGGGAAACTACGCAGGACAGCCAGCTTGAATTAAATCCTGCTTGACTTAACTGAAAAGCAGTCGTTTGAATGTAGTGAGATCCCCCTTAGGAGGGGGAAGGAAGAACTGGATTTGGTTGTCTGTGCTTTGTGGATAGTTTTATGAAGAAATATATATATCTGGATGCCAGGATTCAGCTGGTGTATGTTTGGTTTGTGGGGGCTTGAAGATATTGTTCTCTCATTCTCCAGCATTTTGGTTTCTCGCATTCCTAATAGCAGCCCTGTGATTCTGAATTGCCCCATTTAATGAGCTCTGCTTGGTCCATGTTAGTTAAGGCTTAAATAAATTTGATACTGGGTCTACCATAGTGATGAATGATTTGCAGGGATTTTGCTATACCTGTTAATTTGTTCTCTGTGAGTTTTTGTGTGATGGGCTTCGTCACACTGGCAGGTACCAATTTCAAAGTCAGTTAGGATGGTTTCTTTATCTTTGGGAAGTAATCAACTGTAAATAAAACTACTAGGGAAGGGAGTGATCCAGAACAGGCAAGAATCTCTGTTGTGAAAATGATGAGCCCAGCTCTGTGAATGTATGGAACTTGCCAAAAAAGTCACCTGAAAATTATTTTGATGGGTCTACTAGAAAGGAACATAAGAAACAAATCAGGTAAAGAATTTTTTCATGTGTTTCATATACTGCAGTGTGTGATGACCTCCTTCTAACACATCTACCTTGGTTCTCTGAAAATCTGCATGGCAGTGAGACTCTAATAGCTATTATTTAAAATTGGCATAATCCTCAAAGGTATCATGTGGCCCTTATGTCACATCCCACTGCAAAAGACAAATTTGCTGAAAGAGGCAGAAAATAACAAAGACATTTGAAGGATGAAGGTGCTGAAGCGCTACAACTATCTGGAAAACCTCTAATGGTCTATTAGGCACAGTTCTTGAAAAGTACTTGCTACACAAATCTAAATTAAAATAAATCACAGTAACTCAGTTGTCTTGCTGGGGGAGTTTAAAACAATTTGTCACTAGAATATTTGCTTTATCAAGGCAGCTTCACACCGCTGGTTTGCAAACAACAGCACCAAATGACTGCAGTGACAAATTTGAATGGACTTCTTTCAGTCTTGCGTACGTTCAGTCATGCTTTCAAGTTAAGCTGAAAAATTACCAAACTCTATAAATGTGCTTGAAACTTAACAAAAACACATCTGTATCAATACCTCTGTTTTGAAACTGGCAGCTAATATTTGAATCCGATATCTTCATCTCTGAGGTATGGAAACATGTCTATGATGTGTCTTACAGTGATATTTTAGTGAACTATTTATTTTTTCAAATATAAAAAATGAGTATTTTCCTAGGCTCAGCGGCTACTTTGTTGCTGTGTTTTTATGGTACCTATTACATTAAATCCTTGATACCTGTTTGGGGCCTCTAGGTGTTGTCATAAAACAAACACATTGTTAGATTTGGCATCAGGAAGGGTTTCTCTAATAGTTCAGTGAAGATTTTAATTTTTTTTTTTTGTGGGGACGGGGGTTTTGATCTTGTCTTGTATGATGGTGAGAGTAGGGAAGGCATCTGGATTCTTCCTGCAACTGCCAGTAGGAATGTGAGCCTGTTGGCTCTTCCCATATTTCTTGTGCTTGTATCTTAAATAATTAACACAGGGAGAGTTGAACAAGTAAGACCTCGTCTGTAATCCTAGACTGTCATTTGGCTAATGTTTGTAGTATTTGATTCAAAGCTCAATAAACTAAATGGAAGGATCTCTGCTGACTTCATGGGCTTTTAAACATCAAACCTCTGTCCATTTAGAAATGCATAGGAGCATTTCATTAAATGCAGACCCCAAGTCTATTTTATGAAGCTTAAATTTGTCCGGGACAGAGCACTGTAAAGAAACCAGTTAAGGATCAGTTTTGGCTCCTGTATACTTCCACTGGATGCAAATGGGCTCCAATAGGCTGAACACAATTTGTGTGCTGTTGATCAAACACCTCTGAGAGATCTTGTTTCACCAGACATCAAAAAATGACTGCTTAATTCCTTTAGTGAACATTCATTGAAAAGTCAGAAAACTGGAGAGGTTGTTATGCCACATACTCCCCAAACACAACAAAGGTCAGACTCTCCCTCAAGTTAAGTTTAATTTTTTTTTCTAGAGGATACTTTGTTAGCTGCCTGGAGTCTGAAGTTGCCTCTGAGCTTGAAAAGGGTGGTCAGATTTAGAAGTGGTAGTCAGTCCTGGAAACTGAGCCATTCAAAGGTAGCATACAAAGGTAGCATTGTAAAGGTTATTGTAAGGTGGCCTCCGCAACTGCATAAGGACTTAAGATGTTTTCATTGTCTGAAATACAGACACACAGAGCCCTGAGCCTTCAACAGGCTGATGGTAATAGGCAGTGCTTTACAGCCTGAGTTATTAAGGTTTTTTTTTACTGTTCTGTTTGACAGTTTGTGGAAGCTGCCCAATTGATTTCCTAGGAAATTTGCCACTCTTTTCTTCGGATGCGATGGCATTAAGTATTTGTATCTAACATAGCATTTGAGAACACATATTGCTGCTTTCCTTCATGCTTAGTTCAGTCATGTTATTAAAAAAAATACTTGCAATTATTTTTATTAATTATGTCCCCGTTTGACAAAACTCCAGAGGAGTTATGAGGATAAGTGATCCATTAGATATTAATTATGAAGCATTCAGCAGTACCTTGGGTCTGAGTCTTACTAAGAGACCTTTGGGTCTTCCTGCAAATTCTGAAGCGTTAAGAATAGCCCTGGAGCTTGTGCTTTGTTTTCCCTTTTCATTGTCATTCACAGGGGGTTGCAGCAGGCCTGGGGAAAGGAGTCCAGATCTCCACTGGTCAAAACACGTGAACAGAATTCACAGGAGGACTGGTAATGCAACAAAAATGCGGTGATCATGGGACTCCTTTGCCTTGCCTGCATGCAACCATACTATGTTCATCAACAAGAAGCAGAATAGTGTAAAGTTTTCAACAGAAAACCCAGAAGCCAAGAATTCTGCAGTTCTGATAGTAATTTTCAGACACTTCAGTAACTAGGAACTGTGATGTTAATACTACTTTTTATCTTTTTTATTAATGCTATATTAATAGAATTTTCACTTAAATGCTTTGGATACCAAAACAACAATAATACAAGGGCTCAGGAGGGTTAGAATTTTGTTTGATTCGTCTGTCAGCAGAAAGAAAGCCTGCCACAAAATAGTCTGAGGGCTATGATACGTATTTGTGTTACCATATTACTCTTAGGTACTGTCTATATAAGGAATTGACTAGAAAAGCTTTTGTTTCCTGGAGAAAACCATGTTATTACATTACCTAAGGAATAAAGTTTTTACCTTCAGCTGTCTTCCTTTTCTTGGCAAAACTCCCTTAAACCAACTAAATTATTTTGATCAAATGGCTCATTAGAAAAATCTTGTTTGCTTCAAGTGAAGCCTGCACTGGGGCCTCGTTACGGAAGCATGTAAAAGGAAACCTTTCTGGTTGGCAGCTGGTGAACCTTTCATTTCTGACAATTACTGGAGATGTGCCCTGTGGGCTGGATGGGAGGACTTTGTCCCTAGTGAAGTGTTTTCTGAACTTCTGTCAGTCTGTTCTGTTCTCCATAGCTGTTCTTTATAATAACTTCAAGGCTTGATATACTTTTAGAAAACAGCATTTTGCATCTCCTGTGAATTGCTTATCTTTCCTGAAGCAGAATGAAGTGTTCATACAGCAGTTCCTGCCATCAAAAGTATTTCCCACTGGAATAGTGATGCTGAGCCTGTCTGTAGCTATAGGTTACGTGATGCGATATTGAAAACTGCTTAGCAAATCACTTTGCTAAAAATTAAGTCGACCTCTGACCTTCAACATGGTATTAGAGGCTTCATAAGAAACTGTAATTAAAACAGTATTCTGTCATTCTAGCACTGACTCATGGTATGCCCTTGGGCAAATCACTTTACAGTGGTCTCTCTTCTGAAACATAATTCTAAAAATGGCATTAGGTGGTTCCATATGTGCTATCAAAGTCTACATTTTAAGTATTCATACTTTATAATAAGGAAATTATTTTCGCTCTTGTTGAGCTCAGCCTGAGCTTTTGAAGCCTTGTTGAATGCTTTCTTTGCATGTAGCAGCTGTAATCTGGACAGATATGGTTAGAAAACACCAAAGCAATTTCACAAAAATCAGTTTCAGCTGTTGGTTTAATAGTCCCAGCTTTGCATACAATATTTCTCATCTCCATGAAAATTGTGCTACCCTGCTGTCCTTGGTTGGTTTGCAAAAGAGTAACTAGTCTATAATTGGTGAACTCCTGATTGTGCATTAGAAGGAACTCATTCCTCCATGCTGTCTTTGCAATTGCCAGCTGGAGAGATTCAGGTCTCTATCCAAGCAGTTGGAGTATGTAAGCAGCAGTATAGCTGTAATGCCTGCTAGGAGTGTATAGGAATCCGTTTCCCCTATATCTGGGAAAGCGGCTGCCTAATTCTGTGGCCAAAAATCAATAAAACTCTTGTCCTTTTCTTTCATAGGAACATAAGAAAAGATTGGCTACCTCAAGTGAAAGGTCTGTCTAACCCAGTGACCTTTCTCTGTCAGCTGCTGAAAGCAAACGCCTGGAATGAGGCAAGCACAGGATGGTATTTTTCTCATGTATGCCACCAGTTTCCCGTGATTTGCAGCTCAGGGCCAGACATGGTATCTTTGTATTTAATACCCACCCCAGGGATTTTCTACTTATGATTTTATTCAGGCATTTGTTGAAGCAAGACGAGCTTCTAGCTTTTACAACATCCTGTGCATTGTGTGAAGAAATGCCACCTGATTTCCGTTAATTTTGTGTTATGCCTCCTTCGTTTGTTTTTAGTGAACACAGTGAAGAGTCATTCCCTATTCATTTTCATGCAAATTGTTTTGCCCTAAAAATCTTCAGCCTTTAAAAGCTGTGAAGTTCCCACCTGGAGCAACAGTCTTCCCTGCAGTCAGCTGTTTGCTTTGGCAGAAGGGGTGCCTGCTCCCCAGAGCCCCAGGCAGTGCCTCTGGGCTGCCGTCACAGTTGGTACTTTCCCTGTCTGGAGAAGCAGAAGTACACTCTAGTCTGAAAAAAACCAAGAACTGCATGTTTCTTGCTGTAAAACTGTCAGGTATGCCCAGAACTGTTTTTGAAAGCCAGGGCAGATCTTCATTGCTTGTTGGCATCTTGATGCCACTGCATTACTGGAATATTAAAAAAAAAAATTAAATTTGTTCATCATCTAACCTAGCTAGTCTCCTTTGCCAGTTGTGAACTTTAGCAAAAACGGTTATTGTTCTTACGAAAGATTCCAGAGCTCCCTGAATTATTGTGGATGTCGGGAAGTGTTGTGTTTTTAGTAAAAAAACCCTTACAACAAAGCATAAAATGCAGTGAAAGTTAGTCGACAAGGTTAGCAATTACTGTGCAGTAAGATTTACATGTTCAGTGTAGAGGTGACTAGATTTGTGAAAGCTAAAGTAGTTTAACCAACTAATGATGATTTTGCATCTCTCACCTAGCTGGCAAACACTAAACTGGAGTTAAAAGAATCAATATTACGATGATGTTTTTAGTCGGAACATTGTTGGAGCTGTCAGAGATAGTTGAGCCACGTTGTTTGTAATCGTGAATGGTGGTCAGAGATTTCAGCAAGGAAATTCTGCGGTACGCTTCAGGTAACTCTTAACAGGGTAAGCAAACTGCATTTAGAAAAATATTTCCTGTGAACAGTGTAGTGATAAAGGCAGGGGCACCAGGAAGAACGCTTTATTTAACAGTGCTTTGTAAAGCTGTGAGTAAGCACCTTAATTGTCAATTCAGTCTGCGGGGAACCCTTTTACTTAGAATACTTATTAACATACGTTTTTAGTGAAACAAAAACATATTTATACTGGTGGCTATCAAGGCTACACTCTTTGGACTGAACTTGAGGTGAATTCAACCTTAGTATTAATTTGCTGGCAATTTGCTATCCATGTGGTAGAATGGATAAAAACAAATCTTGTTTTTTTTTCTTTTCTGCTAAAAAAAAAAAAAGGCTTTTGCTGGATAAAAACAGACTAGAATTTTGCGATGCTGGTGTCATGGTTACAAGGAAAACTCAATGATAATAGCTCTCTGGCATGATAATAGCTCTCTAGTGTTGTGGCATGGTTTTAAACTGGAAGGTGAGCGGAAAAGCCCTGGAGCTGTAGTGGACAGGGCCCAGTGTATAGCATTGTGTTGTGAGGTCTCAAGTGTGGGAGGCAAATGCTGACCCATGACAGACTTGTGGGGATCTGAGAGCTGAGGATGTCCTAGCTGCCATATGGTGAGCTGTCAGCGGATGTCTTGCAGGACAGTGGGGTCACATGTTGTGATCTAGGCTGCAGCAGCCCTGCAGACTTGTGCTACGGAGCAGAATAGCTATGAGTATGGTACTACTTCCTACTAAGGAGAGGAGGCTTTGAAAGAAGGAAGCTTGCCAAGACGTGTTACCATAAACACAATCTGAATTTTCCTTTTCTGTTACACACAGTGGAAAACATGTTTAGTGTGGTTAGTAGGGGCTACATACTCGCTTTTGTCCTTGAATCAAAGGTCGTTAATCTGCTCTAGCCTAGGGTTTCAGGGCTTCTCCTTCAACTCAAGGTGTAAAGTCATGAGCTTTTAATCCTGATGCCCAGAAGTTTCAGTTTTCAGTGATGGCAAAGGTTGTTGCTACCCTACTGGACATGTACAGCAGCTGAAATGTGGCCTCAATAATACCACTATTGCAAGGACAAAGTGATCTCTAGTCTCTTAAAGAATATAAAATAATACTGAACTTCAAGAAGCTGGAAAAAATTGATAGAGCAGTAGGGATGTGGATGACTTGTAAAAGCTGAAGTCTGCTTGCAGAAGTGTTTAAACCAGCAGGTTGGCAAGAAGCTTCTCACTAACAAATCAGAGCAACAAAATACTGCATCTAATTGAAGTTTTGGAAAAACATGCAATGTAGAGACTGTAATTTTCCTTGTAAGTGGAGAGATGATCTATGTTTTGTGTGATCTCATGAACATCTGACAAAATCTGACCACTGAGTGATAAAATCAATAGTTGCTGCCAGCCCAAGCGGTTCATATACAAGTGAAAGCATTTTACTTTTCTGAAGGGGGTTTTGGGAAATCACTGTACACAGGAAGCAGAGGCCATTCCAGTGAGATGTGAAAAGGTGTAAGCCACCATAAGAGCCTGTAACAATGAGCTTGAGCATTTCATGTGCTCAGCTATCAGTCTTAGGTAGTTTGAAGTTGCTGCATTGATATTTACATTTGGAAGAATAAAGACAAGTGATTTTCCCTTTTTTTTTTTTTTTTTTTACTTAGCCTATTACAGCTTTTCACATGTTCTCTAAAAATTAGTTTCAATTTTCAGAGTAGATACAGTGGAAAAGAATGGTGAGAAACTCATTTTATAGGCCTCTGTTCTATGTATAAGGAGGATTTAATATATGTTAATCAATAAAATGAATTCTTCCACTGGTCCTTTTCCTCACTAATGTAATACTAAACTAGTATGTCCTGAACATTAAAACAAAAGACTTCAATTATTGTTTCATCATGTACTTAGACTTTTAATGAAAACTGAACTAGAGATGAATAATTTGTATTGATTCTAATTTAATTTATTCTAATTTGCATGGCCTTCTGTTTTGCTTCTGCTGTCAGTTTTGTGGGTTTTATGAGAATAGATATGTCAAGCCAGATACTAAGATCTATTTTTTCCATATATAAAAAGATTAATTTAGATGTTAGATGCTTGTAGTAGAATGTGATGTTGAAGCTGGAAGTATTTAACTATTAAAAATATCTATGAGATACTGTTTTAAACAGAACCTGCTCTTCTGGGATAGTTGCTGTAATTCTGATGTGTAGTTAATCAGACAGTGTGGTTTTATGTGAATATGACTATAAAAGCTATGAAAGTGAGTATCAGGAACAATAACCAGAACACTGTGTATCTGGATGCATCTTCTACAATGGCAGAGTTACAGCAGTAGAACCATCTTGATTTTCTTTTCTAATGGAATTATTTTGGGTTTTCTTTTCTCTCAATATTTTAATTTTTTGAATCAATTCTGTGTTCTGCTTTTTCTGGAGGACAGAGGCAGCAGCTGCTGCTGCTGGGAGTATCTGTTGCCGTGCCTAATGGTATGGTTATCATATCCCCGTTAGTCTGGCGTTGGGACTGCTGAATTAATACTCAAATCTGTGGTCTTGTGATTGGTACTGTTGCATTAACCAGAGCTGCATACTGACACCTTGTCTTTTTCATTTGCAGTTACTGTCACACAAAAAAACCCCTGAGAACGGGCTGATTGTAAAATAGCATTCAGAAGCACAGGTAGGAATGCAGAAAGTGTTGTCTCTTCAAGACAGGTTTTTGCATCAGGGAGAGGAGGAGGTGAGGCAGGAAGGGCAGGGCTGGCGGAGTGAAAAGCTGGGGCAGACCCAGGCTGAGGGCGCAGCAACAAGCGATGGAGAAAGCACCTTGCACTTCTGCGTTTGAGTCTAGCATTCATGTGTCACCAGGAGAGGATCTCACCCCCTCTAGTGGCTTGCATTCCTACTCGGTTGTGGTAATAATATAAAAGTAAATGAGCACGTATAACTGGAGTAGCGTCTCCCAAAGATTAGTTGTGAGTCTACTTTAGCTTAGTGTTTCTGGTATTTTTAGTACTTTTCTAGCACTGAGAGATGGCAGCATGTTTTGTAAGTGTTAATTAAATATAAATCTGGTTCCCCATCTTCATGTTTCTTCCATGTTTTCTGATAGACATTTGCTCCACATCGGTGCAGCCCAACTTTAGGCTAAGAATGCTGCCCGTGTTTGCAGCTCTGCGTGTCAAACTAGCGCTTTACATTTCTAGGTGAGGATTGAAACTGTTCAGTGCTCCCAGGCACATCATGTAAGTAGTCGCAGCCCGTTCACACTGCCATCAAGTGGATGCAAGGCACTACAGCACCAGCGTTGTTCGAAGTTTCTCATTACCTTTGTATTGCATCAAACTCATAATAAACCGAACTTCACTTACTTGCACGTCTGATTCTGACATGCCTGCAGAGGCCTCTCCTTTCTGCCTCCAATACTGAAGAAGCAGAGTTAGTTCTCTAAAACCATGGGCTTACATGGGAAGATAAATCAACATTTTTTGCTCTATAGTTTGTCTGCAACTGACTTACTGTACGAGGTTGGCTTTGATATCCATGTCCTTACCATGTGTGAATAACTGTGACGACACTTAATGTAGAGTGAAGTAGTCAAATGTTTAGTAACTGCCAGAATTGAAGTCATATTCACAACTGTATTCAGAGCTTTCCGTGGGTCATTTGCTTTATGAGCAATGTTTTGCTATTTCTTCTCCTGTGACTTTGTTGTGTAATCTCAGACCTGATTTGCCTCCCACTTTTCAATGTTGTTCTGAAGGTGACAAGATGAGATGATCATATCCAAAAAAGGGACTCGGACACCTAAAGTAAGACTTTTAAGTGTAATTCAAGCATCTTCACTCAAAAATAGTCTTACGGCTACCTGATCCAAGAAATGCCTTGCACTCAATAGCTACCTCCCTGTTCATCCACAAAGTTATCCAGTGCGTCTGCGTACATTACTGCTTCAGTATAGCAGCGTCATCACTTATTAAAAATTGAACAACCTTTTCTTTTGTTAGATGATGAAAGTAGCTGAACATTTTCCAACAAGATAATTTTTTTTATTATTTATAGCTTTATCACATTTTACATGTTTAAGGTGAATGTTTCCATGCTGACTTTTTTCCTCGGGCAGAAACTCCTTTGAATTTTGCCTTTTTTCTTTTAATCTACTCAAAATACATTTTTCTCAAGCTATTTTTGAAAATATTTTCTTTGTCAAGCTCTTGCACACCAAAGTCCTAGAAAGGAAGCCTTGACGTTTGGCTGTGAGCGGGGGTACGCATGGCTGGATACATGTCACAGGTACTGTGAGGAGCCTGACACCGTCCATGTGGTTTAAAAAAGAATAAATTTTTTTATAAAATTGCATCCTTAGAACTTTTTCATTCTGCTTTCTAGTTTATGGCTCATTCTACAGCTCTCATTTTTCGTCTCCAACTTCAACAGTTGTATCATCCCTTTGGCAATAGGCAGCATACCCCGGTGCTGTACACAAAGGCTGTCTTCCCTCAGCCTGTTCCTTTTTCCTTACCCTGTTGCTATCCTTTTGCTAATGTCTGTTTTCTCCCTGTGCTTTGTGCAGATGGGTGCATCTGTGAAAGGGGTAAGAGTCTCAGTAGATGAGCTGTTTGATAGAGCTCAGCATGCGTCACTTCTCACTCAGACACTTACCATGGTGGTGGTAGAAGAGGTCATTCCACAAAAATCTTTCGGCATGTTCAAAGGACTACTGTGTTTCAGACCAATGAAAATTACTACTGGAGGTTATCACAGGCTGGCACTCTTTGTCATATAGCATCATATGTCTCCACTTTCAGATATCGGTAGCAAAGAATACAAGGATGTAGAATATCCTATGTCCCCACTAAATTGTTTGCAGATAGGAACAACTAAGTTTACTTAGTTGTACAAACTAAGTTTACTTTAGTTGCATAGCTGAGGGGCTGGTTGTATACTCTTAAATATGCAAGGAGAAGGAATGTAATGTGGAAAAAAAAAAGGAGAAAGGCAAGGAAAAGAAAAACCAACCAGAGAGCCAACAAACCAACCCTGATATCAACTGAGCTTTGTATATAGGGTAACATTAATTGTTGAAAAATTGTCTTGAAATAATAGGCAACACCTCACGAATTTTAATAAGATAATGTTTGCTTTCACACACCCCTTTTAAGAGGCAAAATTGGCAATAACTAATGCAGAGCAGTGTTCTTGGAAATTAGGTTAGGATACAAATGTATCTTAATTTTTCTTCTTGTCATCTTTTGGTCAGTACTAGTAATTTCAGAAAGCATTTGTCAGGATACTAAGGGCAGAAATACTTCAGGGTAGTTGGTTCTTTGAACTCGAGTTTTAACAAACTTCTCACATATCCTGGGTTTTGACCTCACATCACTCAGCCATAGTTATCTGCAGCAGTGAGTGTTCAGACAACTGGTTACAAGCTTTCATGTAAGCTTATGAAACTCTGCAGGAAGTCACCTCTTTTTCCTGCTTTTTGTATATAGCTGGCAGCTTTGATTACCAGAACATTAATGCCTTTTCCAGATCCCCAAATTAGGTTTTTTGTGTTGTAAAGATGAGAACACCTTCTGCCCTAGGTTAAATTGTAGGGGTCAGGGGAAAGTATATGAGAGGGAGGGAGGTTAAATAGTCAAAAAGAGGCAATCCATGAAATAAAGAGATAGATTGGCCTGCTTAACTAGGTTGTCCAAGTGCTGTGGGATATTATATTGGCTTAAAAGAGAAAAATAAAAGGTAATAGTTCTGATATGGAAGCTAATGTGTTTTTAAGACCCTTAAGTCTTTTTTGTTAAAACAATTTAAACTGTTCAGCAAATACTACCAATACTGTATTTGTTTTTCAGGTAGAAATGAAAATAATGCCATTTATTTCTTGGTTAGAGTCTCCAGTTTATCCTGTGTTGTTTCTTAGTTCTCTGAACATTGTTATTAGCTGCTGTATCTCCTCCTGCATCAGACTGCTGCAAGGAGATCCTGAAGTTAATTCTGTGCGTAGATGTAATCACTCTGTCTATGTGGGATTCTTAGCCAGCTCTTGAATGCCAGAAAGTGCTCCAGGTAAAATACACTAGATAAAATTCACCAGTCAACTAAAAACGTGGAATCTAGGGTTCAAGCCTTGGCATTGGTTTAACCATGGCAGCACCCAGATTGGGGTCTGGCATACGGGGGCAAAGCTTTATTTCTGGGCAACACAGCTCCTTCCTGGGTGCTCACTGTGTGCGAGTTCCAAGCCAAACCCGTAAGTAAAGACACAATGTGTTTTGCATCATCATTAATATGTGCTGCTCTTGAACAGTCCTAAACTGAATATGTTGTGATTTCTCTTTAGGAAATTGTATGCAATACATCGAACGACTTAGATAATTTTTTACATTCTCTCAAGAGAATAACAGGAGTGGTAATTCTAATAAAAACTTTCAATACAAGTGTTACAGAGATGACGAATCCTTGGCTTTTTTAGACACATCGTAGGCTTATCTTTTTTGAAAGCATGTACCTTTATTTCATGTGTCCACACATTGTATGTGTGTTTTTAACCTAGTAGCCCCACTCGTGGGCCCAAGACCCCAGTACAGTAGGTGCTGTACAGGCAGTGAGCAGGAGGCAGCTTCTCTAAAGAGATTGTAGGAAGTATTACAAAAATGACAGATGGGATGTTGTAAATACATGTCCGCTGACCTTTTAGTAGGCTTCTGTAGACCTTTTGGACACTTCGAGGGAATTTAATTTTTGTCCTTTATAAATTTTTTAACTGAAAGTAGGCCACAAAAAGGAACGTCAAGGGAAGAAGAAAAATCACATAATAGTAGTGACAGTTGAGAAACTGTGGAAGTGGCAAACTCTTCACCTTTAAGAACTAGACTAGGTTTGCAGATTGGGCTGATTCAGGTAGTCACAGGGTAGTAGCATTTGGCCAAAAGTTGGATCTAGTCTTTCCAAGGACAGAATGATAAATAGATACCTCTGTTAGCCACACTGGCATTAATGCAGTTGTATGTTAGTGGTTGAAATACAGTAGAAGGGTCCTGGTAAAATGTTCAAGATTCCTATCAAAAACGTACTATGTGTTTTCCTTATGCATTATGGTTTAATACTTTTTTTAAAACAAACAAACAAACAAACACAAAAACCCTACAGACAACAACAAAAAAAAACCCCAAACAAACCAAAAGCCCAACTGTGTTGATTATTTTGCAGTATTAACATGGTTAATGTTTTCAGGAAGTATTCTTAAAGCCAGCTTTTTGGAATACTTTGGTTTTTCTGGAGTAGGTTCCATAAATCCTCTTTTGTTCCCAGTTAATATTTTTTGGATCAGCATACTTCCATATACTTTTCTTTCTTGTACTCTCTTTGACATACTATATAGTTATTCATCATAGGCATTATGTATCCCAGAGCACAGACATAGATTCACACTAAGAAAGTTTTTCCTTCCTTTTCTGGAGGCATGTGCATTCTTTTGGCAAGAGGTTTTCGTTCACTCTGGACAAATACAATGGTATTCTTTTGTAAAAGGAAAAAAAGGCATTATTGATGAATTATGCTCTGTTAGTAGTATAGTAACAAAATATTACTCAGTGCTGCACAGGCATAGCAATACAAACCCTGCTGATGATAATAGGAACCCAGGGTTAAATCCATACACATTACTTCAAGAAGCTTTCAGTATTATCTTCCACTGTCATTTGGTTTCCCTTACTCTGTGGTTTTTTTGAAACAGATTTTTGCATTCTTTAAATTAGTGACAGGAATAGGTATACCCCTATCAGATTGTTAATAAAGCTGTAATAAATAACTAAAATTAAACTTACATTCAAGGTATCATGCAACTGAGAGTCATACAACACACCAGACTTGTGGGGGACAAGGTTTTATAGGTGGTTGTAAGCCTTGATTATAAATGGCCTGTTTACTTGTAGCTTACACTGACTTGAGAGCATACCAAGCCCAGTTTGGTTCAAATCTGCAGTCCCTAGCTGAGGATCTGTTGTACTTGGTAGAAGCATTGTAAGGAGAGCTAAGCCTGAAGGTAGAGGAATGAGGGGTTGTTTCAAATTTTCAAGATTGTTTGGTACTCTGGAGGTCACTGCAAATGTTTAGTAGACATTAGAACAGTCAAACTCAGCAAGTCTAACTTACTGCAGCTTCTCTGGGCTGTTTGTGCAGTCTGTAAGAGCTCCAAATGCCACCTTGCATGCTGTGCTACTGTCCTATCCACTTATGCGTACAATTCTTAGCCGTGCATGTCTGATTTTCACCTATATGCATCTTCTCCTAGAACTTAGGAAGAAGAGGAGGTGTCAGTGATCTCCTGAGTTGGAACTGGGGAAGAAAAGGTCAGAATTTGTCCCCTTTAACTAAAAATCCATCTTTTAATTTGCAGGGAGCACTCCGTTACTCTTTGGAGAAATGCAGTGTGTTTTCCACGTGAGGTTTTAATTCTCTGTGTGTCTTTTAGTGCTATTGAATTAGGACTCCAATTGTATTATACAGGATAACACAAATAATTGAGTTTAATACCATTAGCCAGTTGTATTCGCAACTGTATGAGCAGGCAGCAGCTCATATCCAAAGGGCTCTCAGACACTCAGATTGTAGACTTCATGCAGCTGGAAGTAAATGAACGTGATGTTCTGCAGTATAGTTGAAATCAAGGGACTTTTTATGCATGATGACTCACACCGTAAAACACAGGGAGACAATCACAACACTCTTTCCTATCTAAAACAAGGAGAGTGCTTTTCCTTTTATTCGTTAATGGAATAGTAAGTGCATTATAAATGTGCATATTGGTATTGTCAAATGTTGAGCTAAACCTTCTTAAAGTTGGTAGCTTTAATCACTGGGCTCTTCGTTTGTTGATAGCCATGTGAAGCAACTGGGCTTCTTTGCGGAACATGAGGCTTAAGTCAGCAAATGTCCCCAAACTGAGGTGCACTTGTCGGAGCCCAAAACAGAGGTGATTATGTGGTATGTGCCTGTGTAAGCAGAAATAAGAGAGGTTTGTAGGCACTTACTAGTGGGAAGTAGCAGAGCCCTGAGTAAAACAGGGAAGAAAGTTTTTGTCTGAAGGCTAACTTTTAATGAGGGTTAGTGCTTAAAGCAAAAAAAAAAAAAAAAAATCTTATTTTCTGCTTGGCTCAATGTGATGAGACTTAATACACTCCTTATATAAAATAACAGGGCTTCAAAGAAATATTTACATCCTTAATCTAGTTCTCCTTTTAATGAAACCAGCTTGCAGTCACAATTGAGCTAAACGGGCCTAAAAAGAGAGGGTATGATTGTGTAAAATTCAGTAATTTCTCGTGATTCTACTTCTCAATGAAACAAGTCATCTCCCCACTCATGTATTTGAAGAGTTTCCCCACACATTTCTAGAAATTGCAGAACTGTTTGTGGTAACCATTCATGACCTGACTTTTGCCTTCAGAAAGCATAAGATGACTGGTTGCTGCCCTTTCACATTTCTCTTGCATTTATGGGAACACACAAAACAAGCACAAAGTATCAGTTTGCTACTGGTATTGTTAATGTAATGCCGTTCCCATTGTCTGCCTTCATCCAGTGTGTGGGAAGGGAAAGAGTTTTTCATAAATAAGAATTATTTAATTCAAGTGTATCTTGCCTTTTTTTTTTCCCCCAAGAATGTAAATGGATGCTGAAGACATCAGCAGGAAATTGATTTTTAAATTCAAAATGAAGCTTCATGGGTATTTATTTGTGTATTTGTTGCAGTTAGTCTGCTAGCTCTAGTGCAGCTGCTGGTAATAAGTCAAGCCTGTTTAGTTATGGTAGGAAGCGTAACATTTGTCATCACATAAACACATGCTTGCAGGATGACTGTGAAAGTCTGTTTTCAGTATGCTTGTCCACATACTGGGTGAAGTTCTGGCATGGAAACCCATGGTTTCTGTTTCCTTTGCCTTTATGGCACTTCATTTACCAGCTGTTATCATCTGATCGTAGTATGTCTTTATGGAGATCTCTTCTCCTAAGGAGACCTAGGAGCAGTGTTGCTGGTACTCCAAGTCCCAGAGAAGGGAAGTGTTAACGCTCCTTCTCAGCTGCAGAACAGGGAGAAGGTCTGGCACTTGTGAAGCCGGAAGCTGTGATCCACAGTGGTAACTAACACAGAAAACAAACAGTGCTTGTCCAGTGCCCTGGCTGTTCCTCAGTACAGAACAACTGTAGGAGAAAAGAAATAGCTGCTTGGGGGAGCAGGAAAAAATGCATCATTCTTATGGACAACTTTATCTCTGAAGAACTTAAGCTTTCATATTGATATGGGAGCAGAGGAAAAATCTGGTTTTCAATGAAGATTGTTTGAGAAATGAAAACATTTTGTTCTCTGGGTACTTTCATAATACTTTGAAATCTTCCAGTGATGTTTACTTAGAAGCAGTGGCTTGCAATAACCCTCCAGGTCAGTGGCAGAGCTAAGAAAGAAACCACAACTCTGACTGTTTACTTCTTTGTCTCCTGGCTACTGGAACCAATCTTTTCTTCCATTAATAACAGAGAAAATAATTGTATGCTGAATATATTCTGAGTGAGGTGGTCACAGTTAAGGCAGCATAAGGGCAGCTTGCATGAGGAAAAGTGAATTGTTGGATTCAGTTAAAGGCAATGCCCTGTACTAATTTTCACTTCTTAAGGATTTGGAACAGAAGCTTTATGAAGTATAAGTTTGCTCCTTATATTTTTTTCTTTAAAGAAATATGTATCTTAGCACAACTGTGGGTCTAGATCAGCATTTCATCTTCTGTGATTGTGTATATATGAACAACCAGAATCTGAGATAAAATGTGTATCAAACCAGAAGTAGCACCTTCGAGAGCAGTGGCTTTATTCATGAGTTCTTTGATCTTAGGAAGCTGAATAAGAATAATAACATTTGGAAAAATTAGTTAGCACCTGATGTGTTTGAGTTTGTTTTGCTTTAGAAGTCTTAAAATTTCACAAAATAAAGGTGGAGGCACAGTGATATGTAACTTTGTTTCATAGAACCAGAACACACATGAGACAGCATAACCCCTTTGACTCAGAACTCATTTTTCTTAGCAAGCTTTTTTAGTCTCTTGTTGCAATGAGACCTTGCTTCTGACAATAATTAGGCCTGACCTTGGGGAGCCAAGGAGTGGAGTTTATCCTGAGCTTGGTAGTGATACTGTATTTCGACATTAATTGGGAAATGTGAGAAACACTAATTCTTTTTCTGTATTTTCTTCTTTATTTCTCATATATTTCATTTCTATTTTATGTGCATGATGCACATATGGGTACGTGACTTACTGTGGTAAAATTATCTTCTGTATCATTTTGTGAAATATCATCTAAAGTTGTTTTTCTTTATAAATATATAAGCCTAATCATAATGTGTAGTGCTCACTATATTGCTCACTTATGGAAGGAACAAGTCTGAGCTTCTGTTCCTGTCTGGAGCCAAATGATTTGGACTACTTAACACCAGAGTTAATGATTTTACTGAGGTGTTTTCTGGCAATACCATACAGCCAGAATTACAAATGCTTTTGACCACAGCCTATGCAATGCTTTCTGCTGTTGAAGCATGGGTGCTAAAGGATTTGGGAACATCCAACAGTTCTGTGGGTTTCTTGCTTTAACTTTCTGTTTGTGTATAGCATAATATTTTACTTTATTTGATACTGTTGCCAATATTTACATTTTGTTGCACTCTTTCTCATAATCATTGCAAAATTAGGGTGACAACAGCTTACCCACATCTGAAACATCACATCTGAACACAGCAGCTGGGCATTCTTTCCTACTCTCTTGATGATTTTCTGGTAAACAGGGGTGTGCATTAAATGATGCACTTTTACTTTGTCTTCCTTGAGAAGCCACAAATCTCATCCTTCTTGGTTTGACCAGCCTAGTTTTCTGAAACACAACATTCTCACAAGATAGGGCTGAGAAATTTCTCTCCTATTCAGGTAATTAATTTAGCACAAGCCACTAGAAACTACAAACCCTTGTAAAATCAGGCAGACCTCAAGAACAATGTAGAAGAAAGATTCTTCAGCACCAAAGGATGGGAAGTGGGACCGAGTCTGGAGTGACATATGGTATATCAAATGTTACAGCTGTTCACCTCATCTGGTGGAGTCTCTGACTCTGGAGACATTCAAAACCTGCCTGGATGCCATCCGATGCAACCTGCTGTAGGTGAATGTGCTCTGGCAGGGGGGTTGGACTAGATGCTTTCCAGAGGTCCCTTCCAACCCCTGTGATCCTGTGAACTCCATAGGAAATGCGTAGATACACTGACGTTGATCACTATAAATTAGAAATTTTGATTTGTTTCTACCCCCAACTTTTTTATTTCCTGTTGGTGTAAAACTACTTAAAATAATCATTCTAACATGCTTTTGCTACAGGATTTAGCTGTGAGCACCATAGTAACAGCATGAAAATATGTATTATTTATACTCTTTATAATTATTTTGAGTTTAAATATGGTACTCACTGTGTGCTAGTTGAACACACAGCTTGTCTCTGACACAGTCGAGCCCCTACAGGTTTTGCAGAGGGAGCTCGTTGTGAGATGGTTTAGTCCCAGCAACTGTGGAAATTTCACTGCCAAGTCTTCTATTACCCATGAGCCAAAGTAGCACCTCAAGACCCAAAATTCATCCTGAGATGCTATTGGTGAGATACAAAACCCTTTGATTTAAATTTTGCATAAAACTTCAACTGGGGCTCCATTTTGAGAGGTTTTTAATGTGGAACTCTGTAACTGAACTATTGGAGAGCTATCAGAGTTGCTATTATTTTGATTGTTACTACATATGTTCACTGAGATTATTATTATATAGTACATAGTTATCATCATCATCTACATTATTAAAATGCATAACTATAATACAGTGCATAATGTTTTGTATGAAGATGAAACTGTGAAATACTGTTTTCTTTTGGTATTATTATTTGTATTCGTAAAAGTACATGTTGTGGTCTGGCTAACCAGGGGGGCAGCTGCATTTGTTAGTATGAGGTTACTATACGGATTGAAGATCCTATTTTAAATTACTTTAAAAAAATCCCTGTAGCATCCATATATCTTTGAATGCACTCGGCTAACCTGCTCATTTATAGTGTTTTTGCTAGCAAGAAGACTATTTGAGTTCTTATAAAATAAGTACTTTTGCTTTAAAGTGGGTAAGGGGAATATATGGAACTGAATCATTAGAAATGAAAGCATGAATGCAGACTTTGGCAAAATGACAAAATTTGGCATGCTTCATCCATGCAAGTCACACAACTGATTTTAAGGATTTGCTTGCAGGAATAAAATGAAGAAATTTCAGAAGAGTGTTTTAATTAAATAACAAAGAAAGCCCACTGCTATGGACTATGTTATAATTATTTTGCTTGTCTTGAAGGAGTTAAACTGTTCTTGTACTCACATGGTCTGAGCAGAGCTCAGAGTCTGTTTTTTACAGTAAGTCCTGTTTTTTCAATATTTCTTGCTCGAAGCAAAGGTAAGGAAGGAGTAGAAAAGGACAGATTGCTCTGGTTTTGCACCTCTCTTCAGTAGACGTACGGGTATTTGGAGGTAAGTAAAGCTACTCTACACAGGTGACTAAGGACAGTCCCTTAGAGCGGAGGGGTGTGGGTGTGTGTGGTGTTTGCAGTGCATGTTGCAGGCCAGTTGCAGGCCAGCAGGAATATGCCCTGTAGTGTCTGTGGGGCCCTGTGTGCTGCCTCCACAACTGTGTCACTGCTCTGGCACCAGTGAGACCATGCGAGGCTGCTGGTGGTTGCAGAGATTGCCTGCTAGCCACATGGATGAAAGCAGATGAAGTCAGAAATCCCCCCATGCTCTGGAGCCTCCTTTGTCCTATCAGTATGGATGTAGTCTTTGACTTTCCATGAATCTGCACAGGGGTAAAGGTGGATAGATGGCAAGGAAGGAGCAGCAATGCTAATGCAAAAAATTGCTAATTGTTTCCATGTTAGGCCAGCAGCTGTGAGAAACAGGAGATTGAAAAAGTGTCAGGGTTTTTTTGTTTGGTTGCTTTTTTCCCAGTGGGTTTTTTTTCCAGCATCTGAAATCAGATTTAGAGTTGCTAATTAAAAATTAACTATTTCAGAATCAAGAATTTCTTTGCACAGAAAAAAGAGCAGCAAGGTCTTTATTTAATGCCTCAGGTAATTTGTTTAAGGATATAGAGCTCTTTGGTACTTCGGATTTGATAGTACTGGCACCATCTATTGGTCTTTTTCAGTGAAATCAATTTATGCTTTGAGTTCAGTTTCTCAGAAACATAAAATCCGTTGTCCCATAGGTACTGGTAAAATTTTTGTCATGAAAAATGCACCAACAATAAATCCTGTTTACCTGCCTATATAATATTTCAAGCCAATTGACAGGCTAGCATACAGAATTCATCCATTCTTTCTTGGGCTTTTCCACTTCTGTGAATAAAGAGAAGACTTTCTTTGTGGAGGTAGTGAATTCCTTATTATTAAAAAAAAAAATAAAACCCCAACACCAAATGAATTAAAACAAAGTATAAGATGAACTTTTTTGGAGAAGCAGTAGCTAAATTAAAATTAGTTGTTCTCTAAGCAGAGATGGAGTTGGAAATAAGAATTTTGAGAAGAGAATAAACCAATATTAGAAAAAGGCGGCAGAAAAGATGGAAAAATGAGTGTAAGGACTGCAACAAGATTGAATGCCTATCAAAAGATAATTAAGCTAAGACTTGATAGTTTCTTAAGCAGATAAAGTTAAGATAAAAATAGTGGGCATTGGGAAAATGTTTAAACTGTTCTGGAAAAGGAATAAAAGCAGGAGAGCAAATGTAGGCAGATGTGCAGTGAGCTGAATTTGAATTTCTCTTTGCACCTCTGTTGTAGTTCTACGCAGCTGTAAGAAGCAAGGGTGTGTGACCTTGGCACTTCCCTGATCATTCATCTTTGCCTTGGATAGTATTCATTGCTTGTTTAATGACAACTTTTACAGTCTAAAATTACGGAGACAAAAAAAGAGTAAGCCTACTCATTCTAATCAAATCAGGAACACTGTTCTTTTCCTGCATTTTTTAATAAAATATCTATGAGGGGAGAATAGCCTGTATGATGACAGGACAGACTGTTGTCCTATTATTTCTGTAGCTTAAAGGCTGGATATCCTTACTCAGTTTATAAAGTATTTTACTCCTTGGTATTACAGAATCAAGCTTAAGGCTGAATGAACTATGATTTAAGTTGCAACTGGAAGTGAAGCCTTGTTTTGCTGGGTGCTCTGTAAATGTTTAAAATAATTTGGTCCTCGATTGAACTGTTAATAATGTAGGCAGAAGTAAGCACTTAACATCAGTAAATTTGCACCAAAGACGACAGTAGCGTATTGATTTTTGAACACAACTCAGCTACCTGAAATCAAATGCCCTCCAGTCTGCAGTTCAACAACCATATTAATATTGATACCTTACAGTTTTTCTAAGGCACACAATGAAGTATACATAAGTATATGTTTGGAAGAACCTTGTTTTGCTGGAAGCAAAATACATGTCTGTATAAATAACTGTTAACAGGCTTGCTTATATACCTGATTGTCTATATAAAGGCTTGGTTTTTTTCCATTTAAACAGAGCTGTGTTTAGATACACAATCACTTTAATCCAAGCTTCAAAACAAAATGATTTTCAGCATGAAGGGGCAGGATGCTGTGTGCTTACTAGGTGTAAGATTAACATCTTTGAAAATTTACACTGCAGCAGATCACTTTTTTATATCTCTGAGGATGTAACTCGTTGTATGGTTCATAATGCTGTTCTTGCAGGGAGGTCACTTAGGCAGTTGTTCAGAACTGTTTTTCCTCTCCCTTCACCAAATTACCCCAAAGAAAGAGAGGAAGACAAATGGCCTCACCTGAAGCTACAGTGGAAACACTTCATGGCTAGTTGCAGAGGAAGGAGAAGAAGAGAAGTAATTACTACCAAATGCTGATGCTTCTGCAATCTTAACTAGCAAAAGACTCTGAGCACTGGGGAAGAGCATCTGAAACCAGATATGAAGGTTTGAATACTTCTCTGGAACAGTTGAGTGAGACAGTTCTGGCAAGACTGTAATCATAAGCTTGGGGCAACAGTGTTTTTGGCTGAATAAAATACCATTTTTTTGTCTGCAGTGGCCTGCAACATGCCAGTGTCCAGGTATAAACAGCCTATATGGCAAATAATTCCTCTGCCTGCTGTGGGAGAAGATAGGATGTTTTCTGTGTCCAGGGGACCTCGGAGGTTTGTGATTGTGTTTACCTTGCAGCCAGGTGAAAAGTAGCGCCTTACCACATCAGATCCATAGCAGTCTGCAAGATAAAATTGCAGTGTGGGTTTTACCAGAGCAGAAGCTGTGTCTGGTTTTCATGGCACCTGAAAGGAGAGTGAATTCAGTGTCCCCAAATTGTCTGTGCTTCACAGACAAGTGCTTTAGGTAAATTATGATCTGTATAGTTATACCACCAGGATTTGGCTCTGCAGTTGCAGTTTATAAATAACTTTGCCTAGAAATCAGATAGCAGCATGTGCAGGTGTGAGTCATTAGTGCAGGAGACACAATGATGTGTGGAAAAAGCGTGGCTCACATCCAAACCAGCCCACACACTTTCATCAGCCCCTTGAAGTCTGCAGCACAGAGAAAAATCAGATTTTTCAAGTCAGGCTGCTGTAGCCCACCCAGTCTTAAAACTCAAAGGTGCAGTAATGTGGAATGCAGTGCTTCTCCCGGTGATGTGTCGATCAGTCATGCTCCAAAGGCAGTTTTGGAAGACACTAATTTACTGAGTTAATTACCACAATTTCAGCTGAATAGATTAACATCCCCCACATATACACACAAAAATGTGTGTCAAAGCTGTATTCTTTAAATCATTGTTTTAGAACATGCACTTGTAAGTTCTAACGAATTGGGAAATATCCAAATTATTACTTGATTTTATTTTTAAAATTTCATGAGCTGAAACTGGAAACAGTTAATGATATTGACCTCCCTGATTGCAGAGTTAGTGGAGGCTGTAAGGAAGAAATCAACAAGTACAAAAATAGCACTTATGGTAAGGTGCTTGTTTTGGAGAGAATTCAGGAAAAGAAAAAAAGACAGTTTTAGTTGAGGAATATGCCTGGCTTACTGCTAACTGGTCTGGCAAAGCTGATTCTTCCAAGGCTTAACTTAAGTTTAAAGGGGATACCTGACTCCTGAAGCTCGTGGCTCTCATCCATGTTCTGATTCTTTCTTACTGATGTCTAGTGAAAATTCTGGGCAAAACAATTGAATTCAAAAAGTCTTCGAGTTATTTATTATTAAGCAAAGATTAAAGACAGAAGTGGATTCTTTTTCATGTAAAAACACATTTGCGTTCTAGAACTGGTATATTTTCAGTATTGCAGATTGAATCATTATCTTCATAAGTTGCACATTTTACTATTTGCTGGAGAATCTTTTTTTCCCGTATGTATTCTTTTCCTATTTTTGCAGTGAAGTAAAGATAGAAAATTGAAGCACAAGTTTAGATCACTTTCTCTAAAATTGTGGCTTTAGATCTTACCAAGAGATGCCATATATTTTTCTTACTTGCTGTCATAGGATTCAAAGTTCTGTGCAGAGATGGTCACTTCTCTTTCCTGTTCCTATGGGCATGTTCTTGTGCATGGATTAAACAGTAAAATGTGAGATTTGGACATGCTGGTAGACATAGAACAGAGATATAGAGAAAGCAGGGAATGTCAAACCAATCAGAAACCAATCAGACTGTTTTACAAATTACTGGTTCCACAGAAATTCTGTAAATATTTATGCTCAGCTGCTTCTGACTGGCATCTGCCTGGAAAGGGTAAAATAAACTTTAACGTCAGCCTGTCTTCTGTGAAATTAATAGAGCTAGCGCGGATGAAAATGTCCTTGAGGCATCAACCACCTTTCCACAGTTTTAAAGATGACAAAATTCTGTAAATTACAACCACATAAATACAGGTATTACTGCAGGCTCACAATGATGTAGATGAGAGCAATATTTGGCTTGGCTACTTTTCTTCTGTTGTTCTTTTAAACTCTGCTTATAGTGAAGAAGAGGAGAGGTAATATAATTGCTCAACACACTTTTCTGTAAATAGTTTTATTAAGAAAACAGTTAAGGAATTTTTCTGTGTTTTGTTATGGTCTTTCAAGAGCTCTTTTCATTTGAAACTAATAAGAATTAACATTTTTTGTTCTTTCTTGTGGTTTAAGAAATTATTCTATTGCCTTGTTATTATGTGAGTTTTCATCTGTCCCTAGTTTAGTAGTTACTAACCTTAGACCAGTAAGAATGATACTGTCTAGATTTACAGATAAGTTTCCCTCCAGCAAATTCTCTGTCACTTTGCATGGAAGCTGTTCTAAAGATGGTATTATTTCTATACACTGTTTTTTTCTTCATATATGAGCTCAACATGAGGGTTTGTGAGCTATTTTCTTAAAGGCAAAGGCTTGTAGGATTCATTCCTCTACTTCCTCATGTGAAACATTAACACTTGCAATGTGATAGGTAGAAATTAAAATACATGTTGTGTTAGAAGTGCTTTTAATCAGGTCTGAAAATGCTCTAATAGAAACTAATTCAGATTACCTAATTGGTATAATCAGATTCAAATAACGATATTGTCAAGTGTGTCCAGTTGTATAATCAATTCTGCTAGAATAAGATTCTGCACTTTTGCAGAAACATTGTGTTTCTAAGAAAAAAGTAAAATGGGTAAAAATGATACATGGAGAATACACTGTATTCCTCACAATTATTTTTCATCTTAAAAGTGGAAAGGAGAATAAGAACAGCTTTCTCAGGAGAAATGTATGAAGACTAGACAAGTGTCACCGGCATAAAGCGCCACGACATTCAGTAACAATGATATTATTCACTAAATATACATAAACTCAAAATAGGCAAATATAGAACACCACTGGCAGATTTTGCAATGTCGAGGAGAAACTCAGTGAAGTAACAGAAGGATGTATGTCAAAAATGATGTAATTGTGTTGTGATGCTTCGATGTATTATGGAAGAAAGGTTGAGGTACAGGTGCATCCTGGTTGGAAAGGAAACATAATGTGGTGACAGGAAGGGTCAGTTATGCCGTATGTTGTCCTTTGTGGGATATTTCCACTCCACTGAAGATTTTTTCCATTTGGGGGTAAAGTTTCTGTAGCCTAAGAAACCCCAGAAATGCTTTGGTTGACAAGCAGTAATGTAAGGGAATATAGTTGGTGTCTTGAGTCCCTGGCTTGCTTTTAAGCTGTCACCCAAATTCTGGATCTCACTTGCGTAAGAAAACTTGCTTCACCTCCCCTCCCCGCCCCAAATTGAACAGAAGCAACCCTTTCCATCCCCTTTTGGACTAATGTTGCAAACAGTGGGCAGTCAGGGAACTTAAACTTATTTATACCAGGCACAATTTGACCTGGGAAATCTGGTTGGTTTATGTGTTCAGTTCAGGTTTTTGTATTCCAGTTGGAGGACTGGAAAGGACTTTTGCTAGCATTCGCTTTAGTCAGGCAAGAGCACGCACTTCAGTGAAAGAGAAGCTCAGCATGGCAAAAGATCAGGCCTCTGCAGTAAGCTCTTCCAGAAACATTCTCTGTCTGTTAAGCCAAGTCCAATATGAAGAAAGGTTACTGCTCAAGTAATTTTTTTTTTTTTCCCCAAAATCACAAAACACCTTTTGAAGTATACGAGAGAAGAACCTGAATAGAAACTTCACCGTGATCTCAATGCAGGCTGTTATATATAGATGAGCTAAATTCTTTTTTGGTTAAACTGCAACAGCAGGATTAAGTTTCACTTGTGACTCATAGTAACATACGTATCTCTGGGCTTCCCAGTACAAGAGAGACGTGGACGTAGTGAACAGAGTCCAACAAAGGTACACAAAGATGATTAAGGGACTGGAGCATCTCTCCTATGGGGGAAGGCTGAGGGAGCTGGGACTGTTTAGCAGAGAAGCAAATGTTCATGGGGAGATCTCGTAAGTGTGTGTAAATAGGTGATGGGAGGTTGCAAAGAGGATGTAATCAGGCTCTTCTCAGTAGTGCCCAGTGACAGGACAATAGGCAATGGGCATAAACTTAAACACAGGAAACTCTGAACATTGGGAAACACTTTTTTACTGTGAGAGTGACCAAGCACTGGCACAGGTTGCCCAGAGAGGTTGTGAAGTCTTCATCCTTGGAGATACTCAAAAGCTGTCTAGACACAGTCGTGGGCAGCAGGCTTGAGGTTGTCCTGCTGAGCAGGGGGTTGGAGGTCCCTGCCAACCACAACCAATTTGTGATTCTGATTCTGTGCCTGCACTCTGGCCCTAAAGTAAAAATTTAATTTGTACGAAAGGGGTAAGAAGATGTCTTCATTCAGTTACGGCTAAGCCAAGAATTAGTAGAAATAGTTTTCAGTTTGTGTACTCGTAAGACTGCAGCAAGAAGTATATGAATAAATCTAGTTCTGATCATTGACAAGAATTGGGAGTTGGTAGCTGAGTTGTAAGTAGAATTGTGACTTGGAGATGACATTCTTAATGTATGGATGCATATGGATTTTATTCTTGATTTCAATACCATTCAGTTAGCGTGGTGTCAGTTATTGTGGGTAGTATCTGCCGGAGATCAAACATGTGGTGCAATTTGAAATGGTAAAACTGAAGTCTGCAACTGCACTGTAGAAAAAAAATCAACTTTTAAGTGATACTTATTAATTCTCCTGTGCCAATTTAAAGTTCTGACCTGCAACTCTTTTTTTTTTTTTTCTTTTTTTTTTTTTCAGCGTTGGTAGTATCAGTCTTCGCTGCTCTCGCTCTGCAGTGCCAATACCAAGATCTTCCCATCTTATGCAGCGACGCTTATAAAGCTTTTATAACAGTGTCTTTGGGCAGGCTGGGTCCCCTGATTCAGGCATAGTGGGAACCAGGAGCTTTTCCAAAATTTTGAAAAAATCTTTCGTTGTGACCTTCTTCCTCCCCTCAGATAAATCAGTTAATCTTTCCTTGGCTCAGTTTTGCTGTCTCTAGAAAAAAATTACAACATGATATTGCTGCTGTAAAACTTCACTCACGGTCTGCCAATGTGCTTTGATATACTGAGATTTAAGGCACTGCAGAACTGCCTGCTTTACACAACAGCTGCAGGCTCCCGTGCCTGGGGACTGGCATCTAGTGGCTCACCTTCAAACAGGAGGGAGCAGCCGGATGGTAACAGCCCCTCTTGGTCTCTCTGGAAAACATTACACAGGTAAAATGTCCTCTGTGAACCCCCTCAGCTTGACTTTTATTAAGGTGATGATACAATTTGGATGGATCAAAGATGACCGGTGTTCAGCCTTTGAAGGTGAGGAAGTTAACTGGTAGGGTAGGAGTTGTGGTTTTGAGGACATTCATGACCTTTCATAATGCTGCTCTTTGATGTTATTTTAGATAAACTAATAAAGGCTGCCTAGCACTTTTCTGTAGGACTTTGCTACGAAGGATAGTGCCCTGCCAACTTTCAGAAACTATGGATGGAAACACTAGGCTTGATAAAGAAACGTCATCTATAATTGTCAGGTTGATTTAATGGCCTTCTAACTGCAGGTGGTCACACGGATGTGGTGCATACCTCCACCATCCAAATTTGAGAGTCCTCAGTAGCCTTTGGAGTGAGGAGTCTCCATGGCTTTCAGCTTGCTTATAACCTTACAAGCGTGTTGGTTTACTGGTTTAATCATATTACTTTAACTTTGCAGCCCTCACTTGGGCTGCCTGCAAGGTGACTTTTCATTGCTTTCAAGCTTGATGTGCATTTGCTGAACCTCTAGGATTAAGTGCCAAATGCCCGGCATTGGGTTTACAGGTGCTTACACTAGCATGGTGATGCTCCTTGTGTCACTGCTGTTTTGTCTTTGACTGCTATCCCTATTCTTCCTCAGTTCATACACTTCTCATTTTAATAGAACTACTATTGTTCATTGTGTAACTTTTTTGCTCCTTTTGTCCTTGCTTTTCCTGATGGAAATCCTGGCTTAGAATCACTTGTTGAATAATTGAGTGGCAGTTTGAAGTGTTTGCTGGGACGAGGCTTATTACTGGGCATCACTGGTTCAGGTGTCTGTAAAATAAGGGGAAATTTCTGGTGAAAATAGCCGGATTTTTGCATGTATGAGATCAGAAGATTAGATTCCAGAATAGTAACCATTTTACATTTATTAAATTATTTTTGGCTTTCTAGTCTTTAGCATAAATGTTTTCGTATTTCAGATTTATTTGGAGCAACAGCATTTAAAATGAGCACTCTGTGGAAATTTACAGTACAATTTATTGTCCTTCCCACTTTATACCAAGTGCTAAATTCAATGCAGTGTTAAAATGTTTAAATATGTCTTATAGAATATTGCTAAAATACATTTAATAGCCACTGCCAATGTTTTTGTGTGTATGACAGAATAATTCAGTGTGGCTTGTTTAGATTTTTTTGAACTTCACCTCCCACTAGTGATGGCAGATATGAATAATGTTTTGCTGAAAAGTGACTAGGACAAGAAACCTCCAAATATCTGCCAGAAAAATTAAATAGGATTAGTAGATGTGTATAGTTCTGACTGTATAAACAGTTTTACAAGTGTATTATTGTAAATCAAATTCAATGTGTTTATTTGTTTTCCCAGTTCAAAGATCTTAGGTGGGCAGCAGAAAAGAGAGTAGATGGATTTTGTGCTGTAGCAGCTGGGAGGGCAGTGATGGGGGCTTGGAAGAAGGTCAGAGGCTGAGCCTGAACCTGTTTAAGCTGCACTTCTGCCCTTTCCTGCCCCTTGGTCCTGCATGTGATAGTCTCCCAGTGCCATGGCTTGTGAGGACAGTGACCTACATAGGATTCGGGTTTTAAAACTGTAATAAGTCTGCTCCTACAGGAGACACGTGTTGTAATCTGTCTGGTGACGCAGTTATCTAGTTTGAATGTGTGCCACTAATTATATGAGGCAGCCAAGCACAGAGTCAGTGCTGAAGAAATGCTCCTGTGGTCCTTTTCAGACTGTTTACAGCTACCAAAAGCTTCCGTAGTTAGATAGTCAGCTTTATAGGACAGACATGCTGCCATACGTTTGTGAGCATTAGGGCATTTTTATGGTACTGCATAAAGAGTAACCACATGTAAATGGCAACTGAAAAAAAGACGGCAGAGGCAATAGAAAACTGACCCAGGAGCATCTGCAGGTTCACTGATACAAGCGGGAGTGATGTGCCCCATTTCTGTGCCTATAATTCACAGGGTGTCTCTACAAAGCAATTTTTCTGTCCGTGCTTGGAGTGGAAAAATAATTTTGGAAAATATTTCTGAGAATTGCAAACCTAGGTGACGATCGGATTGTATCAGAGGTGTGGATAGCCAGGCACTGCATAGCTGGCAGAAGGTAATGGATTTTGGATGAATGCTTGTGCTTAACCATTTTGCAGTTGATTTTTGGTTTATCATTTTCAGAATTCAGTAGAATATTTAATTCTCTGAGCCTATTTTTAACACTTCACAAAATGTTTCAAAGGACAGCTGGCTTCCCTGACTTGGTTCTAAGTATGTCCACAAAATACTCGTAACTTTAAACTGTAGTAAAAACATTTACTTTAAAAGGATTTTTTCTCTTTCTAGGAAGCCTGTACTACCTCCCTTCCCCCACAGGCTTACCCAGCAAGCTGTGTAAAGAGAATTTAGAAGAAAACAGTTGAACCAGACAAGCATTTGCTGAGAGCTTAACCTGGAGTTTGTGCCAGACTGGGTACGCAAGCCTTACTGAGGGGCTTCTTTCTTCCATCAGACATCAAAATTGTTTTCATTTGTAACCACAGGCAGGGGGATGCTTGGAGTATGTCAGAAGCCATGAGTTAGACTACATCTATCAGATAGTTATGGCAGTGGGTGCTCTCCGAGGATGCTTAGTGCGGGAGAAACTACATGCGGGGGAGGCAGGGTAAATGTCATTGCATTTAGCCGAAGCTGAACTCAGGGCTGCTTTCCAGCCAGCAAGCATGAAACTAGCATTTTACCTCTGCAGTGTGCTGCCATTGCAGCCCTGGCTGTTTTTCACGATTAGCTAATAACTTTCTGCATTGCAGGTCTGCATGCATGCGGCTTTGTTGCCTATATCATTACCTGTCATTAAAAAAAAAAAAAAAAAAAAAAAAAAAAAAAAAAAAAAACACGTTGAAATATGCAAATATGAANAAGCAAAAGACACGTTGAGATCTGCAGATATGAACACCTATATTCCTAAATAGGGTAAGAAAAGTAATATTTCGTACCTTTTTGTGGTTGATGTGGAGTTTGTGCTATTTGTGAGGGTAAAAAAACACTGAGGCTAGGAAACTAAAGGCTTTTATACCTCTTCTCATGAAGAGAAATTTTCAAAACTTACTTCCTATGAGACACCCAGTTGTAGAATTGAGACACCCTTCTTTTGGACTTGTAAAGTAGGAGCCAGCAGGGGCTTTTCTTGGCTAGCAGGGGAAGGGCTTGCAAGTTCCATAGGGACCATTGTCCCCCAGCCATGTGATGAAGGGAAAGATGGTATCTCTTGAGGACAGGCCTTGTCAGAAAGAGCTTGGCCAGAAGTTGTCTCCTGCCTGTTTCTGATGGTAAAAAAATTGATGTAATGTATGCCATTATCATGAAACTCAAGCCCAGATCATGAGAGAAACCCTTACTTATTTTTAGCAGTTCAGAGGAACACTGATAAGCATCCTATTAACTTATGTATTCTGACTATGTCTCAGCATCTGTGAAAAACCAGATGGAAGGAAAATGTATCCCATCTCAAGACACTGTGATGCTGTAGTGTAGGTGTCCAAATGCTGATATGCCCAGACAACTATGCAAGCAGGTATAGAACTTTTGGCCTATAAAACTGTGATTATGAAGAGGAAACATATGGAAGACTGTCCTCTGAAATTCTGAGGGAGAACTGGTGTGCTTCATCTGGATTTCAGAACAGTGCAACAAGCACAGGTTGCAGCTTTCTTGTCCTATCAGTTAACATTGCAGAATTTGGGAATGCTTTGTACTTCCAAATGTCAAGCTACTGCTTCAGTTCTTATTGTGGATTTACAGGTCTAACTTTGGGCATACAAGTTTGGAGATGTGTGGAGATACTAAAGCAATGTGAATATATCCTTCTCTGGGAAGGAAAAAGTAATTATGGTCAGGGCAATCATTTAATCTCACTGGTGTAGATGTCATCTTCAGGACCAAGCTGAAAATGTAAGCAGTTGCATAATTGAATATTAAAACTTCTAGTACTTTTCCTCTTCATTCCCTTGGTAGTTGTGTTTTAATACTCCTAACATAGAATTACAGAATTATAAAACTATTATCTACAGAATCATAGAACTATTATAAAAGTCATGGTGGTCTGGTGAAGTTCCCGCTGACTGGAAAAGGCGGAACATAACCCCCATTTTCAAAAAGGGTAAAAAAGATGACCCGGGGAACTACAGGCCAGTCAGTCTCACCTCTGTGCCCAGCAAGATCATGGAGCAGATCCTCCTGGAAACTCTGCTGAAGCACATGGAAAATAAGGAGGTGATTGGTGGCAGCCAGCATGGCTTCACTAAGGGCAGATCGTGGCAAACTTGGTGGACTTCTGTGACGAGGTTACAGCCTTGGTGGATAAGAGGAGAGCAACACATGTCATCTACCTGGACTTGTGCAAGGCATTTGACACTGTCCCACGTGACATCCTGGTCTCTAAACTGGAGAGACATGGATTTGATGGATGGACNAGTGTTCAGCTCTGGAACCCCTAGCATAAGGACATGGACCTGTTGGAGCGGGTCCGGAGGAGGGCCACAAAGATGATCAGAGGGTTAGAGCACCTCTGCTATGAGGTCAGGCTGAGAGAGCTGAGGTTATTCAGCCTGGAGAAGAAAAGACTCCAGGGAGACCTTATAGCAGCCTTCCAGTATCTGAAAGGGGCCTGCAAGAAATCTGGAGAGGGACTTTTTACAAGGGCATGTAGGGATAGGATGAGGGGTAATGGCTTCAAACTAGAAGAGGGTAGATTTAGATTAGGTCTCAGGAGTAAATTCTTTACTATGAGGGTAGTGAAGCACTGGAACACGTTGCCCGGGGAAGTTGTGGAAGCCCCCATCCCTGGAAGTGTTCAAGGCCAGGTTGGATGAGGCTTTGAGCAATCTGGTCGAGTAGGAGGTGGCCTTGCCCATGGCAGGGGGAATTGGAACTAGATGATATTTAAGGTCCCTTCCAACCTAAACCATTCTATGATTCTATGAATTTAGCAATTGAGAGGGTGGGATATTGAACCGGTGCCCATTACTTCATCTTCTTTTCATGGAAGATTTCCTGCCCTGATAAAATATTGAACAGTTTGTAAGTGAGCACAGCTTTTTAGCTTTTGTATGCCACTATGTATTTGTGAGGTGAGTGCAGTTGCCACCCAAAGATGCAGTACTTGTTGGAGGGTTAGCCATGAGAAACTGCGTCAGATTACCTGGACCCTGAATGCTCAAGTAATTAACAATATAATCTTATTAATCTGCAGTTATTGTGTCTGAATGCCTTATAGTTGGCATGAAAAAAAAATACTAGTCTTTTCCAATATCTCAGCAAATTCATTAGATTAGCTTATTATACAGACTGAACATCATTTTTATAAAACATACTATTACATATTTACTGATTTGTTTGTTAATATGCCACAAAGTACTGTGATGAATCATTACAATTAGTCTTATTTGCCAAAATAAATTAATGAGGTATATCTGTTAAAGCTATATTTTTGATGTTTTTATATTCTGTCTATTTACTTTCTTAGGAAATTCTTTTGTTTAATAAATCTGCAGACTCTTTTCCTGTCTTTGGTTCAAAATAGATGTAGAAGGAAATTTTCTTTCAGATATACTCCATTTTGCTTTGATTTTTTTTTTTTAAATGGCCTTCAGTATAGCAAAGGGAAATTATTTTATGTCCTTCCAAAGGGTATGTTAGGTGTTTTTCCCCATGAGTTTCGCACCAATATTTTGTGTATCAGTGTAATGGAAGCATGTTGCATACTCAGCCTTTGGACCAGGCGTCAGTGGTTCCTTTACCAGTTCCAGCATCAGGTTGGCTTCACTGTGTAATAAAACTATTTGGTAAAACCTGTACAGATGTTGGCTGGTAGAGGCAAGCTGTCCTGGCCTGTTCAGTGCTGCAAGAAGGACAGCAAACAGGGAAAAAGAAAACAGCACCTTCTTAACAAGATCTTGTCTCACTAAGGCAAATTAAAATAACCATGTCACTTATCTGTCTGTGTCCTTTCCTGTTACGTGCTGCTTAACAGTGTGTCTGTGACAACCTTTCAATACTGTGTCCCTTCAATACAATTTAGTCTTCTGCCCAATTTGTTTGCTGCTACCAAAAGTCAGTATTATATTACTGAAGCATATCCATGCTGGAGAATCGAGACAGTAAAATACGGGCTGTGCTTTATGCTCGTTGCATCCTTCTATTTAAGGAGTAGTAGTAATCAGCAGGAATGGAAATAGAATTACAGTGCACTATGGTTCAGTGGTGTGATATGTTTTCACTTGGGAGCACCAGGGGATTAGTGATTGTATACCTATCACTTAAAAGGAGGAAAAAAAGGATATGTCCAGCTGATGGCGCTATGTGCCATTTTCTCAACTCTTTGTGTCCTCTTTGGAGGGAAAATACCTGAAGTGAATCTGGCGTAACGATACCAGCTCCTTACAGTATGTGGCTCAGACAGATAAGAGTTGAATATTACGTTACTCCGTATTTGTATGGAGTATCAACATGTTGGAGATGCTTGTGAAGCAGTCTTGAGTACTGCAGATTTAAATTCATAATTCAAAATCAGAATGTGATAACTGCTTTCTACTTCCTTCTGCAATTTTGGTTAAAAAAACTTATTTAAAATTCAATTACCATTAGAAATGTCTTTATTCTTTGTTTATTTGGTACTGTATTACAATTCTGCCAAAAGTGGTTTAGGCAGCAGTCACTGTTACCATTCAGAAAGTACAAAAGAGGAAGGACAATAGGCTTTTGTTTTGTCAGTTGTTCTTAGGTAAACAGGGATCATTGATTTATCTGTTATCACAGAGTGGTTCCTCTAGCTGATGGTTGTGGGTTTGGGTTGTTTTGTTTTTTCTTCATAGCTGTGGACATTTATTAATTTCTTCTACTGATTATCTTAAACAGCTTGGTGTCTCTTAGTTGGACTGCACCTTACACAATTAGTTTGAGTGGTGAAAGTAATGATGTAAGTCACCAGCTTTCCAGACTCTTGACATTTCATAAACCAATGTTTTATGGATGTTAATTTCTATGTAGAATCAGAGCCTTGGAATTTGGGTTCCGGAGAGCAGTGTTTTTCAATATTGCGAAATTTTATTTTCTTCTTGCTAAAAAAGACATCTTTGCTAGCTGTTTTTGTGATGGCTGAAGGTTCATAAACTTTTGGGAATAGAGGTTCCAATGCCGGGGCAATAAATACGAGTATTTATTTATTTTTATTAAGTAAAAACATACCCAGTCTCACTATGATATTCATAATTGCACTAAAGGTCAGGTTTTTCTCAGATTGAAGTTTTTCTGCTCTGCGTCTCTTACTTGGCTATGATATTTAGTATTACAAGAGAATATAGGTAGGTTTTTTTGTTTCATTTTGGAAATAAAATCTAAACAGAAATATGCAAAATTCTCTCAGAGAAGTTTATATTAAAAAAAACCCCACCCTCTTTGCGATTTGTTACCGTCTTTATTTTTCATTTTGTGTACTCTTTCCTGCAGATCTGTTGTGATAGTTGGCTAGTTTAATACTGTCTCTCTGAAAATATGAGTGTTTGTAGAGTCTGAAGTATATAATTTTCCTTTAGAGGGAACAATGATGGGAAGAGGACAAAAATAAAGTGTTTGCAAATTAGCAGTATAGGTGTATTTGTGTGCACCCTTAAAATCTGCTGTTATTCTGACAGAATGGCAGCTGTGAAGGTTTAAAATTCAGTGGATCTGAAGATCCTTTCTGAAAACTCATTGTTACTCAAACACAGACTAAGTAGACATGTAGAATAGACATTGGAGTGTTTAAGTAAAGTAGAATAGCAGTTGCTGCTGTGTTTTGGTTCTTCTGGATGCTTACAATTCTTGGGTTTTTTTCCTTGAATAGTCTCAATAGCCCGCTTCCCTGGGTTAGTAATAATTTTCTAATTAAATGGAATTTCAAAGACAAATGCCATTTTCTTGTCACAGAAAGAATTGCTTACAGTGGATCTCCAAGTTGAGAGGCCAGAGAGAAGAAATGTTAGCTGCTGCAACATTCTTTTGGCTCTGTAAACAGCAGTGCCCCAGCTCTCACTGGCTTTGCAAATGTTAAGGCTATTCAGCACCTATAAAATTTACTTAATGTCTCAAACCTAATCTTGGGAACCACCCAGCAGTGGCAGTATGTTACAGACTTGTTACCAGTATGTGGCTTAAAAAACCAAATGTTACTGGACTTTGATCCATTGTCATCCTTGTGAAGTACTAGTCCTACAGGTATTCAAGTATTTGACTAGCCTAGTTTATTCATTTCATGCAGAGCCAGCCTTAAAGTATGCCCTGGAGAGGCCACATCTGGAGCATTGTGTCCACTTCTGGGCTCCCCAGTTCAAGAAAGACAAGGAACTACTAGAGAGAGTCCAGTGGAGGGCTGTGAGGATGATCAGGGGACCGGAGCACCTCTCTTATGAGGAAGAGCCAAGAGACCTGGATCTGTTTAGCCTGGAGAAGACCGAGAGGGGATCTTATCAATGCTTGTCAATATCTAAAGGATGGCTGTCAAGAGTATGGGGCCAGACTGTGTTCAGTGGTGCCCAGTGATAGGACAAGAGGCAACGGGCACAAACTGGAACACAGGAAATTCCACCTCAACATGAGGAAAAACTTCTTTACTTTGAGGGTGACAGAGTGCTGGAACAGGCTGCCCAGAGAGGTTGTGGAGTCTCTGACTCTGGAGACATTCAAAACCCACCTGGACACCATCCTGTCCAACCTGCTTTAGCAGGGAGGTTGGACTAGATGGTCTCTGAAGGTCCCTTCCAACCCCTACCATTCTGTGATTCTGTAAACTCATAGCCAGCCTGTAATAGTCTTGTGCACCTCAGAATATTTTCCTAGTCGCTCTTGTCCAATCTTTCTTAACGTATGGTGGTACATTAAGGCTCAGTTTCTCAAGCATATTCTTTAACCTTCCTTTTTTTTTTTTTTTTTGTCTTCATTGAGATGACAGTCGGCTTTCTGACTAATAGTTTTGGATCAATGTGCTATGTGCCACTGTGCTGGTATTCTCCAAAATCTACATCCTCTAGAAGTCAGCTGGAACGTGACTCAAGCTTGCTTCTTGAGCTTAGAACAAAAAAAGCAGTCAAAAAAAACCCCAAAACTTTTTCTAGGGAAGCTGTAGTGTCTAGAGTAATTTAACATAGTCTTCAGCAGGCATTTTATAGACTTGAGAATCTGCAGTTTTCTAGACAAGCTATAGAGGACCCTCACTGCTGGGACCTGTGAACTGAAATGCATTTGTTCTTTACTGCCCGTTCAATCTCTGTTCCACCCATTTTATGTACCCTGCCCATGATGATTTTGTTTTGTGTTTAGTGTTCTGCTGAAGAGTGAGTGAGCTGAGACCCTCCTGGGATGTTTCACCTAAGTTTAGGTCTCTTTGCTAGTAACATGAGTGTCTAATTGCAGTTGTTTTTAATGACTGGGTCTTTCTTTTGATACTAGGTGATGCAGATGTATCTCCCATTCTGTGGGATTGCCATATCCAATGCCCAGCTATTTGCAGCGTCAAGGAAGGAATATGACAGAAGCAGGGTAAGTGAAAAATGTATACTGGACCAATATCAAACCTTTGGCTTTTGTTCCTTCAGATTCCAGCTATGCATACGTGTTTGCTAAGCAGTCAGTTTTAACTATGTTTTATTTCAAAAAATGAATTTTCGACAGATCACTATCTTGACTGAGGCAGCAAGCACAGAGCGTGGGAGGGAAATACGCTCATGGTGGTGGCTGTTGTTTCCTGATATCGGTTCCATGTTTTGTAGTGCTGAAACAATTGCGTTTGTCACAGAGACGGTGCAGGAGAGAGTGTTACTTTGGCAGAGATTCAAACTCTCATAAAATTCCAGCAATATCAAACGTTTGCCATCCTGAATTTGTAATATTCAGTTCATGTGCAAATAATGTGGATATATCTTTATAAAAGTAAGCAAGGAGAAAACCTGTATGTGAAGGGTTTTGACAGCATGTGTCTGCGTAGATATATTATTCACATTAGTCATCATTGCTGATAATGACAGGGACAGGAGGCTCCAAAGAAGTGAAAATAATGCTGAGCTCGCATATCATTTACTTCTCAGAGAGGTCTTTATTTTTTTAAGAAATAAAATGGTAATTTTGAGTGGTTTTGATAATTGTTGGCTTTTTTTTTTTTAAATCACCTTTCCTGCAATGATGGGAAATTATACTTTTTTTATCATGGATCACAGCTCTAAAGCTTCAGTAGAAATACCACTGGTAGTGTTGAACATACTATTGCTTCACAAAGCAGGGGAAACTACAGTGGGGTGGGTCTGTGTAAGTACTGACATTTGTATATTCAGGATTTTGGTGCTTTCCATGTATGGAAGCTAATGCTTTCCAATACTTTGAAAACTAACAATAGCCCTTTCTAATGGTGTATATATTTAAGGGTCACGAAGCATCTGAGCTTGTCTTCTGTCCAGGTCTGACTACAGACCACTATATTTTGGGGCGGAGATGTGGCGGAGAGTTGGGGGGGTGAGGGGGGGAAATTTTCTGCCAAAGATTTTTTTCTTTGTTTGATGTTCAAACAAAATAATTGTTTGACTATATAGAGACTTAAAATTTGTTGCAGATTCCAAGCCTGCAGGGAACAATGACAGACTTCTGAGGAGTCAGCATTTAATCTTCTGAGGGAGGCATTCAGCAGAAAAGTATTAGGGACTTTCTCATTCTTCATTAAAACATGGTAAATTCTGGTGGTTGGACACATCAGGATCTTGGATTAGAGATACAGATTCTTTGTTTCTTGTTGCCACTTCAACCATGCAAGGCATAACAAATATCATTGCCATTTGACAACTACATGGGGGCCTGTACTTAACTGCATTTCTGACCTGTTGGGGGTCTTTAGCTTTGCCTAGTCCATGGCTGAAATTAGTTGGCAAGTAACGCATGATGAACAACCCCATACTTTGCCTTCCCTATCAAACTGGGCACCAATGATGGCAACTTCCAGTAACTGTGACCATTTTGCTGATGACCACTGTGTTAGGAAAGCTAAAACCATATATACATTTATATGTATATGCTTACCTATATGGATGTTCTTTAGTGTTGGTGCCCTAAACCAGAATAAAGGAAAAAGCACACTTCCTTGGACCGATGGTAAGAAAGAATATGGTCTATTATTTTTAAAGTTGATGAAATGAGAGGGGAAGTCCTTCATTTTAAAACGTTGTATTTTACAGGCATGTTGTTAGTGGTAAAGACTGGATCAGAGTGCCATTGGAATATGGAAGTATTGATTTGTTTTTTTTCTTTCCAGCTTTGAACATGCAAAATGGATAATAAATGAATAAAATGGAGTTTAAATGCACCAGCAAATTCAATATAACAAATCAAGTAACTCAATCCGTACTGTGTACTTGGAGAGTTGCATTACAGCCATTGTTTCATTTTTGGACCACAGTGAAATAGTTTGAAAGATCCTCATTGTTTGCTAGGAGTTGAATTGTGCCCAGTTGTGAGCTAAGAAATACTTAACTTCTTTCTTCAGATACCCCCAGCCCAATTCTCTTGCCATAATTGTTAATAACTTTATTTGAATTAAGATTTCAATGGATCACTCATATTAAAATCAGTTCCAGAGGTTATGCCTCCTTTGCAATGCTCCATGTATTTATTAATTCTACAGCCAGCACAAGTGGTTTTTTTGTCCTTGTATACAGGCTTTACTGGAAGTAGTGAATGACCTCTTTGAGGAGCAGACTGACTTAGAGAAAATTGTCAAGAAAATTATGCATCGAGCCCAGACTCTGCTGAAGTGTGAACGGTGCTCAGTATTACTTCTGGAAGATATCGAATCACCAGTAAGTATGGCTGCACGTTCTGTAGAAAAGCTAATATTTGAGTGGTGGATCAGCTGCTTTTATTGTGGTGAAGCAGTTTCATATCATATGTGACTACTGGACAGCAAGTATTCTTCCAGCACGTCATTCATCTATTTAAGTTAGGTGCAGGTTGAGTCTTTATCAACACCACTGTTGTGGTTTAAACCCCTATAGGCAGCTAAGCCCCACACAGCGCTCATTCATTTCCTCACCCCAGTGGGATGGAGAAGGGAATTGGGAGGGTAAAAGTGTGAAAACTTGTGGGCTGAGATAAAAGCAGTTCAGTAGGTAAAGCAAAAGCTGTGTGCACAAGCAAAGCAAAATAAGGAATTCATATGCTACTTCCAATCGGCAGGCAGGTGTTCTGTCATTTCCAGGAAAGCATGGCTTCATCACATGTAATAGTTACTTGGGAAAACAAATGCTGTAACTCTGAAAGTGCCCCCCTTCCTCCTCCTTCCTGCAGCTTTTATTGCTGAGCATGATGTCATATGGTATGGAATATCGCTTTGGTCAGTTGGGGTCAGCTGTCCTGGCTGTGTTCCTTCCCAGCCTATTGTGCACGCCCCAGTCTATTCACTGGGGTGGCAGAGTGAGAAACAGNTTCTGTCATTTCCAGGAAAGCATGGCTTCATCACATGTAATAGTTACTTGGGAAAACAAATGCTGTAACTCTGAAAGTGCCCCCCTTCCTCCTCCTTCCTGCAGCTTTTATTGCTGAGCATGATGTCATATGGTATGGAATATCGCTTTGGTCAGTTGGGGTCAGCTGTCCTGGCTGTGTTCCTTCCCAGCCTATTGTGCACGCCCCAGTCTATTCACTGGGGTGGCAGAGTGAGAAACAGAGAAGGCGTTGACACTGTGTAGGTACTGGTCAGCAACAATTAAGATATCCCTGTGTTATCAACGCTGTTTTCATCACAAATTCAAAACATGTCACCATACAAGCTACTATGAAGAAAATTAACTCTCTCCCAGCCAAAACCACTATAGCCGCTTTTTCAAATGGAAACAGAAAGGTAATTTATGATTCCTTCTGGTCATTTGAAGGCATTTAATGGGATGTCTGTAAGTTGCTGATGGATCTGTCAGTGGTGTGATCCAGTTGACATGCTGTGATTCTCAGTTGTCTCTGTGATGGAATTTGTGGTGCTTACTACAGAGCAGCTAGGACGGCTTAACTGAGAAGCAAGGTGTTCCTGTGGTCTACTTAAAAAGAAAAATGACCTGATTTGTTATCAAATATTTGTTTGCTCAGTTCCTTTCTTTCATAGTGTAGCCACTAGAAGGAAAGACAAATCCTGTCTGTAGCTTCATTTACATTTACCTGGAATTTATGGCCCTGCTAACATTTTCAGACTTGGGACTTATCAAATGGGTGGTGCTTGCAAGCAGTTTCAGAACCAGAAACAACCATCATCAACCAAATCTTTAATGCTCATTTTTAGAACTAACCTTTTCTGCATACATTCCAATAAATAATTATGGGACATCTTCGATATTTCTACAGTGTTCATACTTTTGCATCTGTTATTGTTGTTTAACTGTAGCAAACTGAAATACTTATGTAGTTTCTAGTCTAGTATGTAACATGTTACATCTTCAATCAGACTACTGGCCCATCAGAAATAACAGATAAAAATAAACTCGTTAAGACTTTAACTGACCATCCTGTGTATTCAGCAACTCAGTGGGCTTTACAGCAATATAATCAGTGTCTTCGCAGTAGTCAGCTTCTGAACTTTTCATGAAAGTTTTTTTTTTTGTGAAATCCAGTATTTTAATGTGGAAGAACAAGAAGACAGTAAGGGCTGAACCTGCAATACAGGGAGTTTTCTCAGCTACTTTTGGTCGCCACTGCTCCATGGGACTTGTTCCTTCCTGAAAGTTTTCCATTCACTCTAGCTGTTGACAGGGGTATGTCTGGGAGTAGCTATGCACATTTTAACAAGTTTCCTTAATACTTTGCAAACCAAAGGATGAGAACTGGTCTCGGTTCCTAAATGCCAAAAATGCTGTGAAAAGAGAAGTCCTCTTGTAATTTTTCTCTGAGGCAACAGAAAATCCATTGGAAAAGACACATTTGCATACAAATGTCTAGATAGTTATGTACTTGTTCTTGTGATAGGATGAAGCTTTTTCATTGAACAGGTGAAGTGGAAGATACGACTTTCAGCATTACTGAAGTATGTTTTTTGCCATGGCTCTGTTCACTTCACTGAGGAATAATTATTTCATTGCGGAGCTCAGTTAAGTTGAACAGATGGACGTAAGGTATATGAAAGTATTTGTCAAGAGTTGGAATTCATGCACAGTTTTGACAGGGGCTTTTACTGGGACTTTGTAGTATTGCCAGTCATAGGGTATGAGAGCCTCCTTTAAAATGTTTAACACTTTTATGACTATTGTTATTAGTAGTAAAATAAGTGACAGCCTTTATATTGGTAGCTCCCTTCAGTGTTTTCAGGCTATTCAACGCAAACTATCCTCCTTTCTACTGATTTAAGAAGTAGTTGAAGGATAGAAATGTTGCTTGTAATATTATTCTTTTTTCTATCCAAGTATCTTTGGATTCACTGACTCTGTAATTGATTATTTGTTGCAGGGCTGTGACAAGTCTAAACGATTATCAGAGACAGAATCATAAGTTTGTGTGTATGGCAGAAAAAAAGCATTCTTTTCTTTCCTGGAGGAAAGATACCATTCTCATTTCATTTAAACTAATAGAAATTAAGTACTTTCAGTGGAGTATGCGCTAAATTACACTAGCATTCATAAAAGCAAGATTGAGGTTTATATTTCGTTTATATATTCTCTTTTATAGAATTTTAATGTTTCTAGTTTATTTTCTTTTTCTAGACCCGCCCCCCCCACTGATTTTATAATTACAGGATACAGTTCTACATTCTTATGAAATGTCACTGTGTTTGCAAGTATAATATGATTTTTATTTTTCAGAGAGCAGTACATTGTGTTAGTAGCAGGCTGTGGGTGGCATTGTTCACTTCATTTTTCTGCTCTTGGTACTATTTCTACCTTTGAGCACAGAGGGTTTTTTTCCAAACCACAGGCAATGAGTTCTCATTCCTGTAGACCAAATTCTGAAATGTGGACAGCCAAGGTATTCAGTTAAGCCTAAACTTTTTCTAAACAGTCATAAATCTTAAGTTAATTTTGAGTTGGAGAATAGCATCTTGCCATGTGCTTGGTCATTTTTACAAGTAGTAAAACAGTTATTTTCCTGTTTTCCCCCTATTTTGGAGGTTAACCTATGTATCAAAATAGATCTCCATAGAGTAACGGAACATCAAGCCATGTCTAAAATACTGTCCTTTGTACATTTTGTGAAAAGCTTTTCAATACGCAACCGAGGTGGAACGTGAGGACCCATACTAGCATCCAAAAATATTACGTGTTCTATGTCACATTAGCCACTCTTAAAATGTTTCACTTATGTGCTGTTGGCACATATGTTCAAGGAAAATTTGTTGCGATTAGTAGTGCAAGTGGGTCTTTCTCTTCATATTCTTATAATAAAAAAAGTGAAGTTTGGGTAAAGATCCATAATTCATGTTCCAAAGCCCTTTGAAGGGAAGCACATACTATTGCAGAAAATAGTTTAATGAAGGAATATAAAGATATCATTGTTTGTTAGTGAACTGTGCACAGTGTGTATTTTGAACATGAATTCTCCATTGGGGGAATACAGATTGAATTTTTATTCTAAGACCATCAGATAAAAATATGGTTTAAATGTAGGAACTTTACATTACTGTTTTCTTATGTATTTGTTCATCTTCATAACAATTTTAAGTTACTTTTTTTGTGACAGGTGGTGAAATTCACAAAATCCTTTGAGTTGTTATCTCCAAAATGCAGTGCTGATACTGACAACAGGTTAGTGCTCATGTCTTCTATGGTAATGGATTACTTTATTTTTCACATAGTTTTAAATTTGCTTGATCATAGTTTTATTTTCTTACAGAACTTTGGGTAGATTTGATTGAAGAGTGTGAGCCTACAGTTTTTACTCAGACAAGACTCCTGCTTGCTTCAAATGGAGACTTGCTTGAATAAATATGTGTGCCTATTCTTTATAGATATGTGTGTGTATATATATGTCCTGACATTGTATCAGCGTCTCAGAGAAGAATCCAGGAAATAACTGATGACTTTTTATCGGTGAACTTGTGGAGAACACACTAATGTTGTTTTGCATGGTTAATACTGAAGTAAAAATTACAAAATTATTTTAGATTGTTTGTTGATCTCTTCCAAAATGCCTCCTTACAGTTGTGTTGAAAGGTTTACAGTAAAATTTTATTTCTGCTCTTGTTGTCAAGTTAGCCTAAAAATCTCAGAGAACATGTATTTCCTGGAAATTGTGTTCCTGTGATTAAATCTTGTTTGGGAGCCCAGTCAAAATAGACGTATATGTTTTGCTTAGTAGGATCTGTATTTAAACATTGATAAAGAGCTAATTGTAAGTAGTCATAGAAAGAGCTTTTTGTCCATGTGGGGTTACTGTATTAATCCCTATAAGTTAATACAACTGGTAACAGTTCACATAAAATGTCCTACATACCAAATGAGTGGATGAAGAGTCAGGGCTATGGTAAGGTTTCTCCCATCTTTCAGGGCCCAAACTCAGTTATTATCATATGCATTTTATGCAAATCAATTCATACTGATTCTAAATTAGAATTTTCCATGTCAAATGGCTGCCATAATGCTAAACCTAGCCTTCTGTCCAACTTGCTATCCATAGTTTAGCAAATGTGAAGGTTACTTTGTGCTTTGCTGTATTTAAGCCCTTTAAGCAGCTTTTATAAATATTTTTGGGTAATTTGCCTTCTTTCTTGCTTTATTTCTTCACCTCCAGTATGGTAAGAAGCTAATACTTCATTAAGGTGAATGTGCACATTGTACTCCAGATTATGACAGGTCGTAATTCATAATGCTTTTCATGGATTAATCTCACAGCATTACAAAAAAGGGTAGCATTAATTTTAAGATGTGCAAGCTGACAGCAAAGTCCAGAGCCACACAGAAAGGTGGGTAGAAGCTAGATCTCTTCCATGCCCTGTCCACTAGTAGAGAGACAGGAATGGCGAGACAAATGGAAAACAAGTTATTAAATAGGAAGGTTTAAATATGAATAAATAAACTGCTGATTTATCTGGGAATCACAAGTTACTGCTTTTGACAAAGAGCTTCAGAGTTAGCAGTTGGTCTTTCCTAGGTCAATTAAATGGGTGAAAATACATTCCTTTTGTTCGGGGACAGGAGTATGAATCAAGGGCTGTGATTGTTATTCCTGTTTTTCTCAAACTTGATCTGTAGCCAGATTAGTCAAAACAATGCAGAGTGGTGTCAAGATAACCAAGCTGGCTCATTTCTTGTTACCATAGTTATATTAGCATGTTACCAAAAAGCAATTTGTAGTAGCCTGCTCTGCGTGTAGTCAAGTCAAGATTATTTTAACTTTAGTCTGAGACATGAATAAACACATGCAACCTGGTAGCTAGTCTTTACAAGATTTATAAAGGTATATTTTTGTGCATCTTAATATAAAGATTTTGTTACTTTTTCTTTCATTTTTCTTCCAGCGGAGAAGTGAAGTTGGTTTTACAAAGACCAAGGTTAGACTGACAGATATGATGTCACTTTTGGATCTAGCACAGGCACAGCTTGAGTTATTGGCACTGTAGTGGGAAAATAAAGGTTATTTAGGATACAGAACAATGCCGCTAGCCCTTGACATTTGAGCATTTTTCTAGTGAGTTTTGCCCTTTTCATTCTACATTCTGCAGCTATAACTGATGTAAAGTCATGAGACGTTTCATGTGGGGAAAAAAATGACAAGATGAGTTTCTTCATCGTTACACCAGTGAACATAAATACTATTTCTTTGAAATTTTAGTGGAAATCCGAAGAGATGATAGGCTGAGATCAATTCTAGTTAGAGGTTTTATCTGAAAGAGAGAGAAGCTCCAAGGAAAATATAGCTTTTCATGTCCTAACCTACTTTCTCCTGGTAGATAGTAAATTATCCACGAGCCAGCAATGTGCCCTTGTCACCAGGAAGGCCAATGGAATCCTGGGCTGCAAAGGGAAGAGTGTGGCCAGTAGGTCGAGGGAGGTCATTCTCCCCCTCTACTCGGCACTGGTGAGGCCACACCTGGAATACTGTGTCCAGTTCTGGCTCCCCAGCTCAAGTGGGACAGGGAACTACTGGAGACTCGAGTCCAGCGTAGGGCAACCAAGATGACTGGGGGATTGGAGCACCTCCCTTATGAGGAAAGGCTGAGAGAGCTGGGACTCTTTAGCCTGGAGAAGAGAAGGCTGAGGGGAGACCTTATTCTTGCTTAGAAGTATCTAAAGGGTGGGTTGGAGGAGGATGGAGGCAGACTCTTTTCAGTGGTTGCCAGTGACAGGATGAGGGGCAACGGGCACAAGTTGGAACATAGGAAGTTCCATTCAAACATAAGGAAAAACTTCTTTACGGTGAGGGTGACAGAGCACTGGAACAGGCTGCCCAGGGAGGTTGTGGAGTCCCCTTCTCTAGAGGTGTTCAAGACCCGCCTGGATGCAGTCCAGAGTAATGTGCTCTAGGCATTTCTGCTTTAGCAGGGGAGATGGACTAGATGATCTTTAGAGGTCCCTTCCAACTCTAAAAATTCCGTGATTCTGTGAAGGCAAGCAGCTGCATAAGGGGAGCCTGCAGCACTGCTCGCTGCTCTTGAGCTGGGTTTACTTTCCAGCCTGGCATGTGGTGTTCCTGCTAGTGTGTGGGCAAGACAGGGAGATGGTGGCTTGCAGCTGCCTGCATCAGTTCAGCAGGACTCACTCACAGCTTTCCACAGTTTGAGAAAATTGTTGCTTGTGATTTTTAGAGTAGCTTCTGAGTGTTCTGAGCTGCTGAGGATGGAGAGAGCGCCAGCTGGCTGTGATTTGCATCAGAATTAATCATTGATATTTCCTCCTAGTGAAAGTTGAGTGCCTCTCTTCCAGAGTGTAGTTGTAAAGCACGTGCTAGCAATGGAGACAACATAGTAGAACATACTTTTAAAACTTCTTCCTGAATTATATCTTGTTTCTATTACTTGAATTCATTTGCTGCTTAAAATGCTTGACACCCATAATCCACTCCAGATTTAAAGTGTCTTGTATTATAATGATAATACCATCCAGATTTTTAAGGTATGAACTGGCAGCTATGCATTTGAAATTAGATTCTTATCCTTTAAGATTTTTTTAATGCTTCTCAAGCATTGATGTCCTGAAATAAATTTTAAATTATAAATGTGAGTTTTTTACCTAGCTCAAAAAACATTATATTTCTGTAAAGGTTCCTGTCAAAGTATACACATAACATTTATTACAGTCACTCAAAATTCTTATCCTGAATGAAAGTTGATACACTTAGATTTATTTGTGTAAATCCTTCCTATTATCTTTATTTATAGTCTTTTAAGAATATTAAGTTTTCTTTCAAGTGAGTGACTTAGTTGAATTAGTCTCCAGAAAATCAATAAAGCCAACAAAAATCAATCCTTTAACTTTGAGTGTTCCAAGCATTTTACTGTGCGTCCTTCTTTCATTCATGCGCATTACTTTGAAGCTTCAAGCTATGATAGTCTTTTCCATGGCTGTTCAGAGTCACTTTTTTTTTCTAAGTAATGTTTCTCAGGTGTTGCAAATTGATCCGTTTTCTTCTCAAAACTAAGACAACAGGCATTTGTTTATTCACACATGAATAGCCTTTGCCAATGTCAAAAACCTGTTTGCAGTGAGTCAATGAGAACTATTGTGCTGATTAGATGAGCTATAAGGTGAGGACTTTAAGGTCAGTGTAGATATTGAGTTTTCTGGAGAAGCCGTAGTGAGGCATAGTGAGTTATGCCCATAATTCTAGTGTCTTATGCTCATTTACTGACAGCTCTAGCCCTTCAGTAGTTATGGCAGAAGCTCAGCCAGGAAAAAAAAAAGAAAACATTCATGTGTTGTATGTCTACTTGGATCCACCTGCTGCAACGCACTTACATTATTGATTTTAAGACTTCCTTCACAATCCCTTCTTCAGCCACTCAGGTCTGGCGTTTCAGACCAAAATTAAAAAAAAAAAAAAAAAATTTCCCGTGACAGGAAAATTACTGGAAGTATGAATTAAAAATACCTCAAATTATTATACTAATTTGAAAAATTAAAATCTTAAAATTATATGCTTTCAGGTAGCTCTACAGAAAATATTATTTAGAACTGGTTGCTTTTGATGAGCAGGCCTGTATCCCACAGAAACTTGGAACATAAATCCCACTTGATTCATTTATAAATGCATTTTATTATTAAATGCTGTATTTACTTTACTTGGGAGACCAGTGCTATTTTCAATAGAAAGAATTGTGTAAAAGAGTGGTTTTGATGTTCTATTTCAATAAATACCAAATTATTGTTCCATAGATAATGCTTAGTAACCATAAATAACTATGAATGGTTCTGCTATTCCTACAAGTATGCCTGTAAGACATGCTGTACTTTCAAGCAAAGTTGACTGTGTTCTTTTCTTCCCTTGTTATGCTTTTTGGTAGTTTCAAAGACAGCGTGGAGAAATCATCATCTTATTCTGACTGGCTAATAAATAATAGCATTGCTGAACTTGTAGCTTCCACGGGTCTCCCAGTGAACATCAGTGATGCCTATCAGGATCCTCGCTTTGATGCTGAAGTAAGAGAATTTTAGAAATCTAAATAAGCATCACATTTTTGGCATTGCAACTAATATAACACAATTTCATAGTTATATCCAAGTGGCTGTAAAATTTGAATATTTATTTTGAATTCTTTTTTTCTATCCAGTATGTTGTCCTTCTGATCTGCTGGTGTTGACGTGGCTTTATACAGTAAGCACAGGTCACTGAATCAGTGTATGACTTTAGGCAGTTACTTAAGTCTGTCTGTGATTCTTTATTTTCTATTTATTAGTGATACATTCCTCTATCAAGTGCTTTGATATTTATGCAAACTGACTTTTATTGCTGAAAATTCCGCTGTTGGTGTTCAGTGTTAGCAGCACCATCATTGTTAGCTGTTGGGGTGACTGGGACTGTACACACAGAGTGTAAACAGAACCAGTATCTAGAGAGACAAATGTTGTTTGTGATCTAACTTAGCCAGCTAACCTTTTAATTTACACAAATGAAATATACACACTGGATTAGTTATTTCTCCAAGATACATATCACTCCTAATAAAAGTTGTTTGTGTATGCTAAGGTATTTTTCCAGCCTCAGTTAGGAAGATGTTGATACAGATAAAAACATATACATATACTTAACACCCAAATAAATGTTAGACACATATGGAAGGACAAAATCTTCACTGAATTCTATCCAGTGAAACAGTATTATTATGAGGGACTGGGCCAGCAGTTGGGCAGCACATTAATCAGTGGACAGCCTTGGTCAGCAAGATTGCCAAATTGTGTTACTACAATAAATGTGCTTGGAATTGTTTCATGTTGAGTTTGCTTGGTTCCAGTTTTATTCTATGTATCATTAAAGGGATTATCTCTCAAACCAGCAGAATTTGTCAAAACAAGAAAAATAAAAAGGGTCTGCTGTAAAAGTGTACAAGAAAACTGTGTTCATGTGAATTTGTTCAGTATTTCAAAAAGTATAATTAATGCCTGGGGTCTATTTCTTGCCAAAGAGATATGCTAAACTAAAGCATGCCAATCCTTGATGTTTGCAGTTTTACTTTTAATATATCATGCCCTGAATAATTCAGCTATCTCTTATTTGTTTCACAGTTAGTCCTTTCCAAGTCAGAGGCACTGCCCAATTTATATAGAGAAAAAGAAAATACTCAATAAAAGGGGCAGTAATTACATTCTGTTGGTGGGTTGCTATGAAAATTTAATTCTTAAATTCAGTTATTAAAATCAATTATTTCTACAGACAGTCCAGTGTAGTAAGAAGAACATGCTATATTATCCTTTATGACTTGGATAGAATCAAACTTACATTTGTAGTTATGAACAGATATTCTGTTCTCTGCTTCTATTAAAAACACTCTCTTTTTTCTTCCAGAACACTAACTGACATTTTCAAACGTTGATGCTCAATTTTCAGCTCATTCACTGAGAATTTAATGCCAAAGTATTTTCATTGAGTTCATTTTAAGATAGACATCTGAGGCAATTGTTCCCCCACTCCCATGGATTTTGGGTGGTAGTCCACACTGATTTCAGTGATGAGTTCTGAGTACATACAAATGAGCAGTACTCTAGTAAAACCTGAGTTATATCTTTTGCCAACTAGGAGATCACAGTGATCCCATCCTGCCTCAAGTATATGGATTATTTCTGGTCTTTTACTTTTCTTCTATTACAGAGTGCCTGTAGCACTGGCAGTTTTAGTAAGAGAACATCTCCTGATCTCCTGTGAGTGGGCTCATCCCATTCTCTAATCTCTTGAAAAAATATTTTATTTTCCTCATATTTTGCAGCAATGACCCTAAGGAACAAAGCTTATTAACCATAGAAAAGAGAGAATCAGTGACACTTACAATAAATTGCAAAGTTCTATACTATATTAGATAGAAAACAATGAGGCAGAAAATTATCTTCAGAACTACAGGACCAATTAATCCTACATAGAAAATCTCAAATCTTGGTTTTGACCTCATCCTTCTGTTTCTTCCTAGCTTGCACTTCTGCACAATTCCCTACTTACTCTTGCCTTTCTTCTGAAAACGCATATTTCCTGTAAGCCCCTTTTTATATCTGCTTTGCTAAATCCAATTTCAGTTTGACAATTGGGAAGAGTATTTCTAAGGCACGCTTATTCAATGGAGGTTGTCTCTACTAATCCAACAGTGTAAGTAATCCAGGAATTGTCTGGACATTGCCTCAACTGCAGTTTGACATTAATTCCAAATTGAAGCCAAATAGTGTAAGTTTTCTGTGGCAAAACTGGCAATATTTGTATTTTCTTTGGCAATTTTTAGAATAATCCTTGTGAATTCTGGTTAGTCTTACTGTGAATGAGGTTTCAGCAGAATTTTTTTCTGAGTGAGAGCTGATCCATATGGAATGACATCTGTAAATGTAAGCTTACTCCTTGACACTTCTATTACTAGAATGCGTAAAAGGCTGAAAATGGTACCTACTGCTAATGGAAGCTCTCATTTCTATGTTTTAGGCTGACCAGATTTCTGGCTTTCACATAAGGTCTGTTCTGTGTGTTCCTATATGGAATAGCAACCACCAAATAATTGGTAAGACCTTCCCATAGCTGCATCATTTTTGTGCTAATGTAAATGTAATTCTGTCTTTTTAATTCTATGTTCCTTTTTCTTCTTTTTCCCAGCTGAATATTGTTAAGAAGTTACGGTACCTAGGATGCATGCTAAGTATCCAAGGAGGGATGTTTTGACTTGGATACTGTATGGACTTTTTCAGCTTTCCCATTGTGTCATTGTTAAATTATATATTGTATTGAAACTTGAAGACTAAGGAGATGAAAACAGAAATTCTAACAATATTAGTGAACAACGTTTTATATGCTCTGATGCTTTTCTCGGGTCTCCCTTTGTTCCATACAACTCAAGCAACTGTTTCTGCAGTCCAGCAAAGTGGTCATTTTCCTCTTTAATGATAAACTACACAGTCAGGGAAGGCTTACCAGAGAGGCTGTGGCAGCTGTCAGAGTTGCCTGTGGCAGTGGTGCGTCCTGGATCAGGACACGACAGGGTTTTATTGCTTGTTTGATAGGACGCTTCTCAGCTATGATGCACCTGCAATTGGCCCTGCTTTATTACCTGCTTTTGGCACCAAAAGGGATGCCATTTGTAAATAACAGTGCCAGATTCCTCTGCAAGTTTCCACAGAAGAATTCCAGTCAAAGTGATAGCAATTTAAACTGGCAGGGCAAGACTTACATCCCTGTGCGTTGTGGCTGTCAGTGAGAGCCGAGATCAGTAGTGCATTGCTGAAGGCACTGGGTGCCATGCAGGATCAGGATCTTTGAGCTTATTCAGCAGAGATGATGTGGGAAATGAGTCTTTTAAAAATACAGCTCATTGTTTGTTGTGAAGTACTTTATTACTTTAAAGAAGTAGAAAGAAGCTGAACCCTTGACTGCTGATAGCTCTTACAGCATTTTTCTAAGGGCATATTGTAGCTAAATGAAATAGAAATTGTTTGTTGCAGTAGAACTCAGTTGAGCTAGAGCCAAGAGCTTTGAACACTTTCTTTTTCAAGTGGTTTAAGGGAATTACATTCTTTTCATGGGTTCAACAAATTTATGGACCGGTCATGAGAAAAAAAGGATTTATATCCAGGTGATGCTAAACCAACTAAGATTTTAGGAATGAAGGTACTGATTGAGCAAATTATATTAATGACTCCAAATTGCTAGGACAACTTACATGATTGCTGTTTGCAAAGTGTTCAGGTTCTTTCCCAAAGAGATCTTTAACCTTTTGTGAAAAGCATTGCGAGTAACTTTTAGATTTTCATTATACTTGGAAAGTAAAGAATAACAGTTGAAAGTAATAAACTGAGTCCTGGTATCAAAACAATCAGACTTGCACATGTTTATGTCTGTTTAATGATTTTCAGAATAAGTATTTGCAGATTTGCTTTTCAGTTTGAAAGATGTATTTTAAATGTTACCAATTAATAAAATATTCTGCATTGTGAATTAATGAATGAAGATTGTAATTCATATTAACTCTTTCTAAAGGGGTAGCTCAAGTGTTGAACAGGCTCGATGGGAAACCCTTTGACGATGCCGACCAGCGACTGTTTGAAGTAAGAGGCATTCAGTTTTGTAGCAGTAACATACTTTTTCAGCAGGATTCGGTGTTTCTGGGTAATGCTGCTTCAGCCTACTCTGGGGAGGGGGGAAGAATATATTGTCTGTATTTCTGGTTTGACATTCATCTCAGAACTCTTCACTTAATAAAGTTACATCCTAATTAAAACAACTTTCTTGCATCTGATCTTTCTCATTTTGTTGAGGCCAGTTACTTACCTGCATTCTCAAGATAATGTGTCTAAGCGTGATTATTCCTAAGATTTCTATGGAATTCCTTTCATGATTAAGCCAGCTTTCATCTTTGTGTTGGTATTATAATTGAATTATAATCGACTTCCTTTTCTTTTTTCTCTTTTTGATTTTAGGCTTTTGTTATTTTTTGTGGCCTGGGCATCAACAACACAATTATGTATGATCAAGTGAAGAAATCCTGGGCAAAACAGTCTGTGGCTCTTGACGTATGTGTACATCTTAATGAAACTTTTTCTTGCTCATAAGTGTCACGTGTAGAGGAACCTACTGCTTCCGAATTTGTTGTAGTTAGCATCATTTTCTCTATCTCCCTCTCTGCACCATAGAATGTTGTCTTAAGGTAATGCTGGAGAGAGACTTTCTCGGGGTGTGCTTAGCTGTGGAGCTCATGACAGCTTAAGTAATTTTGAACCTGGATGTCTCATTTGATGCCTATGTTTTTTACATTAGAAGGGAGGACAGTGATGATGGAGAAACTAGTTTCTTACAGATGTAAGTGTAGGAATTAATGTAGGTGTTATATGCATTGTCTTCTACACCAGTAACTGAAAATTCCTTAGAATTTGATATTTTAGATAGCTTGTTGTTTTTCTAGTGTTGTAAAGTATAAGTGAAACATACTGTGAACAGGACAAAATTTGAAAAAAGTGATCATCATCATAGGGTTTTTACTATCAGAAGGAATGTCTTCTGAACCCTTACCAGATAATACATCTTGCTAGAATAAAGTCAAAGGAGGATGACTGGCTGCTCAGTAAGAGCTCTGCTGTGGATAAAGGCCAATACATAATGCAAGGTTCTGGCACTCCAACACATCATGTCGTTCTATAAAATACATATAGAGTAGCTAAATGGATGGAAAGCTTTCTCTTTTTTTGCCCATCGCCTTTGTAGGAATTTCTTTTCCTGTTTCTGCCTGCCCTCTTCCTACCCCCCATTCGTGAAGAATGAAATCTACCAGCTCCTATAAAACAACTTCTAAAGTGCAGAACACTTAAAAAAACCCCATATGATTATTTAAGCTTCTATAAGCTGATTCAACAATAAAACACTATTCTCTGTTATGTACTGGAGATTTTAAACATAATCATATTTAAAATAACCTTGGTGAGAACAATGCTTGGAGTTTTCAGGATAGCTTTACAAATTTATGTTCTTCCTACTAAAACAATAATTAAGAATGGTTTGAATGAAATTTAAGATCTTTTAAAAAGCATTATGCGAGACTGATTAATCTTAAAACATTTCCCCGATGAATGGGTAATGTCACTAAGATTTCAGTATTGTTTTAAATTTTATATGTGATAAGAGAAGCAAATGATCTGCCTATCCCTGATGTGTGCACCCTTTAACTGTGTAACTTCTCTGAGCTTATACAGTACCTACAGAACCACAAAAATGGTGTTGGCCTGATTGAGGTATGAATTTCTCTATTAAAAAAAAAATCAAACCAAACTGGATTGCTATGAAGATGACTTGATGATCTTAAAGATCTTTTCCAACCCCCAAGGTTCTGTGATTCTGTGGCATTTTTTTTTTCTTCTGCTTCAGGGTTGGAGATACTTATGTATTGGGGATCTATCCTGTAAAGCGCGTAGGCATGTTAAGGCTTTTTGAAGTCAATAGAACTGTTTGTGTTAGAAAACATTCTAAGCATAAGTGGCTTTTTTTATTATTCCTTTATATGTATTCAGTTAGGAGGAAAAGTTAAAACTTTCCTTTCAGGCTTCCTGCAAGATTCCTTATTCTTTACATATCATAGTCATCAATTACTGTAAGCCCTCATACGCCCCAGATATTTGTGCAATATCACACCTCAAATTGAATACTCCTCCTGGCAAGAAAAACAAGCAGTGCCAGATACCACACTCGCATACATAGTGATGAAAGTTAACATAGAAGTTTGTTATTAACTATTGAAATCAAGGAAATTTAAATTTCTGTGTTTAAAATAACAGCTTCTTTCTTTGATCTGAAAAAGACTAATAGCTGTATAGCTTGAATGTAGATTATAGGTTTAACAAACGGCCACTATGCTTCAGTGAAGAGTAATTCTTTCTATAAATGAGCTACAACTCATGATAATATTTGTGTAAAGTGATTGAAGATACAGCAGAAAAGTACTGAACAAAAGAATGGTATATGCTGAAGGACTGTGAATCCATTTTTCAGTAACTGACTTTTATTAGTATTTGTGTAATTAGCTAGGATGGTAATGAGTGGCATTTGAAAATGACATTGATATCAGATGTAAAATAAATCAATTTGATATATACCATAATAAGATTCTTAGCCAGATATACAGATACTGTTTTTCATACAGAAGTCACATAAGATTGACTAATAAACAGAAGACCAAAATGTAAATAAATGATGGGGAAAGGTTGACAGTAGGATGCCATATTGTTCAAAACCAGGCTAAATACTATTTTATATATTAAGGATGCAAAATTTACAAATTATTAAAAGATTAGAATAATCCATATTAAGGAAGACTGTAAAAATCTAGAGGGATATAATGAATGTAAACAAAGGAGAAGCTTGATGAGAATTTTGGTATTAGGTATAATCTATCGTAGCAGAAGACATAATTTTCCTAATCTTACAAATTTCTGAGAGAAGCTATGACATGGTTGGACAGAAAAATAGATACGATTTGAGGAAGAATGTGATGTATAGTTATACAAAGTAAAACGTGGGACAGAGCAAGTAAATTGGTGTTTGTTACTTATTTTTTTATAGTGCAGGAATGATTTCCTGTTACTGTAAAAGATAACACCTCTAAAATTGATAAGAGTAGATACATCTTGGGACGTATTGCCACAATGTATTGCATGCTAAGGGCATTTGAGATAGAGTTTAGGTATTTGTATGAGTAACAGACACATTCATAGATGAAAACAATTTCAAAATGAGAAAGTATATATCAAAGCTTTAGCACATGAGCAGGTTGGATGTTGCTGTGTGGTGAGGAGGACCTGTCCTTGCTAGGAGTGCTCTGGCTCTGTGAGCTCCCTCATGGACCAGCGCCTCATCCCACACACACTCAGGCCTTGGTGCGTCCAGGTACACCGGATGGCTCTTGCACCTTCTGGAGTGCTTGTTCGATGTTCATATTGTCACATAAGGATATAATGTATTCCATGTAAATGTGTGCATACTTAGAGGTAATAAAAGGAGGTGCACGGTACTTTGTGCATTATATTTGATGCTTTCATCTGCAGAATGGTATTGAAGAGCATGTCAGGCATAGCATAGAGGTGCTAATTTGCGTGCAGTGATGTGCCACTAGCAAAGCTTTACAGTATAGCAAAAGGCATTATTTCAAGTCTATAAATCTACTGTTATTTTTATGTTAAATTCTTTCTCTTTTGATTGTAGAACTCTTAAGAGAACAATGTAGGAATACTTATAATATTAAATTACTTACTGTCCATGATTCCCTATAAAATTCCCTGCAACATATATGCCAAATGTATACCTGATAACCTGCAATTAGTTATTATATGCTGACATTCAGAACTGAATTGCCATGCATAAATATTAATTAAATTTGTTTTAAACATCATTGATTAAACTGCAGTACAGAGCCCTATTATTTCTACTTGTCAAGTCTATAAAAATGTTTTTTTCTTTTGTTCTGGGGCAGGTGTTATCTTATCATGCAACATGTTCGAAGGCAGAAGTTGATAAATTTAAGGTAAGGATTTAAGTTTTTAGTTATTTCTGAAAATATAACAGTAAATTAAAATGGATGTAGATTATCTGAGAGAAAAGTTTTACGTCAAAAGCAAAAGATATAATTAACAATGATTTACAAAGGATGTGTTATTACATGTTAGGCTGTTTGGTAGGGAAAGTGGAAAAAATCTGTCAAAGGATAAAGAGCTGCAGTGATGGGTGCCCAGTGGCAAAATACCATTGTCCCAGCACCAACTGCTAGAAGTGCACATCAGTGTGGGTTTGGTGGCCTCCTCTGCAAGAAGGGAAGTCATACCCCAGCAGGAGGTGAGGAAGAGACTAGAGAAAACGAGAGGAACTCAAGACTTCACATGCTCATAGTGTGGAAGCTGTCCTGTGATTACTAAAAAAGCAGAGCATTCACTATCAAGATTGTGCATAAACTCAGAAGGGTGGACGTGAAGGTGGTGACAAAACCTCTTTTAACTTCTGTAAACACCCTGGGCAGAACTGTAAAGCTATGTGTGCTGAACATAGCGTTGCTAGGGACCAATAATTATGTATTCTCACTGAATGCTGCCTTGCCAAGGGGTGGAGAGTAGGGGGAATGGTGACCTTGCTCTTTCATCACGGCCAGCACTCCAGAGCCTTTTGTGATAGGCTTTGTCCTTTTCTGCTTGAGGAAACACTAGGGAAACTTGGTGGCACATTCCTTGGCTATGAGGAGTCAGTGTTCTAGAGGGCTCCTCAAAGCTGTTAGGGAGGCTTTTGTGGTGGGTATCAGTGTCGGTCTCCTGTATGCAAAGTGCATCAGAGAGTGTGGTGAGGTCTGGGAAGGAGATTTGGACTGTCGTGACCCTGCACCGCTGGCATTCCCTGCTGTGGCTCCCTGGCACCTGTCTGGCTGGAATATAGCTGTTTGATGGTTGTTTTGACACTTGACTGGCTGGCTGCAACCTGATCTCTGCACCGTGGGGATGGTTGTGGTGGAAGGGGGAAGCTGTGGGTGACTTAGAGCTTGATACTGATGAGTTACCTATGTTGAGAAAGGGCAGCTATTGCTAGACAGTGAATTAGCTTGTAGATTATTGTTCAAATGATGTCTGTGCCTTAGAACTCTGTATCAATAACCTGGCGGTATGGGTGTCATGTTCTCCCTCCATTGTAGTTATCGGTGCAGTTACCCACCCTTTTGTAAGATGAAGATTAGATTATTGCTGGAATCAAACATGCTTGAAGATAGTTCCAGCACTGCAGCCAGCAGAAAATACGTTTGTGTGCTTAATAAGTTGTATCTTACGTTTGGCAAAAAGTACACTGAACGCTGTGTGAGAGAGGGGAAAGAAAGGATTAAAGGGCCATAAAGATTTTTTTCTTTTTCTTTTTCTTTTTTTTGTATTTTAGTTTATCTTAGAATCAGCGCCTGTAATATAGCTTCTATGACTGTCAGGATTCAACCAGTATCTTTCTATATACCAGAGGGCCATACCTCTTGGTTGCTTTCAGCCATCGAAAGGCAGTTCTCCATCATGGTCTGTGTAGTTGAAATGAAAGCCTGCTATGTTACTCTTTGGACTTCAGTACTGGTGTGCTGAGGAGCTATTCTACTTGTTTTCCCAGGTGTCTTCATTAATAGATTTGCCAGCCTTCAAGTAAGGAATGTCTTGTCATTATCCGTTTACCTTGAAGGCATGTAACTATCCATTTAACGGTTAATGGTAAGGTAGAGAGAAGTGAAAGACATTTATTCATTAATAACCCTGATAGATATATTTTTATAAAGAACATAGATGAGAAAATGAGGAATATAACCAAGCTATGCTTAAACTAAGCTGAGAGACTTTTTCAGAAAAAATTTCCCTTTCTTATGTCCAATTGTCTTGCTTTCAATTCCTGACAAATTGAGCGCCAGGTAGTCTTTGTTAATGCTTTAGACCACTGGTTGTAAACAAAACAACAAAAGCCCAGAGAGGACCAGTGTGTCTTGGCAGCCGTCGACAGAGAGCTCATCCCCAGAGAGGGCCATCCATCTGTGAGATGAAATTGGTCCCACCTCCCCCCTTGCAGAGCTCTAGCAGCCAGTCTCCCTGCTGAGGTCTCCTGGGGCATCCTACCCTGAAATCACTTCTCTTTTCTCTGTTCACTATATTGTTATATTTTGTATAAGCCCTTTGTTATATTAGGGTCATCTTCTAGACTTGACTGGCTAATAAACAATTCCTCCCTCTGGGGGTGTTTGGGGCTAAAACTGTCCCCTCTCCCTTTGGTGATTTATTGGCAGATGTCAGAGGAAATGTCTGTTATGATTTACTCGATGTTTTGGTTCAGTCAGAACAGGAACAAACACACATGATAGAAACATCTAAATGATAGTAATGCCAGTAGTTCACTACTGGCTCTTGACTGACATGGGACCTAACAGTAATTAATGACTTTGGAGGACAATACATTTGAGTTGACAGCTTTTCAATATGTTACCCCAAACATACTGTAACTGGACCCCGGCAGATTGGAAAAAAATTACATATTCTTCCTCTTAGTTCCAGTTGTTTATTTCTATCTTTGTCATTTCTTTATAGTCTTAATAAAATGTTTTTCCATTAATTTTTATTTGCCTAAGATCTCAAGTATTTTGATACAGAGTGAAAAATTGCAAGTGTACTTGAAATTTATTTTTCCTGTGGTTTTTACTAGTGAATTAATTTTATTGCATTACAGAAAGCCTAGCAAGACTAGTTAAAGTTGATTTTTTTACTTTAAATTTTGTCAATAATTTCCTACTGTTATTGGATAAATGCACAAATACACCTGGTATCTTTTTAAGAATTAAATGTCATCAGTGTGATCAGGTTCTATAAAATAAATAACATTTATTTCTGTTGCTACTAATCCTGTCTAAGAATTAATGAAACAACAACAAAAAAACACCTTAATAGGAAACCCTTAAGAAATGAAATGCCTTTCTCCACATGCTAGAATGGGAAAAAGGGCAGAGCACTATTGGTTGTGGAGCTGGAAAGTACAGAGGGAAGTTCACGGTATGGAGCAGTGAAGCATGAGTGCACGATAATCGCCCGTGGAATGCAATTGGCCTATTCCATATCTGATTTCTACAATTGTCTAAAAACAAAGCAGCAACATAGATTCGTATTGAATGGTTTTTTGCACATTTTTGGAGGGATTCCACTTCTGGTGTTACTAGAATATAGGTTTCACTAATATAAGTCTGAAAGTCAAGTTTAAAAATGCTTATATAATTAGAAATTGTTCTATTAATGAATGGATTTATTTTTTTTTCTCAGAATAGAGTCCAATTATGTGAATCATTACTGTGAAAATTCATGTCACCAGTCCTTTTCGTTATTTGCATTATAGCTTTTGGAATTCATTAGCACGCACGCTAGCCAGCACGCATTTCTCAGGAGGCCGGTGCCAGCAGGACCAGTGTGGGGCTGACACAGTGTCGGCAGGTGCAGCTCTGCTGACCTGGATGGAGCCACCCACTCAGTCTGCTGCCAGTGCCTGGGGGAAGCAGGAACGGAAAATTCACCCCCTTAACCCAGGGAGCTTGTTTTAGCGATGACCAGGGGCTTAGCCCGCCAGGTAGACAAAAGTGGAACTGCAGAGATCTGGATTCAGAGCCTGAGCAAATCCCTGGATCTCTGCAGGTGATAATCTGGCCCCGGGGAAGGTAATGGGAGATTTGCCATTGATTTCAGCAGGATGTTGCTGTCTTCAGCTTTGGCATTTGTGAAATTACGTAGTAATGTTCCCTCTGTCATCTTCGATGTATTTATTTATGGTAGTCGGTCTTTTGTATTGCAGTTTCTGATAGAACAAGAGCTCTGAAAAAAGTTAAAATTTAAGATCCAGTCCTCTTTTTATGCCAGTTTAAAATGTATGTTAAGTGAAAACTTGAGTGGGCATGTGGCATAAAATGAGTCCTTTTTCCTGAAAATTGGTAGGTTTTTAAAATGGGGAAAAACGCATGGAAGCTTAATTGATAGTTTCAATAATAGGCAATTGAATCCGAATTAATTATTAATCAGAATTAATTGTGGGGTATCTACCATTATTCCTTTATATGGGATATGCTCTGTCCTTCCATGTTCTAAGAAAAAGGATATTGGTTTTGTGAATGATTTATAGGATTAAAACAAGAGCAATGAAAACGTACAATTTATAATAAGTATTGTACATAGACTCTCCATTGCCAGATTATTTTACATTTATTTGTTACTCAATATTTTTCAACTTTGATATTTTTTCATATCAATATTCATTTTATTGTTTTAAGAAGTTAGAAATAGGTATGATTTTAAAAACTGTGGCAACTCAGTTCTCTCTTGTATTTTAAACTTAAAAGACAATTCCATTATTTCTATTACGTACTAGCGCTAGTGTTTAGCTATAAGCATTTGTATTATTGGAATAGAAAAATGTAAGACTAGTGAAGTCTAATTAATCTAAGATTGATGCTATCCTATAGCTTTGTCCTGTAGTGCCAGGTTTCTTCTCATTGAAATTCAGGCTCTCCAAGGCTAAAAATAGTTGTCTTCAGACAAATATAGAAAGCCAAGATACATGAGTAAAGAATGTAGAATTGTGTCCAGGACAGGATATTTATAGCAAGAGTTACTGACTTCTGAGACAGTAACGAACAAGTCCTGTGACTTAGCAAGCAGTCCCATAAACACACATCACCTTTAAATTTAACTAATATAGTTTCCAAAGAGAATACGTAAACAGTGTCCTATTATGGGTAATATACAAGAAGCTATTTTTAAAAAGCTAACCTAATTGTGCAGCTGTGAATGGTATAAGCCAAATCAATATTTAATGACTATGATGCATTATTTATAGCCCTGTGAGAGATTCCCTTTTTTAGGTCAAACAGCACACAGGAGAGCTACACAACAGAAAATAATGTATCACCTGCTTTACAGAATCTTCGATTGAAAGTGTAGCATGAATAACAATTCCTGTATTTCTCAATTTTGTAGGCCTGAGGTATGGCTAGTTAAGACCTACCTTCACATAGGGAGGCTTTTGTGTGTCTCTTAAAAACACACATATTTATCTAAATAACAATGGAAAGAGTTGAACCAAAAAAGGAAACAACTTTCAGGACTGCTACTGTATATGACAATGTAAACAGCTGAATCATGAAAGATGATGGATTTAAGTGAATTTGATACTTGGAGTGCATTATGTGTATGATATAAAATGAATTTACTATTCATGTCATGCTGTCACGATTTTATACCACCCTTAAATGCATAACAGTGGGCAGCACAATGAAAAACTGAATTTTATATACTAATTTTATCTCCAGTCTCTGTGAGAATTGGGAAAGTATTCCTAGCCTATGTTATTCTCTACTGTGACGCCATCTTTCAATTTAGAACTATTTTACTTACTTCTGTATTCTGGTAATTAAGTCATTTATAGTGGTTTATAATAATTATATTATAGTCTTCCTCAGTAATTAAATTTCAGAAAGGCAAGCTGACCTTTGTGTTTTAGACCACTTATGAAATACTGCTATTTAAATATGCATAGCTAGCAAATGAGGTTCTTATGCATTGGTGACACTACTATTTCAATCTGTCTGGTACCATGGGTTTACCAAGGACTGACGGCGTGTGATCACACTGCAAAGTCAGTATTGCAGGCCATAGTCCCAGCCATTCATATGGTGAAACACATACAGTTCTTCAGAGACCTACAATTCTACGTTAAGTGCATGAAGCTATTCACATGCTTAAGTATTTTTCAGATTGTCCCCCAAGACTAGTCACACAGACTCTGGGACTCCTCTTTGGCTGTCACAGGAGAGTCTGTGCTGGCACCGAGCTTTTCCCTAGTGCTATTCCAGCTGCTCAAGTTCCACTGAGGGTAACAGCAATGAGGGGAAAAAAAATAAGGAGAAATCTTCAGGGTAAACAGAGCTTAAGTGTTAATATTGAGCTGTGTTCCCTTTTCCCCTTTTGAGAAACGCACATGTTCACAAAATGTAAAACACAGTTTATTTTGTCTGCTTTTCCACATGCACTGCCCACATAAGACAAGACCTAAAGCACAGTGTTGAGTTTCATAATTCATGAAATTGAGGTCTTTATTGTATTACGTTATTTCATACACTTTTACATGTGCCTATGTCTATTGTTGTCATGGAAACAAAAAGTCAGGAACACATTGCATACGCTGAAAATTATTAAAAATAATAAATAATGATTAAAAATAAAATACTGGGGGTTTTATACTAGTTTCTGAAATGTGAGTTTGTCATCTGTTGACAATCAGGCTAGTGCTCTGTAGTTCAAAGATATATAAAAGTAAATTATTTTTTTTAAAATTTCAGTGATGAGAGAGAAAGGCATGGAGAAGTAGGGAAAGATTGTTTATGGTCTTTTCTCGTACAACGTTTAGGGCCATCAAATGAAATGATCAGGGTATAGTTTTTAATCTGACTAAAGATCTCTCTTCAGCAAACACATAGTTAAACTATGTGACCTATCACTGTAGATGTTAGAGTTAAAAATGATGAATTAACAGAAGGAAAAGGCAAATGAGGACTGTACGAAGACAGTAATTTCTGGCTCAGGAAATCTCCAAAGTGCAGCTCGCTGAAGCTGAGAGGAGTGCACCAAGGAACTATGTTTTCTCAGTTCAAAATCTTCCCTGTTCTCAGTCACTGTCAAAGCTAGGGTACAGGGCTTAGAAGGACCTTTAATCTGACACAATAATACAATTATTCTTATGTTATTAATCAGTGCCTTCCGACAGTGCTGCTTGGAAAAAAATAGGCAACTACGTTCTTTACATCTCTTTTTATCACCCAGAAAAGAGACCATGCCATCCATGTTTAAAATGCAGAGAAATGTGCTTTGCCTTGATTGTACTGTCATAAATCTCAGAAATTGCAGATACCAGGATTTGGTGAAAACTCCCAAGTCTGCTGAATTGTTTGTTTTAGTACAAGCTGTTTCTTTTCCTTTCTCAACCACCTGCCCCTGGAAGCATTTCTGGATTGCCCTGATAAGCTATTCTTCAGCTCCTTGTTTCAGTGCGGGGACCAGTGATTCTCAGGTGCACCTCTAATACGACAGCCCTTCTCATATAGATGTTGTTACCATCATGAAACCTGTTCCAGTCTGATAGGTTTTATTAAGAATAAGGCATATAAAAGAGCAATATGACAGTTCATGGGAAAAAAAACTGCATTTTTTTTTCTTTAATTTCTTCCATGAGGCATTTTATAAGAAATAAAGTGGGATGACTTCATTGTGTCAGAGTCATGAGAGGTACCTGTTTATGAATTACTTTTAGAGCTGTTCTACTAGACTAGTGTCATACTACAGTGTCTACCCTAATTCTACCGATAGTTAATAGAAAAAGCTAATGGGAATTCTGAATTTGCTTTCAAAAATTTAAGCGTTCAGTTTTACTGAAATTTCAACATTTTGAATTTACTAGCTCTGTAGTTGATCAAGATGAGATGAAATTGTTGCAAAAGATCACTGAAAGGATTCCTCATGTATTTCTAAAACGACCACATTTATTATTTCCAGGTGAAAATATGGAGGTCCCAGAGTAAAATGTTCCCTTCCCTCTAGGGTAGATGACATGAATTTTCCAGGTTGTTGTGGAGGAAGGGTTTACAAGGAGTAATTTAACCTGGTGAGGGTCTGGCACTGAGCTGCTCTCTGAAGGGGCCAGCCCTTTTTGTTGGCTATAGAGGGGTAAAGGGAGGCTGTAGTGGTCACGAGGAGTACATCCACCCTGTCTGCCCACCTCTGAATATTTGTAGTCTAACTGGACACGTTCCTTGCCCTCGTGTTGTCGTATCATCTGAGCAGGGCAAGGCATTTCTTCATGTTTTGGATTCCCGTCTGCAAAGAGGGGACAGAAATATTAAAACATCTCTGTGAAAGATTTCAACATTTCTGCTTTCTGACTGCAAAAGATTGTGTCGCATTTGTATGATAAGCCTGCACAAAACCAGTTTATTTTGTAGCATAGGAGATAAGTAAATCCTGTTTTAAAAAAATCTTTCTCTTGTGGAAAAGCTATATATGATTTGAGAGAGTTGAGGCAAAAGAAAGAAACCTGTGGCCTGGAAGCTGGATAAAGCCCACAATTTAATCATGTATCCATGCCCGGACAATTTTTTCTGTTCATTTATGAGTCTAGTACAGGTCATTACATGATTTTTTTTAAAAAGGATAGACTTCTTTCAGTAAGGAATAGGTTCTGGTCTGTGGATTACATCAGGACAAGAGTGTAATGCAGATGTCAGTAAGGAACTTTCTGTGGAATTTTTTTAATATGCAAAAGCAAAATATTTATTCTTCAGCGTTTATTCTGTACAGAACAGTCTCTGAATACATTTACACTGTAGGTTAAAAAGAAGGGAGCTTAAGGGTTAGGATTAAAAAAATGTGAAAAATCAACATTGATATTCTGACTGCAGTAAAGACGCACAGTAAGTAGAAATATTAAATAATAAATGACTACTACTAAGATCAGCTACTTCATAGCTAAACCAGAGCTTAAATCTCCTTGTTAAATAACTTAACAAGTAATAAACTTCCATTACTGAAAATAACAGGAAAATTAAAATTACATGTATGGTCAAAACCAGTCTTTGTACTACTTTTTTAAAAAAAGCCTTTTTCTGTAAAACTGAAATAGATTTTGATTGATTTAGATAATAATTCTAAGAACTTCTGCTATACTAGTCTTTTCCAGTACTAAAAATAGCATTCTAAGTAGTTTAAAATATTACTGACATATTGCCTTTAATAGTAGCTGGTTTTCAGTTTCTTAGTAGTTATGCACACTAATACAGTGGTACTTCAATAACAGAAATTTTCAGCAGAGGAGTAATAAAACATTTATGGTTATTAATTTACCTGTACTAAAGTGTGCTACTTTGCTGCTCTCAAATACTGCATTTTGTTATTTGCATGGGAAATTTTCTATTTCTTGCATGTTTTCATATCCAAAACCACAATTGGTCCAGGACTTGAGAATGCTTAGAAAAACAAATTAGAAATAGCAATTGTTGAAGACATAGTATTGCTCACAAGTGAAGGTGAAATGATTTATTATCCAATGGACCTGTTGTCTGTCCTTCAATCTGATCGGTCATCACACTCCACAAGAATCTCTTGTCAGCTGGAAAGCATTGAAGAATAAATGCAGTTTAACATTGCTACACCATTTAGCCAACGACCGTGCAAAAAGTGATAAGATACATTTAAAATGTCATGTGAGGAATATCTGATGAATGGTTTAAAAAAAAAAAAAAAAAAAAAAAAAAAAAAAAAAAAAAATCAACACTTGTCAAATTATAAAGTAGTATGCTTCTGTCAGTGACAGACTTGGGAATTTACATTTGGAAAGATTTTCAAACAGGAAGAAAAATATATCTAGTGAAGACTTGTGCACTTAAATTGGACCAGAATAACTTAAAAAAAATTAGGATACTTCAGTGAATGGCAGTACTTTAGGAGTTCTTCACTGTGGGTTTATCATGGTTCTTTTGCCATCAATAAGGAGCAAATTATTCCCTATGCAGTTGATAGACATCCCTGGGGCTAGCCCTGTACGTGGCAGCTCACTGTCATTCCCTGCATTCCCAGACTGGCCCAGTAAGACCATTGTACTGCTTGTTTTGACTCACAGAAGAAAGAATTCACAGAATCACTGGGGTTGGAAGGGACCTCTGGAGATCATCTAGTCCAACCCCCCTGCCAGAGCAGGTTCACGTAGAGCAGGTTGCACAGGATGGTGTCCAGGTGCGTTTTGAATGTCTCCAGAGCCGGAGTCTCCACCACCTCTCTGGGCAGCCTGGTCCAGTGTTCTGCCACCCTCAAAGTAAAGAAGTTCCTCCTCATGTTTGGATGGAACTTCCTATGTTCAAGTTTGTGCCTGTTACCTCTTGTCCTGTCACTAGGCACCACTGAAAAANTCCCCAAAATTCTTCAAAGACATCCAGAAAAATGGCATAATATTTCACATTTTAAATTATTCTTTATTTTTCTGTGCCCCAGCAGGCTGACAGTTATAACTGGGAATTTTCTGGTTCAAAAATCAAGTTGCTTTTCACCAGACTTTGTTTGGATTGCGATTTTCTAATTGGCTTTCATATTATCAATGCTAATTTTAAAATTAAACAGGTTCCTTAGTAATTGTACTGATTTTAAAACCAGGAAAAAAATCTTTTGTTTTCCCTAGCATATACCCTACAAAAGGAAAAAATACTTCTCTGTGTTTATTTCTGCCTCTATACAGTGTTCTGGCTGTAAAGAGTTGTTTGTCATAAATGTTTACTGGTATTGATTTTAAATTATTAATGGCAATGTTTCTATAGGCATTTTTTTAACAAAATACTTTACAAAAGGAAACATAAATGTCCCCCAAAGGAAGAACAGCAGTGTTCTTTAAAGGAATTTGACATTGCAAATAAGTTCATATTAGAACTAGAACCTTTTTATAATTAAAACTCCAGGAAGTGAAGAATGGGAAATAGATGAGAAACATTTTTCTGAGATGAATCTGTTTGGCCACTGGGTGCCATCCTTGCTCCACTTTAAGGCTGATTGCCTAGCAGCATCTCTAAAGTGTAAAAAAATCCTCGAAAAAGGTAATACCAGTGCAATTTCACACCATCGTAATGTTTGTGTGTGTGCATGCAGTAGAATATGTTAGTAGCACAGGCAGCGTGTCCTTCTTGTGTGAGTCACCGAGAGACTCAGGAGAAATATCCTCACGCATTCAGCCATATTACATCCACAGTCTTATATCCAGCAATTTTTTTTTTTATTTTTTTTTGCATTCCTTCATGAGCTGGTAAGAGTGAGGCTGTGCTGAAAGACCTCTTCCCACACATGAGCGTCTGAGTGACCGTGCTCCTGTGCAGCATTAATTTAGGCTGTGGGATTATTTGAAGGAAAAAATTACATGGATGCACACTTGTTTTCTAGATCAATTCCTGTTTGGTGTATATGGGCCTGTGTCATCCAAGGAAAACTATATCTAGCATATATTATGTAAAAAATATTTGCGATTGTAGCCTTCTATGGGTTTTTTGTTACACTATTTCATAGTCTGCCTCGGGGGGGATTCCTCTATTGTTTTAGTCTCAAAAGTCTCTTGTTTTAGTCTGGGCAAAATCCCAGGCAGAGTAAACGGAGTTTCTAACAGAGAAATTATGTCAGTAGTTCTGTGTTGTTAGTCTTTCAAATTTAAAGTGTAAACACTTTAAATGTATGAGAAATAGACTCTAGCACTTCTCTTTCTTGCTGCAACTGTATGGAAAATGTGCAGATGGTACCCCAGGCAAAAACAGGAAACTGAATATTTTATGAGGCCGTTTCTGTGAAGCGTTCTGTCATCTTGTGCTTTGCAACAAGCTACACCCAGCTCTGAACACACACACATGCGTGCGCGCTTAGAACATCAGATATCAGTGTTTTCCAGTGCCTTTGTGTTCCCCCTGCGCACACAGCACCCTGTTTGGTGCGCTCCAACGTAACTTGGCTAATCCTGCTTTCTGTGCTGGTGCAGCAGCGGGCGTTTTGTCCCAGGCGTACAAGCAGCTTACCGGCACGCCAAAGAACTCCGCTCCAAACCAACAAAAAACCTATTTCTATTTGTGGCCTTCCTAAACTCTAATGTTAAACCGATTCCAGGTATCTGCTTGTGTTACCTGTACTTTCCCTGCAGGAGACGCGTTGCTGTGGGTGGTGGTAGGGAAGGGTTGTTAGTGGCGTAACCACAGCAAGGCCAGGGCAGGTTGCGGCAAGGCCGGGTCTGTGGGTAGTGCCTGCCCCGGGGTCGCGTGGCAGCAGCCTGGGGAAGGCCTTGGTGAGCTGGGTGCTCTGTGGCACAGCAGTGCAGCCCCAGTTAGGGTCTCGTATCCGGCTCCTTGCCTGGCTCATTTCTGGCTTGTCTGCGCATTAACTGCCTCTCTGTTTGAGTCAGTGGCGGCTGAGGTGTTTGCACACCCCACCGCTTTGTGCCGGCTGCGGAAGATCTTCAGTCCCTAAAACGGAGTCACGCGGACAGACCCCTTCACTGAGATTCACGCCCCCTCAGCTGATGCGGCACGAAGTGTAGCATAAGGCATTATATTCAAAACATTAATTTGGCAGATGTAAGGTGCCTAGGAGAAGAAAAGGAACAGTTGCATCAGTCAGATAGCATAAGGGTATTTTTATAGGGGCCAGTTAATGTGTAGTATAAGACCTTCATTAAGAATCTCATGAATGACAAGGAACAAGTATTTATGGCTGTGTTGCAGCCTTTAACCTCAAAGAAGTGACAGATGAAAGCAACTTTTGTTCAAAGAAAACTTATAAAGCTCGTAAGATGTAGGTAGTAAGTAAAGAGCTAAATAAATTCAAAATTTAACTGCCTATTTTTGTTGCAAGAGCAGGATGTGTAGATTTTATTTGTTCTCGGAAAGCGTGATTAGGCTGTGAGTGGTTTGTGAACTAGAGCTCTGTGATGCTGCGTGGGCTGGGTGCTCGGGCCTTCTCTGCTGGTGTGCTTTGTGGGATGAGGGGTGCTGTGGAGGATGTACGTTCTGCTATGGGGAGAAGAGTTGGGCTCTGTGTTCATAGTCCGCTCTGCAGAAGGCTCACATGGGATAACCCTTTTGGCTGGTTAAACTGTAGCAAGATGGAGCTCTGTTGTTTCGGAGGATGCTCTTGTGGGCAGTTCAGAGTGCTCCTAGGGAGTGATTTATGGATACAGAATGAGATGGGTGGATTTCTTTTAAACCTGTAATCAGAACTTGATGAAAGCTAAGGAAAAAAAGACAAAGATAAAACATATTTTAAGGATAATCACCGCAAGGTTCCTTATAGCTTTTCTGTAAACGTATGTTGTAAGTTTGAAGGTGTTTTCAATATTATTTATTGTCTACCTGAGAATATTCTGCTATAGCTGTCACTCTAGCGGATCTGAAATAGGACTTTCTCCCCAGTGGAGCAGTAGCCCACTCGTATATTTGTGTAACTTTCACCACCAGTCACTGTACTACCAGCCTGATTTGTCACAGGTGCTCAGAAAGAAAATTTCGGTGGCCAGCAGGAACACTGTCCAGTGCCATTGCTGTGCACTCTGGCAGCACTGCCACGGCCCCACGGTGACACACGACCGGTGGTCCTGCAGATTGGCTTGGGTGCAGTCAGTGCTGCTGGAGTACACTGGGATAGAAAATATGGGATAGAAAATAGCATAATACCAGTGTTGCGCTCTTTTTTTTTTTTTTGGTGTATCTGTTCTTGACAACCCCTTCACTTCTTTCTCCTTGATGTGGTCTTCCACACCATGTGTCCAACTGAGAATTGCTGGGCACAATTTGGGTGGTTTGCCACCAAAAGAGCCAGTTCCTCCCTGTGCCTTCACATCATGTCCTCTGTGAGAAGAACCCTGATCCTGTTCCTTCCACCCTTAATCAGATTTTTTCTCTTCTGAGTCTTCAAGGAAGGAGCTAGAGTCTTCCCCCCCCTTCCTTAGGTAGTCTTTGGGAGGAGAAGGCTACCTTGTATTCCTCTTCCCTCACCCTCTCAAATTTATGGGCATGAGGAGGTCAGTCCGCGTTACTCATTCTGCTCTTCATGGGAGCAACAAAGCTGACTCTCTGCCTACCAAAACCAAGTAAGGCTGTTGTGGGAAATGGCAGCCTGCATGCCTGACACTTTTGTATCACAGACAAATACTTGCCCTCGGTTTGCTGCTTGTGTTTGTTTAAAATTCTGGGATGGAGACTGAATAGACCCTTTTGTATGAGCTTCTCATCTGCACCAATGGTCATAAAAAGTCGACAGTTGCTAGCCTGTAGTATGTGACACACTGGTTATTTCCTAATCACCATAAGCCAAAAGGACGTGAACACTCCCCTGCGCGCTTCAGGAGATCATTGTGTTGAATGTACATGCCCTGTAAAACTCCAGTCCTAGGCTGCTGTGGTTATGGACTTTGGCCTTAAGAATAATAGATGCTTAGACTATTAATTGCTTTTATTTTATGTCTCTGTTCTTTTAAAATAGAAATTTCTTGTTCCTTTTATAGACTGCCATATATCTTGTTTCTGTTTACTAGGAAACAACTTCAACATCAGGGATGGATTTTTAGCAACATAAATAATGCATTTTTCGTCTTTTCTATTATAGTTTGTAACAAAATTTTAAATGTAATGTTTTTATTTGTGAAATGTATTATTCCTTTTAATGGGTCCCAATTTCAGAAAGTGGCACGTTCAGACAGGATTGATTGATCAGAAACATTCAAAATACTTTCAGTTTTTTAGCTATAATTCTGGGCTTACCTTTGGAAATAGCATGTGTAATGTTGTAATGACATATCTTCCCTTGCCCTTTTAAAAATAAAATTATAAGAAGACAAATCCTTTCCTCAGGCACATACAGCTTTATACCAAAAGCAGAAAGCAAATACCATATTTTTGTCCTAAGCCCGCAGTGCGTGATAATAAAAAAATTTCCTAAATGCTGTATTTGATAGTGATATATTGCTTAATGGCTACTTTTCTTGTTCTAATAGAGGAAGCAGAATAATTAGCTTTCTTAATGCCATGAAGTTTCTCTTTTAAGCAAATACCAGTATTTATACTAAGCAGTAGTTATGTTTGGTAAATGGTGAACCCAAATATAACTTGGTGAAACAAGACTAAATGCAACTCTCTTTGTTCCACATTTCATGTCTAAATTACACGTTATGCTGTTAGTTTGTCAGTTAAGGATGAAGCAGTATGCACCATGTATACGTGCTTCAGCTGCAGATTTTGAAGCTGGGTGCACGAGCAACTAAAACAATGAATGACATTTTCCAGCAAAGGGCTCAGACACCTACTGTGGGACTTTGGGCAGAGATTGGGCATTTGATTTCACAATTGCAACCCTCTGTTTATCTGCTGGGTTACTCTGAAGAGGTTTAAAATACATAAATCTTGTTCCAGGGACCATTGATGGTTTTTACATCTGAACAGTTGTTGGATAAAACATTCACAGGGTCTGGCACACAGAAACAGGGAGTTTGGTAGATCTGACAGTGGCGAAGTGTGTTTATATGGCAATGTGAGGTCTCCTTATGTCATATTTTCGTCCAACTGCATTCAGATGAGTCCAAAGCCCCACTCCTATCCTTATTCTAGTCTCCAGTTGTGGTTATTTGGGTATGCCTTCATACAGTGACCTCATTCAGAGAACTGGAATTTGGAGAAAGTTGTTGAAGGGCAAATAAAGCTGGAGGGTTTATGACCCTGCTTGAGCAGGGGCATTGGACTGGCTGGTCTCAAGAGCTCCTTTCCAGCCTAAATGATTCTGTGATTCTGGGCGATTTCACTCCCAAAGGCAGCAGGAGCAATGCTACTGTGATAATCACATTAAAAAATCCTTAGAATCAAAATCCAGAGGGTAATAGATGTGCACACTTTAAGTCTCTTCCACACCCACTCCCCTTTACTGTAAATATTATAAAATTCTCTTTAAATTCCACTGTCCTGCTTCTGCTGCGGTTGGTCATTGGAAAAGAGGTGCTAACTCAGCATTGTGAAGGGCAGAGAGACGCCATCCGCAGTCTGCAGTAACAGATGGAGGCCTTTAAAGGCCGGGTTGCTCTGGGCATTAAAACATCCCTGAGCTGAAACATTTGATTCTTTCCTCTTTGGCGACAGTAAGAAATGTGTCAGACTGGAACATAACGGGCTTTGGTCTTCCATGGCTATGACATGCAAAATTTGTCCACTATTGCTAATAACTGCCTATAAAGATACATTTTAAAAGATGCCTGCAGCTATAAATATAAGCAAGTATTTTAGAAGCCTTTATACATTAAAAGAACCCTTTACGAATAAAAATCTTTACCTTCAGAAAATACTCTCTCCGGTATGGCTTGATAGAAGATTAAGTGAGAGATAAAGAAGGCATTGCATTTAAATATTCTCCACTTTGATGCTTTCTGTGCAGGTTTTGTTGATCAGCCTTTAAGGTTTTTCAGTTTCTAATCTTCTGAGAGATTCTAGGTGAAGAGATACTTGAAAGGATAGTCTTATTTTTTTGTGTATGTCACATTGTCTGAAGCTCCAGTTTCACGATAGGGTATAAATGAGGTCAGATCCTGACCTGCTATTGAAATCACAGTACCTGGACTCCTGACTCAAACAGTGCCCCTGGGAGTTAAGAAGCATACCATATTGTTTTGCCATTCTTTTGCTACATTGGGACATATATTTCATGGCCTATCTTTACGTGTGTTATATACATTCAAGTTACTTTTGCATTTTTTTCATCAGTTTGGCAGTATTTTCTGATTAGGAAACCTTGCTAACCATTCTAGATGTCGTTGTCCGTAGGACTATAGAAAAGGTGGACTGTATGCAGTAGTGGAAGTTACTGTTACAGAATGGTTTTGATATCGTATGGGAAAGAAGCTGAGCATACCAAATGGCAAAATGTGCTTTTTTTTTTGCCTTTTTTTTTTTTTTTTAAATAAACCCANTCGTATGGGGAAGAAGCGGGCGATTCCAAAAGGGAAAAATTGTTTTTTTTTTTTCCTTTTTTTTTTTTTTTTAAATAAAGCCATACTCATATACTTATCAGTAGGTTTCAAAATGCTTTCCTTAAATAATAAGCACTGATGTCTTATCCACACAGGTAGAAAAACTGAAGTACAGAGTTTAAGCTGACACAGCAAAGTAGGATTTCAGTCCAGCGTTTTCTTTGTTTAGCTAGACTGCTTCCATGGTAGTGAACGTTTTACAAGGCGAAAGAATGCTTTCTGAGGAGCTCGCCTGTTTTCTTACATCTGATTTTATCATATTATCAAATATGGATATATAAGACCATGAAGAATACGCTATTAAAAGAGTTAGTGCAAAATCATTTAGTGAGCCTTTCCTGTCAATCTGCAGAATGATACTTTGTCCTGTGTTCTTGATATCAAATGGGATCAAAAGCTCTGTTTTCATATAACGTGCAATGCTGAATCAAGTTATTACAATCAGTCCTTTGAGCTGTAGGTATCTTCTGTTTAAGAAACTCCTTAAACTGCCTGTCAGTGTGTGCCAACTTGTAGGACATAACGATGGAATAAGAGGACTATAGCAAGATGAGACAAAATATAATCACCACTTTGAAATTGCCCTCTCTCCACCACTGACCCAGACTTGTCTCTTAACCAAATTCTGCTATAGGAGGTTATTATCTCCCTCTGACCATTTTTTAAGCTGGCAGCATGTGACCTGTCTGCTGGTCTCCACTGGCAGTACATCTGACTAGCTGGAAGGAAACTTTAGCTTAGTATAGCTTTCACATACTGAAAACTAGACTTCCAACTCATGCAGGAAGTTTGGTTTGTAGAACTATGTAGATCGTTAGGGAAATCCATAAAGTTTCTTCCTTGTTTGGAATGACTGGTAATGTGTTTCCAGATCTTAAAACAGCAAGACACCTATCATGAGCTTATAGCAGCTATCACACCTACAAGTTATTCAGGACAGGAAGCTTACCCCCTTTCCTTTCACCCATCTCCAAGGGGTCGTTATTGTACAATTTATAACTATAAACTGATTTAAAGTTAATTTGTAAGAGGGCATTTAACGGTATGCTTTGCATATGTTTTCTTAATAGCAGTATTGGCCATTGTGAAGGTACTTGTGTGGTATATGACAGAAACTGAAAGTAGGATTAAAAGGAAAGCAATTTGCAGTAACGCTAACCAAGCTGAATGTAAAACCTCTCTCTCATTCAGGAAATATGCTCTGTAAGAGCAGCAGAAGTCTCCCCTTTTGTTTGTGTTGATTAATTGTGATCGCTTAGTTCAGGCCTTACAGTGAGAATGTTGTAAAATGCTCTGTGTGTACGTGTGTGCATATTATAGTGTATTTTTCTGACATACATTTACACAGGAACACATACTGTCCAGAAGAAAAAATGAGTATTAATGAATACTTATCTTTATTCTTATCCAGTTGCACACTAACAATATAAAGTAACCATTTTATACAGTATATGTTTTATACATACTTCTAAAACTGTGAAATAGCTGTCTTCAGCAGCATTAAGGCATAAGCATAGAATAGTAGCTTTTGAGTATTTAGCCTTTCAAAGTTTCCCTAAAACTTTGACTCTTTAGTTTCCTAAAGTTTTCCTTCTTAGGTTTTGTTCATCCACAGCAGTCCAAAAAGTTATTCACACTTAACCAGAAACATTATTTTTCTATTCCTATGGGCTGTCTTTTATAGCAGCCAGAATTGGGACTTTATTGTTGGTAGAAACCACTTTGGTGTTGGATGTATTTGGAACTATGATGGTCATTAATGACACCTGGCCCTTTGGCGATGGCTGATGTAAGGTAAGGCTCATCCAGTCACTCGTCTCCTAGCTGTTCACATATACCAAGCAGGCTGTGAAGCAATTTACACAATAGCAAAGAGCAATGAGGAAAGGAGAATCTGTCTTCAATCCTGAATTGAGTACGAAGGCGCTTTTCCTTCTTCCTGTATCCGTTCCACCCCATCCCATGCACATCTGAGTATGGGGTAGCTACAGACCTTGTCTTTATGCTCTCATTCGGGGGCATGACATCCTCTTTTTCAAGCTGCCTCCAAGTGGTGATAGTTTCCCGGTCTGGTAAATACTGTACTTTATTTTTGTACTTTATTAGGCAAGATCAGTTGCCTTCCATGTGTTAAGCCCAACTTGTGTTCGTGGTTCCTTTCAAGACAAATTTTTGCTTTAGTACCAGGGGGTATGGAGATATGACCAGAGGAGGCATGTCCGGCTTTAATTTACCATAAGCTCACAGAAGAGTCATGTGAATTTTTCTCAAGGATGAAGAGTGTTGAAATTCCTTGGTCCACAGGGTAAAAAGACTTCAGAGTATAATGTTCTTAATTGTGTTTAGAAAGGGGAAATTGAGCTTCAAAATGTTCAAAAGGAAGCAAGCCTTTTAAGTGATTCTAAATCACTGGGGTGCTTTAAAAAATAATTTCAATGTAACTTGAATTTTAATTGCCTGCCCCTTCCTCTTATTGTCATGTTACTTTCATCCTCTCTGTTTTCCTGGAAGAGAGTGTTGTTATTGCTATTTATTTTAAGAAATCCACTGGAATTTGTCCTGCAGTGCAGCAAAATTTCAGGGATGGATATGTTTTAATATTCTGTATTATGAATATTTTTTATATCTTTGTAATTTAAAAAATGAAGTTTTAATGACTGCTCTCCTATAAACCCTGGACTGCTGCATTTCCAGCATAAGAAGCTGAGGACAGACGATGCCAGGTGCAGCCAGAATATTGCTGCAGCCCCACAACATATCATTTTTTTAACATTATTCAAATTAGTCTCAACACTCATAATTCTGTTGTTTCCTTTATTGCTGTTGTAAAGCAAATGGTTCTTTTATACAAATGTTATCTCCTGGCTATTAATTCAGCAGTTATTTTGGATTATGGCACTCCTGTTAAATTTAGGAATGTAAAACCTCATACATATTTAAAAGTTTCAGACTGACATGGGAAGAAATTGTTTTTGACTTCCTTTGTTAATATCCTGTTGTTCAGTTTGTAATAGATTTGGAATATGTTGTTATTTCTCTACTGTTTGACAAAAGGAAAAACAATTTTAGTTCAGCAACTGCTTCAAGTGTTCTCCCTTGAACTGTAACAAGCTAGTAAAAGTGTTTGTTTCCAGTAAAAAATAGCAAGGAAATCATCTGTTTTCTTTTAAGAGGACTAAAACCGTGGAAGTTTTAATCAGAGTCCACTTCAAAGTTAGCAAAAATGCAGCAGTAGGTTTGTAAATAATAGTTTCAATAAAACAATTTCAAGTAGATCTACTTACAGTCAAGTGCTTCTGTTTCAGCATCTTTGTTATTTAAACTTTTCTCTAAGGAACAAACAAGTAAGGTGGACAAATGTGTTTCTTCCTTCAGAGACATTTTATAGAGAGTGTATTCGTAGAATAAATATTAGTATGTATCTTGAGTATCCCCTAAAGCTCTGAAGAATAACTGAATGATAAAAAAGTCATAATTTTTCTAAGACAGCTGAAGGTTTGGACAACACAGTCTCTGGGCCCACATTCCTGTTTCACACGTACTTGTATTTGCTTTGTTTCTTTACGTCAGAAGTAAATACATAGTTTTCCAGCCAGATCTTAAAGGGTGTTAAGGTGTAACTCCTGTTGGGATCATCTAGAAGTATTTCAAATGTTTCAATAATTATTCAAAAAAAGGTGCTGAATTGGTTCAACCTGGATAAGTACACCGGCAGACAAAGTAAGTATGCAGTTAGCAGAGCTTACATCTCTGCCTGCATGCTCCCGAGGTTCTTCAGCTGGGTCCTGGCATGACATTTGACTTGACGGGTTTGTTGCATTTTCTGTGTCAGTTTACCTTACTGGCGTAACGCCATGACTTTTTGTGGTATTAGCATGCTTTACTGGGTGCTGAACTGAAAAAACCTTTCTTCTAGCTGGCAAGTAAGTTAACACTGCAGTATTAATGCTATATTAAGGTGGGTTTGCACCATCCTCTCTTTCGTGGTATAGCTAAACCAGCCTGATCTCTGCATAAAGTAGTAATCGAGGTGGCGCTTTCCCTTTGGCTAGAAAAAGGATTTTACATGTCAGTAACTTGTTGTAGTTAGGGTGCACTATTTCAAAATACAAGTTTTCAAAAAGGAAATCATAAGGTGGTCACATAGAAGAGCTGTAATTGTGAAGGTGAACTTACAGTTTCATGAACAAATCAGTATTTTATGCAAGTGAGTAGCTGGATGTGCCACACCAGCTGAGTCCGTGCGATTTTAACTAATTCAGCACAGTTCAGCTCATGGCCTGTGGGCTGGATCCAGCCCCTTTGTGAAGTTTCTACCTGACCCATCGCCTTCTCGCTGCGGGAGGCAGGGAACAGATGCTCCTTCAGCAAATGCAGCCTCCTCCACCTGCCCTCTCTAGGGAGATGAGTGGCAGGTCCAAAGGGGCATAAGGAAGGGCAAACAAGCCCGTGAGGGTTGTCAGCACCTCTGCCTGACTGCCGCAGGTGCTGCCCCTGGGCCAGCCACAGCACATCTGTGTGCGCAACTGTATGCATCAGCCAGTCCTCCACACTCATTCGTATGTTTTTGTGTGCATGAAAAGCTCATTCCTCTCTTACAAGCAGAACAAAAGTCTGCTGTTACATGGACAAAGCAAAATGTAAGACTTTTGCTGTTGTTTATTACCTTACTACGTAATCAGCATGTTGAAAATTATTTTTATTTTACTTTGAAAAGTAATTCTGCTAGACATTTCTTGTACTACTCTTTTTGGTTTTATGAATGTGTAGTGAACAGCGTAAAGCAAAGGGCACTAGTATGCTTATGAATGTATAGACATTTGGATGAAGAAATTCTGCAGAGCAGTATATTTACTTTGCATTTCTGAATAGTAGCAATTAAAATTCCCAGCTGCTGGCTGTCCAGATGTTTCTTGCATTACAGCATTGTAATTTGCATTGGAATATATTGTGTTACTGCAGTAGCTGTAAAGTGGTCAGCTCTCACAGTCTAAATGCTGTATGCAGGCTCCGGTTGGGATGGTGAGCATATTCCCTGCTCATACCAGGTTCTTCTCCTTCCCACTGTTTACCCGCTCTGTTAGTTTGACATGTTTGTAGTTCTCAGTTGACGACTTTTATTGCTGGGCTTTCAAATCAAGCAGGGGATGTATTGGCAGGTCAGAACTGATGTATGGATGGTTTCTTGTAAGAGTGACACAGGAAAAAAGACCCAAGTTTTGAATCAGAAGTTTCCTTTTCCCTTTGGCATTTTCAGGCAGCAAACATCCCTCTGGTGTCAGAGCTTGGCATTGATGATATCCATTTTGATGACTTCTCACTTGATGTGGATGCCATGATTACTGCAGCCCTGCGGATGTTCATGGAACTTGGAATGGTTCAGAAATTTAAAATTGACTACGAGGTAACCATCTGCGCTGCAGAGGTTTCTGCTGCTTTTGTCTCGGCACTGCTCTGTCCATTTGTACGCATTTAGTAGCCCTGATACAATTTGTACTTTTCATTTCAGACGCTGTGTAGGTGGCTTTTGACGGTTAGGAAGAATTATCGAATGGTTTTGTATCACAACTGGAGGCATGCTTTCAATGTCTGCCAGCTAATGTTTGCCATGTTAACTGTAAGTATTCAGCTATAGACACAATCCTGTAAGAGCTTTTGCTGCCACATTGCTTTACATGTCTAGACATTTTCCAACATTTCATTTCTTTTCTAGTTCTTATAATACTCACTCATTTCCAATAGAAATGCACCCAGAATTACGTTATTCAACTTAAGGCGGCACATATTTGGCAAAACCTTACAGCATTTTAGTGACAGTGACATCACAGGCACATTAAAGTGACTGAAAACAGATGGCAGTCTTGGGGTGAGCTTGTTATTATAGATCTTGATCCTATAAAAATGTTTTTCTTTTGGAACTCTTTGATTTGACATTTATTTCAGACTCTTAAATTGGGAAGTACAAAAACAAGGAAGATTAGAATCCCAGAAGTGTTTATTATGTTGATATTTATTACCTTATCTAGCTTCATCTAAATAGCTGTAGAAGGTATCGCCTTAGAACGTTTTAAGATTATCTTCTAACATAGTGATCTCCGTGAATCTTGTGTCTCCCTTGGACACTGTAACACTTCTGGGTTTTAGTAACGTGTATCTCCGTGAGTATCAGGAACACAGCATATAATACTGTTGGAAGTACCGCTGCTGTAACTCGTTCTCTCTCCCTACTCCACAACAATCTCACTGCATGAAATAAGCCGTGTTTGGCTAGTTAGTTCTTTTAAATGTATCGATAAAAAGCTTGGTGGTCCTGGATATTTAATATTCCAGTTAATATGGCAAAAGAGAAGCAACATGTCTGTGTGCACATAACACGTTCCACTGTATTTTACGTTTTGGGTTTGCCTTACCTCCAGATAAAAATAAGAATTCAAGTTTTTCCATTTTTTTCTTCATGTTCATGTTTTCTTCATGTTCATGGCCAGAATCATCTACTGTGAACCTTAAGTGGTCATATTGATAGCATTTGTGCAAGTATTTATTTATCTGGGATATCATGTGCTCCTTCCCTCATTTTTAATGACTGATTGTTTATGTCCTCGTTGCTGGCTGGTCTCTGTGGCGTGGTTAGTGTCTGGACCCTGTCTGTAGAGGTGGAGACTCCACAGCCTGTGCCATTCGCGGCACAGGTCAGCGCCATGTTACATGGACTTGCGGCAGTCCATGGCCTGTTTCACCCTCACAGGGCACAGCTATCTTGTGCCTGGTTTCCCAGCTGTCCTTCTCCATTTGGCATTGTCTCTGTGGCGGAACTTTGTGTGTCGGGCAAGAAAAAAAGAGTATGACGTCCCCTAGCAGGTAGTCTAGTGCTAGGTCCGTCCCAGCTATGTGGGTTTGTTTCTGTGACCGTTGATGGAGGCGTAGCAGAGTTGTACCATACACCGTGAGACAAAGGAAATGGAGACATTCAACAAGAGAGAAAGGTCACCTCTTCTTCTGGGCATAAGGCTGATTGGCTGAGCAGAATTAACATTGTTTCAGCAGGCACTTTCTGATGAACACTAATGAAATCTTGTGGTAATGTGTGGACATGGGTCGTTTTTAAAGTTTTATAAACTTGATGTGCTTTTTTCTTTTTTTTTTTCAGTTATAGAAGAATTAAAAGCTTTTTACTCTAGGAGTAAGGGCAAAGTCAGGCAGCACCTTTCAGGTGGGAATTACATTGATTTCTGCCAGATACTGCCAGGGGGTGAGGACCCCTCAAACTTCACCCGTGAGGACCTCTAGGTGGAGCTCCGAGGCCAGGTTTTCGGCAGGCTGGTCTTTCGGTGGGAAACGCGCTCTCCCACCAGGCATCTCCATCTCAGCTAGCGGTGACTACATTGGCAGCCAGGAGGGAGAAGGCAGATCCCTGCTGCTTCAGCAGCCAGCAGCGAGCCTGCGAGGCCTCAACCATAAACTGCTTTGACCCTGGTTCTCAAAGCATAATTTCAGGATCCTTTTAGCAGTCAGCACAGGGATGCAACTGTCTGTGGAAGGTGATCTGGGGATTTTCAAGCCAAGCTCATTTCATTGCCCACACTCCTGGTAATAAACCAAACGAGCAACTGCACGTGCAGGGCTGGACGTGCGTGCCCACAGCATTGGACTCGCCACACATCCCACCCCGCTGGGCTGTGGTGTGGCTCTGGCTGAGAACAGAATAAGTTCAGGTGTGTGATCCACTTGGGCTGCTCTCCTTTCCAGAGATAGGAAGACTGATCTTGTGAAAAAAGATACAAAAGGGAGAGTCAAGAGACTAGTAGTAGCACAAGGTTTGCTCTTACTGCGTTTGGCTTGGGGGAACCATCCGAGTTAGTATGTGCCTTGTTTTTTCAGTTGCAAAAAGGGGAAAATTCTTTGACCATCAGAGGGGGGCTCTGATGATCAAGGCGGCGCTGTCTTGTGCAGTTATTGCACCCTGTTCCTGATTTCTCCATGACAGTCAGCAGTATTGGTTGCACCACAAACATAAACCAGTAAGTCTATTTCATGGTGTTTTCAGGTAGGACTTAGCGTAGCATAGTAATGTCTAATCTGTAATGCCGTAGTCTGTAATGGCCTGACCGTGCTCCCACTGAACGCAGAAGGAAAATTCACCTGGGTTGAACAAGCCAAACCACCAAAATCCAACAAAGCTCAAACCAGATGTTTCACTCCTTCTGCATATCTAATGTATGTTCCTGTATGTTTAAGTATTTGTTTTCTCTTTCCACTTAGACACTGAACAATTATAAGCCCAGTCCTGCAAGCCATACTTCTTCATTTCAGGCTCACCCAAATATTCTGAAGGCAAGCACTGAAGCAAGACTGCTCCTGTGAGTTAGGGACATCACATGAGAGCAAACCGCAGGATCAAGCCCAGGCTTCATTATCAATGCCTTTGTCTAACACAGTTCACATTGATAGTTATTTCAAAAAGTAAAAATGAGCAAGTAAGCAATACAAAATTAAAATCCCATCTGGTGTGCTAATAACAAAACATATAAATGTGGGACAAGGTATAATGAATGCAATTCATTTCCTCACATGAAAGAATGACCTCCATAACTCACTGGAGACTCTGCCACTCATGAGTTATGGGTCATTCCTTTTCTGGTGAAAATAAATTTTACTGCACTGTTGTCTATAGTCATGTATTTTTTCTCTCCGTGTAAATTAAAAAAACGGGGAAATGTAATCCTCCATTTTCTTGCATTATGTTCAAAGCAGATATTCCCTTACCATAACATTGTTTTAAATGAAATGTTTTTTACGAAGTAAAATATGCTATATTTCTCTCATCTATTTCATGACAAGACTTTTGATTAAATAAAATGTTGCATTTATTTTTGAGATATTGCTACTGTTAAATGCCTTAATTGGCTTTCCTGCATTTGCAATACAGGTTGAATCCTTGAGTTTAATCAAAGCTTGTCTTATGCTGAAGAATATTTACTACAGCATCAATTTTATATTATAAAACTTCTATTTTAAGTTGTTTTAACTTAGCCATGAACATTTCCTGTAGATTGAAACTTGACACATGGCATGTTGTCAGTTACAAACCTGTTTTTTAATCCCTTTTTTAAAAATAGTCCTTGATTATTATCTGTCATGCAAGAGCAATGTTTAAAAAATGAAAAGATGAAACATTCTGTCTTAGAGAATTTTCTCTGCCTGGGTAGCTGTTACTGAAACTAAAAAAAGCAACGCTACTAGAAATCAGGAGAATCTCTTTCATAATATCCAAGTTACTTTGTACACCAGTGGATTATATATAAAAGGAATCTTTTTTCCTCATATTTGATCATCTTTTCTGATATGTAAACTTTGAGCACAATTATAAAGCTTTTGTAGCAAGTCCTGCACTTCCTCAATTCCCACTGGAAGGCATTCCTGAGCACCTGGCGGAGCTTGGCTCCCTGTTCTGCCTTAATATTAACTGCAGCCACATTTCAGACTATGAAAACGGAGGCTATTTGAATTTAAATGTGCATTTATTTAAGTAGAATTTGTGGTCTTCAGGGTGAATAGCAGAGTTTTCACGTGGTATTGCAGCAATTGACTGGCACTTCTGAGTGGGCTTTAAGTTCCCACCAGGTAAGGACATCAAGTCCCACTGATATTCACTGTCTTTCTATCACTTAACCCTCTTCTTGCCAGTGGGTGAAATTATGGCCTGTTGAAAATCAGTGGAACTCAGGATTTCTTACACAGTTAGTGTTCAGCCTTGGTTTGGTCCTCCAATATAAATGTATTTTATATACATTTTGTATAATTTCCTTTCATGCTAACTAGATTGCGTGGCTGATTGAGGAGTGTTGTTGGAGACTGGCACTGTGGAAAGACAAGTGTTACGATTTTCCAGCTCAGCCGGTCATTGTTGCAGGCAGTATGCCCTTATGCTTCTGAGGAGTTGAAGAACCAGGTTGTTTCTTCCCGGGGTAAGGTGCACAGCACCAGAGAGGAGGTGTCCCACACAGGCTCCAGCACCTCTCCAGACAGAATCTGTTCAGGATGCTCGAGGTTAGCAATAACAGTAGTATTTCTGACATGAGGCAGTTCAGGCAGGCAGACTGCTATGGCCAGTATCCATGAGGAGAAGTATAGTGGCAAAAAAATGTTTCTAGGATCATCTCCCCCATTCTCATGGGTCTATGTGGTCTGAGCTGCTTGTGGGGAATTTCAACACAGCGGTTTTCAAAATTTTCTCCCAAATTCAAGTGGATATCTGCAGCAGAAATATGCCATTTGAGACATTTCCTCTTTAAATCATGCCGCTTCATTTCATGTGTCCCAGATAACAAATCTCTTCATAGTTCCTAACAGTTCCATAGAGTATATTTTAGCTGGCTTCTTTCGTAGGCCTTTGATTTAGCATCTTGGCTATCTCTGTCAGTGGGGATTGACTAAGATGGTCACCTCAGGACTGAAGAAATGTGTTGAAGTACTTCTCTGAACAATAATTTCAAAATGGAATCAATTTTGTTTTGTATTTCTGTGATGTGAAATTCCAGTTCCTGTCTTAGTGTGTAGTTACTGGTGTTTATTTTCAGCTCTTTTTGCGTTTAGTGCCTTCTGGGTAGTAGAGAAATGGCAGGCTGGAAATGCAACAGGGAGATAGTAACAGATCACTCCAAGGACGTTATCTATTCTGCTAACCATGTAACATACAGCAGGGAATATAATATGACAATAAAGCATTTATCTTCTCCTTACTGAAACGTTCATGGTATCAAAACAAAGTTGACTGTTACTCGATGGACTAACATTACTTATCCCTTTTGCTACTGATTGTTACAGCTGCTATTTTTTTTCTGCTCTCAGACTGCAGGATTTCAGGAGATTCTGACTGAAATCGAAATTTTAGCTTTGATTGTGGGATGCTTATGTCATGACCTTGACCACAGGGGAACCAACAATGCCTTCCAAGCCAAGTAAGTTTTCTAATTCTTATTACTTTAATTTGTTTTTCTTCCACAGAAGAGCAAAAGGTGACTAGGAAAAAGAATGAAGCATTAATTTCAGGCTTCCTAGGCCAAGGCCAAACATTCTTATACCTGTATGTAGTGAGGGACTATCCATCTTTATCATTCTCTGTTCTTTTAGGGTAATTGCTGGCTTGTCCTTTGTATCAAGCTGTCGTGAACTGACACCGCGTATTGAAATGTGGTGCCAAAACTTGATGTTCTTTTCAGGATCCAGTATTACTGATTCTGCTGTTCAACCCAGGAAACAATGAAACTGTCTATCTGGGTTGTTCTTGCTGGCTGGAATGCGTGATGTTAAGCAAAACCTTGTTCAACTAAGAAAAGAAAATAGGTAAAACTGAAATCCTGCTTTCACAAAAACTTTCACACCAGTATAGGCAAGCATACATAAAGTAGTTCCTATCTTGTGAAGTATGAAACCGTTGCCATCATGCTGGAGCTCTGATGCATAACATCCACAGCGGGTGGCTGGAGTAGTTGCCTCACCACGTACCCATCAGCTGTGGAGCACACAGGGTCCCTGGCCTGTAGAAATGCCTCCTCCCGGCCCTGCCCCACACACCAGAGCACACAGAGCCTGCTCGGAGACAGGCTGCAGTGGGCAGGGGTGAGCTGGCTGCCTTCTGCAATGGTCACCACTAACCAGAACACGAAGCTGGAACTCGAAGGGAGATTCTTATATCACCTATGTGAAATCTTGCTCTCCAGACCGTTTTCAATTCTAAAAATGAATTTTATTCTATTCAAAGTGCTTAGGACCTGATTCAGCAGCCCTGAATTTGCATATATCTTTACTGTCCAGGCTGCTGCCCTCAGACACAGTGAAGTAGAAGCAGGTTTGAGAGTGTTTCTTCTCACTGTGGAGGTAAGGGAATTCCCTTCACCAAGGTCATATTCTTTCCAAAATCTGTGTTCCCTGAGAACGGGGAGGGGACAACAGGAAATGTCGCCTGACAATATCCTGGCCAAGCTGTGACATAAAGCTGTCAGACACAGAGACTCCTCCAAATCCCATGTTGTTTTCTCAACTCCCCGGGTCCTCCACGTAAGAATATGAGACCGTGAGGCTCTCTTGTCCTGCAGATCCCAGCGTGCATTTGCAGCTTTGTCTGTTCTGCGCTCCAGCGTGATGGGAAGTGGTCAGATGGTTGTCCAAAAATATTTGAAAGACAGAGTGATGTTGTATTGGCCTGGTTTGTGCTACCTTTTGCAGAAATACTATGCTGCAATGTCTGTACGCACAGTGCACTGGCTGCTGCATTTCTGAGGGCAAGTTGCCTCAGTGAACATCATTCAAACTGATGTTTCTGATATTCGCTAAGTTGCCGTTTCCTGAGCTATTGGTGTTGCTGCACAGTCTCAATGAAACAATGACACTGTCTGGATCTTCATTCACCATAGCAAGGAAAATCAATTGCAGTGCTCAAAAGACAAAGCTCATGGTGCAAAGGTTACCAAGCACTGCTAGATGCCTTTTTGCAGCCGAGTCTTGAAAATAATCAAAACAGAGGAGACAAATGAGAAGGAAGCTCAGCTGATTGATGTTTATCTTCCTAATTTAAGAAAACGAGACCTAAGATTTACATCCTGACCGTTTTAGGCTCTGATTAAGTTAACCACTTCTCCAGTGTAACATTACACAACAATATCTCTTGTGCAGAGGGATGGCTGAGTTAAAGGCAGCAGTTTCAGCATTAGACTATCACTTATACTTGTTGTTTGACAACAGAGTACAAAAAGGAGGCTACCATTTTACGACTCCATAAAGAAATTGCTGAAGACATTTAACAAAAGACAAACATTACCACACATGTCTAAAACATCCCTGAAAACAGAAGCTGTAGTTTTCATAACAGCAGCTGTGATTTATTTCTCTAACCTGTTATAAATTTAAGCATCACATTTTCCTATTTTATCTTCAGTGTTCAATACTGCTGTTCTGTGTGACGAAAGTTCAAGAGGTATATGATGGAGGCGATACCACAGTTGTCTGAAATGGCTCTGTTATATATCTCAACACCACATTCTCTAGGGATGATGTTTCCTGGACGTCCTTCTCTCTAATACAGCTGCTTCTGATAATTAAATATCAGTATGGTGCAGTTTTATAGTATATGCTCCTAGGAGACTCTTTCTGTTTGTCTCTAGCATAATCTCTTATTCTCATTTCTTTGGAAAGAAAACCGATGTTGTCGCTTTAGGCTGGGTCCCAGAAGTGAAGTAATGGGGAACAGTAACTATTCTGACAATCCTGTACCTCCCAGCAATTTTCCATTTTATAATTCTATTCCATAGATTTTTTTTGTTCTTTAAACTTGAAAAACCCACCTGCTCTGTGCATTTTGAAGCTAATTTTGTTTTAGACAATAAACATGATGAGAAAATACATTCTAAAGAGATGCTAAAATTTACTTCTATATTCAGTGCTCTTGTCTGTGTCTTTTTTGTTTACCTTGGTATTTTTTTAAGTGCATGGTTTTACATACAGACAGAACTTAACTGCGTTTGCATTTGGTTTTTTGTTGTTGTGTTTTGGTGTTGTTTTTTTTTAAGGGTTTGTAATCACCCATTGTAAGCCATTGTGGTTATATCTATTAAGAATTAAAAAGTAGTAGAACAGCCAGTCCCAGCTCAAGGACATTACTGTTTGTCTTTACTGCACAGGGATGCGCCTGTGCTGTTGCACCACTGAGGCACTTTAAAAGTTGCATTACAAAATTTCATGGAGTTCCAGGAAGATCTTCAGTCAGCTGATGATATTTAGCAACGTCTGGAACATAAATGCCTTGTATCTGGCTTTAAATTTGTATTTTGGTCTTGTCAGATCTCAAGTGTGGTTGCTGAAATAGAGAGGGAGAGTGTGGCTACATGCTTTCATGACTAAAGTGTCTCTGAAACTTGCTTCGTAAGCAGACGAGCAGTATTTGTTGACTCCCCGTGTGTTCTGTTTCAGGAGCGGATCAGCCTTAGCTCAGCTCTACGGCACCTCTGCTACCTTGGAGCACCACCATTTCAATCATGCTGTCATGATTCTCCAAAGTGAGGTACAAAAGCATTACTATTAATCTCACTGTAAACTGTTGGGCAGTTTCAGCCGGAGAAAGGAAATACAACACACAGTACCTTTTTAATGCCCTCTCCTTGAGGAATTATTTATTGGTTAGCACAAAGGTCACAACTAGCACAAAATTAAACAACTACAAACGCTGATCATAGAGCCCAGAGATTATATTTGTCTCAATCAGCTAAGGGCAAGGAGAACATATCCTAATGATACTGTCAGCTTTTCTCAGTCTTCTTACATATATCCTGTTCGGTGGTTTATAGGTAGGTGAAACAAGCTTTTACCTTTCCCCACAGGTGGTGTATTCAGAGTATTACAGTCATCCTTTACTGGACCAGTCTTTCTGTAATCAGTATTGTTATATGATGGTTTTGCATAATTTTTCTAAATTATTTTAAAATAATATTAATGTAGGTAATATTGTGCTGTCCAAGGTACACTAGCTGCTTTGCAGATACTTAAAAGAGATAGTTCTTGCGTAGAATATCTTACGTGCAAGAGTACGCAGCATGCACTGCCCAGAAATTTAGTAAGCGAGAAAAGTAGAAGGATGGACACACAATCCTTACAGGACAATGGATGTATTTTCTTAAGTTACACAGATAGGTTGTTACAAAATGCATTCAGTATATATATTTTTTTTAAAAAAATGTTGTTCATGCAGCACAATTGGAGACCACATGCTGATCTGCAGTAACTTTTGAAGAGCATCTGGGAATGTCCCATTATCACAGACAAATGGGAACAGGGTGATGGCTTTACCTCTGTGTACAGTGCCACAGAGATTTGTCATGGGACTGTGGCTTTAGTGTTCAGTTTCTCAACATTATATTAAAAAAGTAGACATAGGAAAGGAGAGCACCAGTGTGAGATTTAAACAGCTCAATCTGCTTAGCCTTGCTTATCTAAAAGGTGATACTGGGAATCGAATGGTTCTTTGTATTACCGAGGAGAAAGGTTTAAGAAAAAGCAGTATTTGAAAGTTAGAGTCGTACAGAATAGGAAAAAAGGAAGGGGTTTTTGTTTTTTTGGTTTTTTTTTTTGTTTTTTGTTTTGGTTTTTTTTTTCTAAACCAATGAGACTGTTCAACCTCTGGAGCAAGCTTTCCTGGGAAACAGTGATTTCTCTAGTTCCTGAAATCTTAATCATAACTGAATGTCTTTCTGAAGACAGGCTCAAGGCATGGACAACTCTCTGAAAGTTTATAGCTCATGTCAGTCTAGATGCTTTTCTTTATCTTTTCCAGCTTAAAATTCAAGAAACTTACGAAAAAAAATTACTTATTTCCTTGCAGTCTACTCCATCTTCTTTCAGAGTTGTAAAATATTACTTGAAATACAAGTCCTCCTCTTTGACCATTCAGGCAGCTTCTCCTCCAGGTCCTCAATTCTAGACCAGAAAATTAATCTTACGGGATTTTTATCCAATCGATACTGTTTGCTAATGGAACACAACACCCCTTAATTTGGAATAAATGCAGATTTGGATCCCCCAATCTACTTAAAGATACACCAACTTTCACCAGCTGAGCAGTTGGTCTCCTCTCTTAAATAAGATGAAATTAGATTATATCTTATCCACTAATGTTGATATTCTAGTCTGTCTTTGCTATCTAGAATGAAACACAGTATATTGTATTATTTCTTTAGATTTTTATCACGTTGGAAAAAGGAGCTATGTATCCTTTACTCTTGACATGCTAACCTCAGTATAAGTGATCTTCAGCTTTGTAGTGGCATGGTTTTATGCACCATGAAATAGGTCACAAAGACAACAGATATTATAGAATAACAGACAACTTGGTAAATTACCCCTGTTGTAAGAGCTGTTATTTTCCTGATATATTTTGCTTTATTTTCTTCTGAGTACTTTGGTTTCAAAATTGTTTTTCATAAATAAGCTTTAAATTTTCAAATCCTTCGTAATATTTAGCTGAAGAGAAACAACCATTTCATTGTCACAGAGAAAACCATCTTTTGTGCATGGCAAATTGTTTTTGGGTTTTTTTGACCAACAATTAGCTGATCTGTTAAAAAATACCATCTCTACCTCCAGACCTTATCTCGTCATATCCTCAGACCATCGTGGTTATAGCAATCCTGTTGCTGGAAAATTCTTGCTTTTAAGGGCATTTTAATCTTCCTAAGCAGTAGATGGCAGTGCATACTGAGTGTGTGCATTACAGTGCTAAATACCACCAAAATAAGACTTTGTTTAGCAAGAACCTCATTATTTCTATAGGTGATTAGAAGAAAAAAAAAAAGTGTATTTTTATTGATGTTAATTTAGTTACACATGATTAACGTCACAAAGACCACTTCTTAAGCTGACATTTAGAATTTTCCATTAATTTTTTTTCTTTCAGTTTATTTTGTCTAGGATTTCGTAGAGAAATTATAGGATCTCTGTAGCTCTTAGTTTTCAGAAATTCAGTTACAAAAGGACCTTCCTGCTCTCAAATAGCAATATTGAATAATTTGTTTCCTTTCGTTCTGGCCGTGGAGCACCTTTCAAATTCTTAATCCATCATCCCTTAAAAAGTAGCCTATTGGGCCTACAAAGGGCATTTAAACTGCATAAGGTTGCGATTCCTTAGCCTGCATGGGAAATGCTTGTATACACTATAAGACAACACAGTAATGGGCAGAGTGAGCAAATGGGCTGTTTTGAATGAAAAACGGATTTAGTGTCTTTGATTGCTCTAACAGCAGTTTGCCTGCAAGCAGCAGCATGGATAAATCTATTAGGAGCACAACTCAAAAGCTGTAATGCACAGCTTCCCAAAACATTTAATAAGAGGAAAAATTGAGATGTATCCATAGTTTTTCCCCATAAACTGAGTCTGTGCAGGGTCAGAGCAAAGAGTAAATCTTTCCTCAAGAGGCTGTAATTTCAGCAGAGTTTAGGAAAACCTCCCAGGTGCTTGATTACAATCATCAACTCTTCTAGTCCAATGTAATCTCAGCAGTATTAACATTATTATTTTGTTGTAGTTTTGCCATGAATCAGAAAAGGCCTCTGTTACAGGGAAACAGTAGACTAAAGAGTTAGAAAACCTTTTAAAATCCTATATTGATTGCTAGCCCTTTACCTCTTTTATCTCTTTCATTATAGGGCCACAACATCTTTGCTAACTTGTCCTCTAAGGACTACAGTGACCTTATGCAGCTTCTAAAGCAATCGATATTGGCAACAGACCTCACTCTGTATTTTGAGTAAGTATTGGCATTTCTTGTATTTGACAAATGAAAATTCGAAGAACTTACTCTAATGACCTATTAAATACCAATAAGAATATACAATATGAGAAATCAGTGTTTGGCTGTGGTTGAAGAGATTTAGTCTAATACTCAGTGTATCTTAGGCTAATAGAAGTATCTCAAGTGTCCAAGTAAGTTTTGCTTTAACGTATAACATGTCTGTATCAACAAAAAGCAAGTGAAATCTTAGGCTTATACTTCAAAGCAATCCCAGGAATCAGTTACAGCTCAGTCCCGTAATTCTTCTGTCCCTTCTGTGATCATTTCTTCAGGCATGTAGAAAATCAATGACATTTTAGAATTCTTTTTCACCATTTCAGAGTTTCTAAACATGTATGCTAAGAAATATTATATTTAGTTACAGACCCAGTTGCAGAGGTAATGAAAAGCATACACATTGCTGCTTTGGAGACAAATTATGCCAATTTGCATCACATGAGAATAGGTCTTAAAAAGCTTAACTCAAGAGAGGTATAATAGGATCTCTCTCATCCAATTTTCTTTCTTTTTCTTGTTTGCAGATCAAATCTCTAAGTAGACTTCAAGTTGGTGCTATTATATGTTTTTCAAATACTGTTAATTATTACCAAGCTCTTCCCAGTGAGAATGTGTGGGAGCATGTGTGTAGTTGGAGTCGTGCTGTCACCATCATATTGCACTTTGACATCCCCCTCTCTGGCACATGCCTGTGGCTGACTTACAGGAAGAAGTGCTCTTGGATATGCAGTTTCAGCATACTACCTTCCCGGTCTTGACAATAATTCATGGAATAAGGGAATTTTTAGAGTTGGAAGG
>VYXH01009036.1:3342-27588 GCA_013397275.1 Burhinus bistriatus
GACTCGTCCCTTTGTACGGCAAGTTTGGGACTCGCTCAGGAATCACTGGAGGGCCCAGGCCCTCTCCTCTTCATTGAGCAGCAGCTGACAATGCGTATTTTATGTGAGCGAGGAAGGGAGATTCTCTTGTGTAAATACATGTCACAGCGCCGAAGAGCCCGCGTGGCCCTGCATGCTGCCGCAAACTCTTGTCTTGGGTCTTTTTTTCTTTTTTTTTCATTGTAACTTTAAACTTCGCAAATGTTTGCTTGTCTCCAAATTTATGCACAGCGACTTTCACTGGGACTTTGGCTCTGGACTTGCTAAGGGAAAGCTAGAGATGGACTTTATCGTGTCAGCCAGCACGTTGAAATCCTGGGATAGACGGAGCAAGTTGTTGCGTTTAATCGGGCAGTGAGGATTTCTGTTAATGAATTAACAGGACTTGAAGCTTTGCTTTGCCTTTGTGAGGGGTCTTAATTTCTCTTCGTCAACATTTGTGTTTACACCAGAATCAGCCCATTCGGGTTAAAGGCTGCAGCAATTCTCAGGTAGATGAGGAGAAACAGGACCCCAGCTCTCCTGTGGCTGTTCCCTTTGCAGGGGCCGAGGGGGGGCTGGGTCGGGGCGAGGCAGCACGTACCCCTTCTCTGAGCGTGGGGGCCACTGTGGCTGCCCCGGGCCCTCCGTGTGTTGGAGGAGCGCTAGGACAGAGGGTAAACTTGACTAGGCATCCAGGAAGGTTTGAGGTAAGATGCTTCGAGCATTCGCATATGACAGAAATGAAGAAATAAACATAACCCGAAGTAGTTGTCCCTCCAATAAAATCAGAAGGCAAAGTGTAGGTGGCTAAGACCCAGCAGACAGACGAGAGAGCGGAATGGTAAGTGGGGGGTGGAAATCCTGTTGGCTGTGGTTTGGGATCCCCTAAGAGCCGAGCTGAAGCTCGAAGGTTACGTTTGCGCTGGTGAATTAAGCTCTCTGTAAGGTTTGTGCCTGCTGCTCATCTTTATGGTGCCCATCTTCAGATGTCGAAGCTTGAGCAGCAGTGGTGCTTGCTGACCCTTGCAGCTCAGCTGGATTTTAGGTTTGCCTTTGCTACACCTCTCCTGCTCCTCTTCTTTCCGTAACGCGTCTGTAACGTGCTCTTCTGCGCCCGCAGCCAGAGTGCTCAGCGAGCATCCTCTCCTTCAATTCCTTTTCTATCCTGTGGAAGTGGAGAACAGCTTTAGCTTTGCCAAGTGCATGTGCTGCTTTCTTGGTCGCAGAGGTGCTGAAAGCTACAGCCGCGTGCTTCTAGACCCGGCGAAGCTGCCCGGTGACGAAAAGTCCTCTTAGCTGTGCTGGCAGGCGTCTCCACCGGGCGCTCTGGAGCTTTGCAACTTCTGCCTCAGCTGGCTTTACTGCTGCGCCTGCTCTGGGCCCGGTGTTAGGGATTTGGGGTGCTGCCAGGACATCCTAATTTCTACATAAACACATGCTTAGTGATTAAGATGGAATCTGAAACTATGGTATGTCTTGAAAACTGGTTTTGAAATGTGGCAAGAGACATGCGTAAGGTGGGACTGCCCTAGTAACAACTCTAGTATTGAACAGAAGTGATCAGGTTGTGAGCTAGACAACTCAAAAGCAGCCTTGCCGCTCGCTTTTAGCTTCCTTTCCAATTTTTATGGTTTTACAATGGCCTTTTCCAGTTTTCAGTATTGCTAGCTCTTAGTTGCTGGCTGAAGGACCTCATGGACAAAAAGGAAAATTAACTAAAGAACCAGTCTCAACAAAGCAAAATTAGCTTTGCTACCCTGATGGAGGGTAATATCTAGCAGGATAAGATCTAATCTTATAGATTTAGTCGAATGCCTCAAAATCGACATCTGTATAAACTCTTTGCAGAGTCAAGGCCTTCTTGTATCTCCAGGGCAGACACCGGAAGGGATGGTGCATAAAGGTAAACTCCAAATCAGTGTGTGTGTGGAAACTCTTAAATCTCTTTTGGGTATTAGGTGCTAGCTGGAAGAACAGCGGAAAAATGAAAATCCTAAAATTGCAGTTGAGAATTCTTTACTTTCAATTAAAATAACTTTCTGTCAGATTTTATTTTTGTTGCTGATTGCAACTGCATTGTCTGTAATGGAAATAAATTCCAGAAGAAGAAAGCTTTCCTTGTCCCTCACTTTAAAACTGATCTCTCCAACACACTCCGTGTTTTAGAGCTCACTTTCAAATACTGTCTTCTTTCAAACTGTTCCAGCGTTTGCGGCAGATATTTACGGTCTGTGTATAATCACTTTCTTGTCTGACGATTATCCCTATCAGGTCCCCTGCAGATAGCCTGGCATGAGCTGTCACTGTCCGTGGGGCTCCATAGATCCATGCCAAAATACACCAGCTGAGGATATTATGCCCACTCTTCCAATCATGTTCGCATCGTTAACTCTCCTGCTCGCTGGGGAGCTGCCGGCTTGTTCGCTGGTGTTTCATTGTGCTTCTCATCTCTTGCTTTCCTTGAGATTTTCGGAAAGGTCGCCAGCCAGCCACAAAGAGCATCCTTGAACTAATGATTGACAGGCTACGTTTGGGGCGGCTTTTCATCCTGCTCTAACGACACGTGAGCGACGGCAGCGGATCAGGGCTGTGTTTATCTGTTCCTTCACTCAGGTTGTCAGCCGCTGCCGATGCTATTGATCTTGAAATTCTGTTTTAAAAAAGCTGAATTCACGTAAAGGCTTATTTGGTCCTCCACCAGCCTCCTTCAGACCTCGCATATCCTAATCCTGACAGATTTATCACTTAGGGGTCCCTAAGTTTCTGACATATCTCACATGGCCAGTGCAGGTTGTCCAAGGAGGCCGGCTGGGCTTTGTTCTATTCGCATTCACGTGCATCCTTTTGGGCAGCACCGTTTGCGCGCCAGGGCTGCGGTGTGGCACGGGAACGGCGAGCAGCAAGCTGCCTTCGCCAGGCAGGCGGCAGCGTACGGCCAGTGCGGGGTGACCGAGCAGCGTGTCCAGCCCAGCTTCTGCCCGGGGTACCGCCAAGCCTCCTGGAGTCTGAGAACCCAAACTGCATGTCTGAGGGTTGATGGGGTGGACGTTGGCCTGACTTCTGCCGTGAGAGTTGTGAAGCAAGAAGTGACATTTCTAGGGTGTTTGCAGTTAGGTCTGAATTACTGTTAACCTTTACACGGCCAGGCTCTGCTACACCAGCAGGCTCGCCCCAGCTCTGCATCTCGCACAGCATCCAGTCCTGCTTAGGATGCCGGGCCCTTCACGCTATTCATATTAAAGGGGTATTTTTTTATTTAATCCCTTTTTCTGATGGCTTTTTTCCTCTGCAAGTTACTACGTCTTACTGTACGTCATCTTAGATTTTGGTCTTCGTGTTGCATGCGCGTTGTACTTGCGTTTCAAGTAGCTTTTCAGATTACTCCTAGCACAAAAGCACATCACCTCCAAAATTTTGTAGTACTAAAGGCCTAAATCACACCTGCAGAGACTTTTTATAGGCCCTGCTGAGTGTCCAGGGCAGGTCTATAACAAAATTAAAAATCCATGGCGTGAGTAAATCTGTTAGAGGGTTGCAGTTGATTCTTGATAGGACACTCCAGTCCAAAAGGACAATCCCTTTTGTTTCTCGCTAACACAAAGCAAAGTGCTTCAATTGCATTAAATTTGTATCTTTTTGATAAAAGTATTGCACTAACTGAGAAAAGGTATTGTTTCTTAGGAGACCCTTGCTCTAGGATGTTGACCCTTCTCTTTTTAGCGTCACGTAAGGGTTTGAGACTATGTTGATATCAAAGTGTGATGTTGGCATCCATGCTTCAGAAAGCAACTTGATCAACTGCATCATCTAACCAGCAATGCTGACTCCTCTGCTAAATCACTTCATGTTGTTTCATTAATTTTTTTCACCCCGTACAAATGAGGGTGCTGCTTTCCGTGACTTGGAGCTGGGATGAGAAATATTTGGTGAGCTTGGGGGCGGGGGGCTGTCCATTCACATGGTCAACAGGATGAAACCATTGATTCAAGGAACACATTCTTTCTTGTCCAAAATATATCATCTAATAAGGCCTGTTTCATGGCCTGTTATCCATGCTGGATAATACACAGCGAGGCATAAAAAGCTGGATGCAGAATTTGGCACAAAACAATCTTTAACGAGTTTATTCTGAGATATTTGTTAAGAGGAACCGTGTCAGTCCCTGTAAATTTAGTCTAACACTGTATGTCAGATGCATTAAGCGAAAAACCTTCTTCTACAATGGTGAAAGTTTGCTGTTTTCATGCTTCTAGTTAATGTTTGCTAATTCTGAAAACAGCTGATCAAGTAGGAGAAATAAACCTCATGTATGACTGCTTACCTTTGACTATTAGAATATAAACTTCACTGAATCCAAGTGTTTATGGGATTTTATTTTGATATAGCCATGTATAAAACAAACAAACAAAAAAATGGACTTTGTCATAATGCTGCATTTAATAAGGTGAGCATATGGACCTGACCATGCGTGGAGCTTCGCTTCGCCAATATCTTTATTCAGCAGCGCTGTCTGTATACAGTGATGGTAGCACTGCTGAAGATCTTCTGTTAGTTCAACAATTAGAAGACATAAGGAGGAGAACTGTTCGGTCCAGATTATTTAAGTCTATATTGCATTCCTTTTCCTGCCATTGAGAGCACTGCGGTGACAGAGCTATAGCTGAGAGTAAAATGTGGCCTTTGCACCTTCTAGGGAAGGATGCAGCATCTCACTTCTGACCCACGTTCCTTTTGGAATTGGAGGTCATAAAACTGTACCCAGGTTAAAAACCACTCTTGCATTTTGATGCAGAAGCACGAAGTAAATGCTCCAAGTGAAATAATATTTATTTCTTCATCTGTTGCCTCTTAATTGAGGACAATGCACCCCACCAAAAAGACACTTTTGGGTAAACACTTGGGGTTGAGAGGAAAGTGTAGGGACATTACAGAATAAATCCTCACACTTCAGAAAGAAGGAGCTTGTCTATTTATTTTGTGTCATGTATCTTCCTTGGGTTTGGGTCTGATCCTCAGTTGGGATAAATTGTCTCACCTCCGTGGATCTGGCTCCTTTCTACAACCTGGTGCTGATGTTCTGTGCTGTTCATTTAAAATCTGCTTGGCAGGATTGGAGGATGTGTAGGTGAGATGAGCAAAGCTGTGTTAGTGACCTGGGAAGACATCCTGGGTGCTCTCCCTGCCCTGAGGAAACAATAAAAATAAATGTTCCATACTCCTGTAGCTCGCCTCCTGAAGAAGCCTGTGCGAGTCAGGAGTTATGGACTGATCCAGCGCTTATGGTGACATTTATTTTAAGGTGGCGCACATGAACCTGAGCAGGATAGGTGCCTTCAAGAACATGAAGCAACTCTTAAGTTTTGTGTTCGTTCCTGATTCAAAAAATAGGAAGACAGACTTTGGTGACCACTTATGTTAGTACAGGTGCAGTTAATTTTTCTTTTTCGGTTGTTGTGTAATGCGAGTAGCAGGTATTCCCCGTACAAACAAAAACGCATGATGGATATTAACTCCCCAGTCCAGTAGCTCATTTGCTAGGCTTGGGAAAGAACTACAAATCGTTTCCCATGCACGTTTACCTAAATTAATACTGAAATTTGCTTCAGCTGGATTTTCTGTGCTTTCAGTGTGATTTCCCAGAGAACATCTGAATGAATGATTTGTGAGCACGTGACGAGCACAACTCAAGCTCACGCTGAATAGTTTTTTTCACTGACGACTGTATAAGGGAAGGAATATCCCTCAATACAGCTATGCTAAGGGTTCCTTGTACGCAGTGGGGAAGGCTAGTAAATCATTGGAGAAAAGGATTGTACTGTACCTTTTAAAAGACCAGGAGGAAATTGTATTTTGGGGAGTAATTTTGAACTTTATTCAGGGGAAAGTAGCCTTTCTTGAAGGTTTGGAGGGGAGGAGCTGGAGAGGAATGCCGGATCTGGATTTTTGTGTAATTATGTGGACTCATTGCTGAAAAGTGAATATATTCGGTACTTTTTTCTTTGACGTTTGAGCTTTATGGATTAGTTGTGTCTGTGCTTGTAAAGCACATGTTATTTCTCTACTTGAATAAGTGTTTTTGTTAGGTGCTGCCTTGCTGATGCCGAAGGGTGCGAGGCTGAGTTTACAATCAAAATGAGAATCTCTGGGACTGGGATCTTTTGGGGAAGGAGCAGGAGTTTAGGAAGAAGCAGTTGTGCCCCAGTAGTGCCTGTGCAGGGATGATGCTGAGTTAAGATAGGCCATCCTTCACGATGGCATCCTGGAAATACCTGCAGGAAAGGCAACCCTCGCTATTTTTCACCTATTATTAGTCCTGTCCTACTTGCTTTCGTGAGAAAGAATGACTGGGCCAATTTATATGGTGTGCATCGGGACTTGGAAAAGAAGCAAACTTAAAACAGGATTTGCAGCAAGAGGACAGAAGTTCTCCTAAGCCGTGATGTCACTTACTCTTCAAAGCTGCTCTGGGGTTGAATCTTGTACTTACAGCTTGCCCTTTTCTGTGAACTCCAAGGGCTGAGCTCGTCCATGGGGTGAACGTCTCGATACCTACCCATCACCTGGTGTGCCGAAATGCCCTCCGCCTCAGTGCTTCGCTGCTTTATTTCTCTCATATTTTGAAATGTTCTCCTCTAGGCAAAAAAAGACAACTCTGTCTTTGGACTGGTCCTGAATAGTAATTCCTCAGTCAAACGGAACAACATCACAAATCAGGCTGGACAGCTGTTTCCCAAATATAGTGTATGTATATGTTCTATACACGGTAATAAAGCTGGTTTTCACTATTTGAAATGTTCTGCAGTCTCCCTGCCCCCTCCTGCAGTCAATGGCGAATGTTGTTCTCAAAACTCCACTTGTCACATTTTGTTCTGGAGAACAGGGAGCATATTGAGATATACTGGCTTCTTTCCTTGAGTGCACTTCAATATGTATTTTGTATAATGAGAGCCCAAATCCTTCTTGCATTACTTAGGCTTTAATCACACTGTGCTCTCCCAAGATTGCTTTAATCGCATTTGCATCAGCAGGAGTAACTCTGTATGATGAGCAAACAGAGGGGACCGATCTCGGGCGCGTGCTGAGGAAGGAACTGGCTGTCCTGGATTCATTATGGCGCAGCTCTCTAGCGAAAAATGGGGTAGCATCCCGATTTGAGAAATAGATATTCAAGAATTAGAATGAACAAAAGCTATTTTTACAGTTGTCTTGAGGACCTGTCAAATGTGAGAGTTCCCTTTTAATTTTCTAGTAAATGGCTTTTTGGCATGTGTTGACTCCCAAGGAGCGCGATGCTGCCTAGCGCAGCAGACATCATTTTGTACTTTAGCCATGACATTACCGTATATGAGAACTGAAAAGTTATATAGATATTACACCAATATATAAACCATGTGTGTTAGAAAGACGAGTTCAGTTTTGAAATATTTGACTTAGCTATGCTTTTCACTTTCAATCTGTGCCAAACATGTGCTTGAATGACTGATGGAGTCATATGGTTCCCTGAATAAAGCACTTTATTGTGCGCAAACTTAGAGCCTTCCAACAGTTGTATTACAGAAGCTTGAAGATTAAGATGATCCAACTGCTTAGGGGGTATGTTCCACAATGAACATTTTATTTTTCTTTTTCCCCCCTCTCTCTCTATTTTTCACCCTAAAATGTGTCATTAGTTTGTTCAGCTGGTCATGCAGTGACACTGACCACAGAGCCTTTGGTGGGGAGGAACAGAAAGCTACCTTCAAATTTAAGCTTTCACTCCTGTGTCCGTATTAAAATGTTGAACACATGACTTTTTCCATGGAGTTTGTGGGCTTTCGTGGGGGAGGGGTGGCAGGGCTGTTTCCTGTGGCAGATTATTTCATCAGCAGAATTAGATTTAGGAAGGGAATAACTCATGCAAGAACAAGTGATGACAGGAGATAGTTCTTAGAATTATAAAATCAGAATATTAAAAAGCACGTTTTTAATGCCATTTAGTTAAAGGGGATCAGTGCATCTCAAACTCCTATTTCTCACCCGAGCAGTTGGTGCCCGTGGAGCTGCTTAGTGTGGAAGATCAAGTGGACTTGCTGCAAAGTCATACACGGATCAGTTCAAAGTTGACAGACCTGTCAAGCTGGAGAAAGGATCTTTTTTCATTAGAAGCAGAAAGAACAGAAAATTAAATTCAGAAATGCGTGGAGTCGTCTTACTGTTGCCTGTCCTCAGGCAAATCAAAGACCTTTGCTGACTTTTGATGTTTCAAAGATTTTGTACATGAGTTGTAATTTTGCAGTGTGAAGGAAAAGACACGATTCGAGCCCAAGAAGGTCCATGGAATTCGTTGCTTTCCGAAAGTTACTTGTGCTTAAATGCTTGAGGTCTTAGGTTTGGGAATGGGGGGAGGAGTGAAAAGACAAGTAAAACTTTGTGTTTAGTTAGGTGGCTTGACTTTTTTTTTTTTTTTTCTTTTAAATAATTATTTTCCAGGCAGGCCATGAAAGTTCTAATTTTACTAGATTTTGTAGAGAGAATTAATGTACTGCTTAGATGTGCAAAGGTTAGTTGGAAAAATAATTTATGATTTTGGATGAATAAAAACTTTACTGGAAGAGATAAGATTTTTATTTTATGCACAGTCAAATCCTGCGCAGACTTTTGTGCTTATATTCAGATGAGGGCAGAGTCTGGCATGTTATGCGCTGTCTTTTGTAAAGCTGCTAGTGCTGTTAGTGGGATAATGGGAAGCACCTTATCAGCCTGGTGGAGTTTCTGATTTGTGTCCTTTCTTTTGAGAGGGCAGCTGTGTTTTCAGCTGGTGGTTAGTGTAAAATTTAAGGCACATGGGTGGTTGACTTTAAGGCAAGCTATTGCTTATTTGACCCTATGCAAGTTACCGGTCTTTCTTTCTTTAACCATTACACACTGGAAATCTTGTACTGGTTTATTTTGCAACATTTCCTTATTTATTATCAGATAGTATTATATTTTGCATTTTTGTTATATTAATAAGTGACAATGTATTATTTTTCATGTCTCAGACAGAATAGGTACCATTCTAGAAGGTGGTTTCAGCAAGATCTGTACCTGGGTAACGTTTAGCTTGAGTAATGTTTTGGCTTTTGCTGGATGATGGAGTGAAACAGAGGACTGGAAGCACACATCCCCACTCCTTGGCCAGATAGTTGGATAGTTGACACTTTTTGGTTTTGGCATGATAAAGTCTGAGTCCTAATGTTAACAATTTCCATTTAAAGCAAGTTGATTTTTAATTTTTTTTTCCTTAATGCACAAGAGCTGGCTGTGATCCTCTTTGCTCAGAAGTTCTGCGTTGCAATCCAATCTAACTTTATGTATAGCCACTTTATATTCTTGCCATCTATAAATATATCAGCACTGGCAAGATAAATACCAAGAGGTATATAAAGCTAAAGGACAATCATGGGCCCTGTCATCTTTGGTTTTCTAGATTATGCAAAATAATTCTTTTAGTTCCCCTCTTGTAATTCAGTCTTTCCACTTCCCTGATCACCCTGGCAGCCTTTCCAGTCCACCAGCTGCAGGCTGAATTAATCTTCTGTGAACGCAGGTGAGGAGAAATGCCCGCAGTATTCCAGATGTTCTTGCATTGGTAACCCTCAGGAGTAACTTCAATATCTGATGTTTGCTGGAAACACCTCTTTTGATGCATCGTTCCAGGACTGTCTTTGCTTCATGAGACATCAATGTTATACTGAATCATAGAATCACAGAATGGTTTGGGTTGGAAGGGACCTTAAAGATCATCTAGTTCCACCTCCCCTGCCATGGGCAAGGACACCTCCTACTAGACCAGGTTGCTCAAAGCCTCATCCAGCCTGGCCTTGAACACTTAACATGTATGGGTCTTTCTTGCATTATTTGCCTTTGAAAATTACTGCTTAGAGCGGAAAACTTACTAGTCCCTAAGAGTACAGCTCTCCATTCTGCACTACTTGGGTTCAAACCCTTGTTCCAGCCTGCAAGTTATTGGATTCTTTCGTAATATTCCTGTCTTTCTCCATGCAGATGTCGTCTCTTAACTTGGAGCACTGGATTTCAGGAGGACACTTGTGCACATTGAGTAAAGGTTGCTGATAGAAATACTAAGGCTGATCCTAATACATTTTCTTACTGAGCCTTGGTAGAAGCCTTCCTGTACCTGGTTGGTTAGTGATGTGCTTGGTGGATAGTCTCTACTCTTTACCCAGTTTCACACCCTTCTTAAATTTTCTAAGTTCACCCTCATCTTGAAGGGCAAATGCTTGGTCCTCCTCTCTCAGTGTATAAGCTTGATAATTTTGGATTAAAAGGTTCTATTTTGAGTCTGGGGGGATGATAAAAGAGTCATCCGAAATAAGACATGAAAGAGAAGCAACTGATGGGGGGGGATAAAGCTGTTTCCTGTCTGATGGGAGTCCCTGCCAGCAGTGGTGGTTCTGGTGGGGTTCCTGCCCAGCTCGCTGGGGCTGGTGGCACAGAGCAGACCCACGGTATCCTGGGCTATTGGGGAAGCTGGCTGGTGACAGAGCCTGTGGGGGTGCCTCAGTACCCTGCCACAAAACTAATCGCCAACGGTCCAGTGAGTGCGGGAGGCAGTCGCATACATACAGCCCTTCCTCCCCAGCCAGAAACGACCCACCCAAATCATGGATCCCACTAACTGTCAACTAAGCTGAGGAGGCTCGAGAAAATGAGGAGGGAAATGGATAAAGTATGCTCTTTCTGTCTTCCACACCTTGTCATGCAGAGCAGTGCTGGTAGCTGTTTTCAGTTTGAGGAAAGATTACTTTGTTCTATTACTCTTTTCTATCCTAAAATTATTCCGGTGCATTGGTGTTTTGTTGCAGAGGAAAAAGTAGATAGGTGGTCACTTACAATGCTGAACCCATTTGTAATAAGTAAGGTAACACAAGGATAATATAATTTAATTTAATTTAGCCTTTTTTTTTTATTCCCCCACCTGCCACTTCTGTTATGTCCGTAACTCAGCAGTAACCGCAGTGGGTGACACGAGGGTGTCTGGGCACAGTGTGTTGGGAAGAGGGCAGCAGTCTGGGCTGGCGATGGACATCCCGCAGCATCGCTGGGGCTGGGGCTAATAGTCCCAGGCTGGGCTGCAGTGGGGTGCTGGGGCTGTAAGAGCCCTTGGGTGCCTAAGGACCGTGATGGGCTCACGTTAACGTGTGTGGGACGAGACGTGCGGATGGGACTTCCAGAACACGCACGTCCACAATGGGAAGGAAGCACGGTGTCGTACGTTGGCTTTATTGTAAATCTGCATGTTAATAGATGGATGGTTTTTATAAACCACCCCAGGTCTGACTCCACTCTCCTGTGCTGTGCCAGGGGAGCAGGGAGCAGAACCAGCACTAGCAGGGTGGCAGGGATGTGCAATTGGGGGGTATTTTATTTTTTTCCTTCCACTTTAGCCCATTTTATCCAGATGCACTAAGTATTGAGAGCATTCACCTTTTTGTTTACCATAAGGACAAATAAATTGCACTGCCTGACTAAAAGCTTATTAATTTCAAGTAAATGCAAAACTGAAGTGTGTCTGGGCTTCTTCAGGAGGCAGCGGCCATTAAACAAAGATGTCAAATCGCATGCTTGGAGTTTATTTTACACAGAGCTCGGAGGAACTGAAATGCAAAGCAAAACTATTCTCAACTGCTTTGCCAACAACTCCTTGAATGATACTGTGCAAAGAAGAAAAGTTGTAGAAGTACATGGCAGATGAAAAATATTTAAGCCACACAAAAGTCACTGACAGGTAACATCTACTCATCTCACTATTTGTACAAAGTATCTTTTATATTACTGGAAAAAAAAGAATAAAGGGCGCTACATGAGCTTGTGGGCTGCTTGTGGATCAAAAGCGTTACCTTAGGTGCAGGCTGAAAATAGAAAACAGATAGGCACGACCGTGAGTTTTCATGTGAAAAAGTGGGAGACGAGCTTGCGTCAGGAAGAACTGGACAGAATTTCACTGAAATGGAAAATAAGTAGGTGAGTAAGTAGGTGCATGTGACACAAAAGATAGGAAACCTGGGTCTAATAAAAGTTTCTGGTAATACAGATGGCCTGATTTTCTTCCCCTCTCATGACACGTTACCGAAATTTAAATTCTCTGATTTCAATTATTACACTATTTATATTGCTGTAATACCAAGAGTCCCCGTAGAGAAGAGACCTCATTATTAATGTAATGCAAACAACTCTAATGGTTCCAGCTTCAAAGAAATCCTAATGAAAATGGGTAAAGGAGATGAAGAGTGGCAGAGAGGAAATACCAGCATGTCTGCGCACATGAAGAACTGCAGCACTGGGAGCTCACGGGATGTGATCAAGGTGATGGAAACCCTTCGTTAGCACAGATCTCCAGTCCTGTCCCACCGCGCTCCTCTCCTGGTGCTCCTCAGATGCTCTTTGGGAGGGCTGTGCTTATGCTTGGAGATGGGTGGCCCGAAACCAACAGAAGAGAACCGGGACTGTGTTTTGCTCAGGCATTGTGCAAGAGCCTGGGTGAAGTATCCCTCACTGGGATAAATTCCTTGGTGTTTCCGACTTTGAGGTGAGAGCCGTGTGTGCCGAAGGCTCTCCGAGGTTGCCAGCAGCCATCCCACCTGCACAGCTACTGGGAAGCCCACACCGCTGCTCTGGGGCTGCACATCTGCTTGTCCCATTTTGTTGAAGTTTCCTGCATACTTCAACTTTGGTTTCAATGCCTACATTTTTTTGGCCTGGCTCTCCTATGTTTCTTGTGTTTTTTTTTCCTTCTGTTTCAAGTCTTCCTCTACCCATATCTTTTCTGTCTGCGTCCCATCGTTCGGTTGGGCTCAGTGGCCCTTTAGATGCTGTCATCTTTCCCATCTCAGATGGATGTGTGTGGGTCGCTCTTTGTTGGTTGTGATCCCTTGTTTTCTGCAACGTGTTCTTTGGAGCTTTGCAATCAGGCTGCAGAATCCTATTTAACGGATCTAACTTTTTATCTTCCCCCTACTTTTATATTTAAAGACTGATCTAGAGCTTACCTATCAGTTACACAGCTTTTTATTTTCTAGTCTTTCAGTACGTAAATGTAAGGACCTTAAATCAGAAAAACATTGTTATTTGATTTACAAAAGAAACTGTAATGTGCGAATATCACACTGAGGACGGTTGGGAGTTAAGCAAGTGCGTAACATTAAGCATGTGCCCAACATTAAGCATGTGCCCAAGTGCTCGTCAGATTGAGGCCCCATGACTGGGCTGCAGTGCTTTCCCCGCCTTCTGCAGGAAGCTGTGATTTTTATCACACCCAATAATTTAAATAAAAACATTCAGATAAGCAGCAAAATATTTGGCTGAAGGAAAGCAACTAGACAGAAATTGATCTTGTGTTTTATAAATGCTATGGCTTCAGAAGTTCGCAAACTCTAAAGCTTGTCTGTTTTGTTTCCCCCAAATAAATTATCTTTTCCAATAAAGATATAACTGCTGCCTATAAACCTGTCTTGATGTCTGTCTCCAGACTATCAACGCGTCTGCACAATGTGCGTTTTCAGTGTGCAGATAAATAAGCATGTGTGTAAGATGAAATTTGCTCATTGTAACCGTACTTTGTTATGCACCACAAGCATCACTTTGTCGTGATAGAATAGGAGTGGCAAAATTGAACCGTGCTTTGTGTAGATATTGTTCCCTTTTCCCGTGATATTTTTATAGCGGTTGCACTTCCTGGACCACGCGATGTAATGAGGGAATAACACATCTGTGCACAAATGCTGATCCCTCCCCTACTCCTTTTTCTTTTTTGGGTAATGTTGTGATGTTAATGCTTTGCAGAATTAATAAGAAAGGCAACTTGCACATGTAGGAGTACTAGAAAGACTTTGATGCTTCCTGATACCTAGCTGCAGCTCCATAGTATAATACCGCGTGGAATCAATGTAGACAATGCATCCGTGGGAGGAAAAGTATGCTCGTAGCGTTTCTTAAAATTTAGATTTCATGAAACTTTCAGAGTGCAAATCCTACAAAATACTAGAAGGACCTGAGTCATTTAATTCATATAGTTGAGACTGCTCTAGTGAGCCAAGAAAAGAAAAATCAGGGCTAGAGCCAAACTTTTCTCATTTCTCTGAGATATGCTTCATAAATTTCTGTTCTGTGCAGGGACCTCAATGCCTGATAATCAGAATAAAGAGCTGTAAGGTTCAGTTTAGACCCTCCTAGGCAGATGAGATGGTATCTCATAGGCCTCCACAGGGGCGAACCCAACCCTGTGCGGGGTTTGGAGCATCCCTTCCAAGGGCTGATGCTCCCGGACCCCTGTCACTTGGGCTTGGGCTGCACTGAGGGTGGGATGAGAACCCTTCCTCTACAGGAACACCCGTATAACAAGCACCTTTCCTCTCCCCAGTATACTTTATCTTTTTACCTTAATCTTTTTTTTGGTGTTTTAGGGAAAGTGACATATTTTTAGAAGCATGCTGGAAAATACTGAACTTGTTTTCCTCTCACTTCAGCTTAACCCTAATGACTGTGTAGGTGTTTTTAAGCTAATTCTGCCCAAAACACAGCTCTTGATCCTCAGAAAGTGTTAGGTGACCAGAAAGGGCAGGTCAGGTTGCTGGGATGGCAGTACCAAACGCTGGGCTGTGTGGGCAGGTCTGACCCAACAGCTCTCCTCTCACTCCCATAACACGGTTCAGACCTGAGCTGTGGTTGAGCTGCTAAAAAGCTGCCCCATCACGTTCCCTCTGCATCTCCAAGCACAAAGGCAATGGGGAGAAGGAGGAAGAAAGCTAACGCTGGCCTTTCTCCACCTTAATGGAGGATGGACACATTTCCAGAGCACCTGTGAAGACTCAGGTCTCATCCTCATGGGGTCCAAGTGCACCAGAGGGCTCAGTGTGATGGTAGGTCAAGAGTGTGGCAAACCCCACCAGCGTTTTGACTGTCCCCTGGTACCTGGAAGCCATCCATATCTTCTCTTTAAGATTCATTCTCTACCATTTCCAGCTCTTGTACTAGGATACTTTTTTTTTTTTAGGACTCTGCTTTGACAGGCACAACACCATTAGTATGTTTAGTGAGAGGAAAAACACTTGATAAATGTTGCATGCAAATAGCTTTTTGACATTGCAGTATGAATTGAAGTCATCTGACTGTGTGGGAGTAGGGCATTATTTCAGTGAGAGTTTATATTCTCTTCCAGTCTTTTTTTTTTTTCCCACTAATGAGAATGTGCATCCTTGACGTTACGGGGTTCTCAGTACTTTGCGACCTCCTTGCGTGTTCATATAGAAATGCTGAGGCTGCTAAGTCAATATTCAGTCTTTTGTTGTACACAGTTCAGACTTGTTAAAATGGAGTACAACCGCACATTTCCATGTTCAGTGGAGTAAAATGGTGCATTAAGAAGCGTTTGGGGGATAATAAAATACCGAGGATTAAACCTGGTCAATCTGCTGGGTACGATAAACCTGGAGCTTTCAGGAACCCCAGACCGGGTTGTTACATCTATGCTGTGACTCCACCTTGCAAAGCTGATCCTGCCGCAGAAATGGGAGGGACATAAGGGAAAATCTGGGGTCGCTGGCTGCCCTTAGGGAGCCTGTGTCATGCAACCGGGGGTTTGTTCACCCCGGGGAAGGGAGGGCTCCAGTGACACCCCCAGGGCACTGTCCCCCCTCCTACCACTGCTGCTTTGGATCTGATCCAGTGTGACTGTATCTGGGAAGAGGGATGGGGAGAAGAGAGATTGGGGAGTGGAATGACCAAGGCTAATTTCTTACCTTAATTACAGAATAATTGTTCTGATAAAATCTTACCTCTTCTACATCCCTGCAACTTGCTTACCCTCGTAATGATGACACGGAAGAGACAACCACCTACTTGCATTCCCGCCTGCCATCATCTCCATTGGAAAAAAAATCCGAACTCTAGTATGATTATTAATGTAATGCTTTAAATAGTTGGTGCCAATACCTCTCCAATTTTTTTTATTTAAGTCTTGCATCCCAAATCCTTATCTTTGTATCCTGGTATCTCTACTCTTTATGTGCCGTCTTTGTCTTCTGCTGCTACAGAAACGCACCATCTAATCAACAGTGGAAATCACCTCAACACTTCCAGAACCCCAGCTCTCTGAGAAATTTGTAGGTTTTGACGCTGACAGTATGACCCCGCAATGTTTTAATGTTTAATTCTTTTCCTGAATTATTTCCTTTTGAAATATGCTGCCAGGTCCCTTAAATAACAAGGTTCGTGTTGCCAGGTGCTGTTCCTGACTAATCTAAAGTGCTTCTCCCTGTCCCTAGGCGAGAATGTGGACAGCAAATTGGAGTCCTCCAGACAGCAGATGCCAAAGGAGCAGTCAAAAGATTATGAGATAACAATTCCCTTCCTTTTGAATGGAGAACAGTGGAGACCAGTAAATGGCATTTATTCAAAGGTTAGTCTTCATTTTGCCTATTATTTTATTCTAAGGTGTATAACAGTTGGAAGGCTTTAGGGGAAAGTAAATGTGCTTACTTCATCATATCGGTTATAAGAGTATTTTTTATATTTTTGTAGAGGCTCTGCTGTCTAATATTGTTACTTACCTAATTTAAGAAAATGGATACGGTCTTTGCTTGAAATTAATACTTTTTTATTGTAAAGTGTCATTCTTATTTCTGATGGCAGAAATGGAAGCTTAAAGTGAAGTAGTTTTTTTAAAGAAGGTAACATACGTTGCTTGAGATTGATCATACAACAGCGAAACGGCCCCAAAACTGAGGGAGGGGCAAATGCAACAGACACGTTTGATTAAATACAGTCCGACAGAACAGAACTTTAAGGGCAGGTGTAAATAGTGTTCCTTCCTTGACCGCGGCCTGGGGCATTACCTGGAGCCCATCAGGGGAGATGACCTCCAAACGTACTGCGGGAGAGGCGGGGGCCCGTCTCCCTTCGCGCGCTGCTTTCCCTTTGCCTAACAAGGGGATAATCTGTCACGGGCTCTGACCAAGCAGGGATTGTTTCCCCCTCTTGACAGGCCCTGATAAGCTTTACTCTGTTTTTTCCCCTCAGACATTGGCTGATAATATGGGTCGCTGTTTTCAGGAGAAAAGGGCTGTTTTCTGTCTCCTTGGTCTCCTGCTTGAAGTATGAAGACTGGTTGTTGTTGTTTATTATCACCAAAGTTGTCATGGGAAACTCTTACCCAAGCTTTTTAGCTCAGGTCCAGTTTTTTTCCAGATTACTTTTTATATTATTCTTTTAATTGTCAAAATGAGGAGAAAAAAATTAAATTTTTAAATAGTTTTTAAAAAANGGAAAGAAAGAAAAACTCCAAGCAAAACACATGACACACAAACAATGAAAACAGCCCAGACAGCCCGTTAGAAACAGCTTGCTTTACTGCATTGGGAAAGTGTTTGATGGAGAAATCCTACTTGACTACTGCCACCGTCTGTGGGACATGGTTTTGAGTCACACTGCCGACTGACAGAAGTAGGTGTGAAAAGAGATTGCAAAACGAGGGATGTGACTTTCAAAAAATCTTGTCTGGATTAAACTTTTGCTTCCTTTTTCATTTTCCCTCCCTAAATGGGAAAGAAGGGCCAGTCCTAGTTTTGAATATCTGCAGTGATGAAAGGGGTATCATTGTGGGTGTATAATGGCTTATCTTAGAGAGATAACACAGATGGCTTGGTCCTAGATGTATGTGCAACTCTATTTTTAGATCATTTAATTAGAAACAGGCATTCTCCATATAGAGTTCTTTTAGCTACTCACTGTAGCTTTCTGAAAGAGTTACAAGAGTATCTTTATGTAATGATAATGTGATTTATACCATTAATTTGTTTCCCAGAATTGCTTTCTGTTTAAGATGAACATTAGAAAAGATTTGTGGTTCGGTAGAAAGATCCACGTGCTGCATCAGCACTTTTTTTTTTTCTCTTTGAATACTTTTTTTCCATGGAAACTGTTATAAATTAAATACACAAAAGTGCAGATCAGGCTGTGGGAAGAACAACAGCATTAAACTGGTAGAGGAGAAGAGTAATGAATAGCTTGTCACATAAATATTGATCAAAAGCACAAAAGTTAAATAGTGTTGTATTTGATGGTTAAATAGGACCTATTGTTCTTCAACTCATTTCAGAGTGTTCCTCTGTTTTATTTTAATTTTATATAAAGTAAAAAAAATTATGAAGTAGTGCGTACTTGTCACCAGAGGAATGGTATTGCAATAGGATATATAGTAAAATAAATAACGTAGCGGTTATAAAAATGCCAAAGTATTAAAGTTATTTGTGTATAGATAATTGCCTCGCAATGATAGCCCCATTCTCCAGTCCTTTGATCATAAATACTCCTGCTTAACAATTAGTCCCTGAGAAACCATGCTAGTCGTTTAGTGTAGCGTACTCTTTCTCTCCCATCTTGAAGATAAAACTGTCCTTTTATTTACCCCAGGAGCCACTGCAATATCTGTTGGAATATCTCATTCGGAATCCGTCAGGAATTATTACTAAGTTAATGACATTCTCATTGAGGACCATCTATGCAGTACACTCTGCAGAGCAGAGGCAAAGAAGCTGAAACTAGTCGCACTGTCTAATCGCAGAAACATACAGACCTGCTCACCAGTGGCAATAAAATTACATTTACTGCAAAGAAAAAAATAAAAAAGTTACTTAGCTGTAACCTGGGTTTACTTTAATACAGTTAGGGTCTACTTTTTCAAAGACATCTAATGATTTAGGTACTTCCCAAGAGTGACCGTTCAAATTAATGGTAGGAAAAATCCAATTTTAAAATCAGACATGTAATCAAATTATATTTAAGGAATTTGGGTTTCCCTAAGTATAAATGTAGTGTTTTGTTTCTGGAGAGAACCTATCATTTACGGGGCAGATCGATTTTCTCCCTTCCCTCCCCACCCCAAGTCAAAGCTGTAAGAGACCAAGACCAGGATTTCATTGTGGTAGCATTATTTCAGAAACGCTACTGCTTCTTTCGTGTTTAAAAAGATGTATATAGTGAAGAACACTTAAAAAATAAAATATGTATGCTTAAGAGAAGTTAGTATGGAAATACACGTATGTTTTTGCAACTGTACGATGCTGTTCATCTAGGTCGTGGTTGTTAACATTTCTCCTGCCATCTTTTGTTCAATTCAGAAAATTTAGATCATTGTCAGTTGGAATATTTTAATGGTGCCCAGTTACATTCTTTTACTAACTGGATATAATATTCGCTTGCTGATCCTGAACACGCTGCTAAGATTAGTGGCTACTATTTCGAGTATCCAGTTGTTGCTCGTCAGGACTACTGATGAGTAACTGTATTTGTGGGCGTGTGACAGGGAAATCAGGACCCTGAAGAGTTGTGCGGGGTTGCTCTGTGCTTTCAAACAATAGCTGCCCATATTCGGTGCAGATGTGATTTCCGCCTTCGCTGAAATTTTGTATGCATTATAGAATGTGTTGATAGGTCATTATACATTACAGCTCCAGCTCTCCTTCCACTTCTCTTTTTCATGTGTTCATCACTTTGCATTCTGCATCGATTTTTTTCCCCCCAGAGCTTGGTTTAAACCCAAGAGGGTGGTGTTCTATTTTGCTTAATGTTTTCTAAGGTTTGAACAAAAATTGTTTCAGTTTTATATTATTCAAGTGCGGGAGAAAGACTCTTTTCCCCGCACGTTTCCAGCTGAATATTTTTCTTCAAACTTGGCTTGAGACTTGCAAATCAAGCCAAGTTCAATGAGAGCTGGGTAAGTGATGTTTTAGTACACAGAACACTTTAGGGAAGATTTTTAGAAGACCATCTGTTTGGCTTCAGCTTTTATCCTCACACCCTGTTAGGGACACACACCGGTGAACGTATGCCAGATCCCTGCACCACAGGAGCGGTAGGTCAGGTAATATCGGTTGTGTTAGACCCCAGCCCGAAGCACATGCCTTCTCTTGGAGAGACAAGCGCTAGGTAGGACGCGTTTCACACGGGCATTAAGGGTTTCTTGGCTCCTTTTCTACGCTTAAAAGGTCGTAACCGTGGGGAAACGCTGCCTGCCAGAGACCATCCAGGGCAGACACGAAATAGCTGTAACGCTGGGGGGGATCCCAGCGTGGCATGGCCCTGGGCTGACGTTCATTCTCCCGGAGTGACACACTCCATTAATGAAGTTGGCTTTGTACCCAGGGTTTAGGCCAGACCTTAAAATGCATGAAGTTTCTGGGAAATTGAAAGCATTTTGTGCATATGTGATATGGTCGATTATGCAAGTAGACATAGAGTCCTCAGGTCGTGGCATCTGTCACTCGGGTGTGGGGTTTTTCTCCAGCCTTGGCTGTGCAGGGTCTGTAATGCCATTGCTGGCACCTGCAAGGACTCAAATATAATCAGGAGGCTGATCGAGTGCTTTGAAAGATTTAATCCCCTGTGGTTTCTAAAAGCATACGAGCAAGTTCGGCGCAACTCTCCTTACTGGGTGATGCTTTGCATCTTTTGATGCATACGCACACACTTTTGTAATTCTGATCCCTGTGTCCATCTGAGTGCAATATTAAACTGCTCCATTCAGAGGTGTGTGCTCCAGTCAGGCTACCGTTGCCATTCGTAAAGACAAATTTGAGTGTGGCTGAACCTGGGCAGGTATGGAAGGAGTTGTAGCCAGGCAGCATGGAGCTAAGCATGGTTTCTGAAGAGCCACATGAGAAGCTGGAAAGCCCTGAAATGCTTTAGGTTGCTTGAGTTTGCAAGTTGCCAGTCCAGGTTGCTTTCAAATGATGCAAAGAATTTGGGTTTTAATATTAAATTTGGGCAATGTATAGAGGACAATGAGCAAATTTTGCTGTGTTACTGCTTAAAAATAATTAACTACGAGAAGGGAGAGGCACACAATATACCTGTCAATGGATTAGACCCATAATCCACTTGAATCACAGTGAGTTTCACCTGACTCTTTTAAAGTACTGCCATTGACCTCAATAGATAAAAGGTATATTGGAAAAGCAATCTCCCTCGCACCTTGCAGAGGGTGAGACCTCTCGTTTGGTGGCGGATGCCGGATGGCTTTCCACACACCAGGAGATTCGGGTCTGTTGCTGTTGGGGTTAGAGACAAGCAAAGGAAAAAAAAGGTGCCCGTGGTGGGCAGAGAGGACAGGAAGACCTGCAGAGGGTTCCCTGATGAAGAACAGCTATGACTCCCAACACCGATGACTTAAATACAAATAAATCACAAATTCGTTTTTCCTTGGGAGAGGGGAGGATGGATTCAGAGAACATAAAAACTGCGTCACCAAGTTTAAGCTTTCAAGGCCAGATTCTGAGCTAGTGTGAATCAGTCTCCTTCCTTTGGCTGGGCTGGTATAAATCAGGTTTGCAAAGCAAAATCTTAAAGAAGTGTTTTCAAAAAAGGGGAAAAGAAAGATGAGAAAACAGAGTTCCTTTTCTTGTAGCAACACTTTTTTTTTTTCTTTCTTGGGGTTATGTTATACTTTGAATATAAACTCTAGCAATGAAATGCAAAGATAAAGATGAAGGCCAGCTATAAATATATACTCTGACCATATTTCTTCTGGTTTTTAAGAGTACGCTTGTCACAGCTCAAAAGATTCTGCATGTAAAGTGGCAGAAGATTACCATTTTTTACTGCTTAGCATGCATTGCGTCTCATTGAGCTTGCAAAGAAGTAGCTTTTGCATTTCTGCCTGCCTCATTCGTGAAGTATTGTGTTATGGGTTGCGTTCATAAACAAACATCAGAATCGTGATTATGTCTATGTCATTCTGGACACTGATTACTTAAATCTCAATGTGAAATTCTGCACTATCTGTAGAAGTATCATGTGCTCTGACAGTTGTTAGTTATCTTTATGGTTCTCCAGATTTATCAAATGTATCGGATATTACACTGATTCTTTTCACCTTTTTTGCCTTTTTTTCATGCCTTCATTGTAAGGCCCTAATCAACACCTACTGAAACAGGGATTTTTGCCATTGAAAGAAAATATCATTGGAAGGAACAAGAAATAGCTTTAAATTTGTTTAAAAGTCACAGGAATAATGTTGGAGATTAAAGAATATGGGCACAAACTTGAAGATAGGAAGTTCCACCTAAACACGAGGAGGAACTTCTCTACTTTGAGGGTGGCAGAGCACTGGGACAGGCTGCCCAGGGAGGTGGTGGAGTCTCCGACTCTGGAGACATCCCAAACTCGCCTGGACACCATCCTGTGCAATCTGCTCTGGGTGACCCTGCTCTGGCTGCCAAGCTGGGATGAGCCTTACCCATTTGATCTTAATGCTCTTGCATTACTGCATTTCTCTTGCAAACTGGCAAAATAGGCACCGTCTATCATAGCCCAGTCTATCATTCGGAGTTACAGTGTGCACACCAGCTTCAATATTATTATGAAGCTATTGGTGCACCCATTAGAAAGACCCCAATTTAACAAGATCTCTGTGCCGATTCGCATTTCCCCTCTTTGCTGCACCTCTCGGTGTTCTCGCGTGACTCTAATATAGGGTTTGATGCGTGGCGTATAGCTGAGAGGCTTGCTATGTCAGATAATTAATTTAGTGTTCAATGTTTTCAAGAGCAAACCCATTCAAGTTTATTTCATAACTGGCATAGCCTTCGTGCAAGTGATAATTGTTTATATTCCCTTCAACAGAGCCTCCTGCTGTTCTTTTTCATTTGAAATAATTACTAAAGTTTAGACTTCCAGACAATTGTATTAAGAGGAATCATACAGTGCTGCTTAAACAAGTCTTTGAAGACCGAGAGGACAGCTTTCATAGCTCTTTTACATAGCTGTTTTACATATCTTAAGAGAGAGAGAGGCATAAACAGAATTTATAGTCCTCTCCATATTTTTATGACTCATGAGTATCAAATATAAGAGGCAGAGCTGTGCATGCTGCTAAGGCTGTGTCATCAGCTGGGAATGCAGCTTGGCACAGGCAGCCTCAGCGGTGTGAGAAACTGCACTAATCCTCGATAAAATTCTCGGGGAGATCTGCTCCTTGAGCCTTTAATTAGTAACCTGGTAGTCATTAATTTAATAGCCTAGTAAACAATCTGTTCTTTCTTCTGCTTTTTATGATACCTATACCCCTGCCTTGTAGGGCCACTGTGAGGGCTAATTAGTTCAAATATGCTCTATTATTTAATAACTCTTCTGCGTTTGTTTAATTCAGAAATAGCATAATTTTTGCATGGAAGCTATTAGGAAAGGGAGCGTGTCACCTCCTCTGGTACTTGGTTGGATTTGTGTGACGGTGCTAGTGGGGCTGGTTTGTTTCACTGGGTGAGCAAAAGCAGCCTAAAGCCATCCCTCCCGCCTTATCTTGTGCAAGAGGAGGTCCTCACGGAGGAAAACGTGCTCCCTTCTTGGCCAGCCCCGTACCCGTGTTGAACCAATCGATCGATCTGATAATTTCATTTATGAACCAGGATACGACTACTGACATTTCTTAAAAAGTTTCTAGGGACTTGTTGGATCTTACATAGCAGCTACAGGCTTGAGAAATTCCTGGAGCTGGGACCACCAATAAAAACTTTGTGTTGGTGATTGAGTAGGGGAAATTCTTTTCTCTGTCTGCACTGAATCAGTGCCCTACTTTCAACTAGATATACTAGTATTCATTTCCTGCCTGAAACGCTGGGGCATACTGGGAAGTGTTAAGCAATTGGGATTCATCCCAGAAAATGGTCCGTTTCATTTTTAGCTTAAGTGATACAGTGTGTTAAGTTTGTAAAGTTTTGTGCGATAGTTTATGCACAATATAAATAGCCAATATTATTGAGCGAGATTGCTATTTCAATAAAGAGAAAATGTGGAGTTTTATATTAACCACCCGCCAGACACCCTCCCCCCCTCCCCTTAGCGTCTTGGAGCCCTCAGTAGGGTGAAAGTCCCTTTCATGAGCTTGTATCGCGCTGAGCTGCGGGGAGGAATTTTGTCATACTTGGCCAGTCAAGATCGCCAGTGATATAATAGTCTTGGGCGAGCTCTGTCTCCCCGTACCACCCGGCCTCCCTCTGCCAGCAATTGTGTACGATGGGACTCGGCAGAAGGGCTTTGTTGCATTTGCTGCCTGGGACCCACCAGCTATGAGGTAGTGTCTCAGATTTGAGCTTGAGGAATCCATTTGTATGTTCGTCTGTAAGGTGATGGGGCTGAAGCGACGGTCTTTAACATGAGTTTTCAGACTGGTGTTTAAAAAAAAAAAAAAAA
>VYXH01009036.1:27616-59889 GCA_013397275.1 Burhinus bistriatus
AAAAAAAGGAAAGAAAAACCAAAAAACCAACCAAGCAAACAGATCATTCTTTCCGTAATAAAACGGGAAAAAATATTTTGATCTTAATGATGCAGTTAATGCTAGCAACCCTTTAACGTGGTATTAAAATCTTAAACTAAGTTCCTGCAATTATGTGGCATTATGCTGGGTTTGTAAAGTGCTTGTACTGAGGCATTTTCATATTGAATTAATTTAGCTTATACTTGGCTATTTCATGTCTCTTGCAACAGATCTTGCGAGCGTAAGGTATGAATTTCAGTGCTGGATTAAAATAATACTTTGCTTTCCAGCTATGAACATGTGATCATTTTTTTTACAGGCAAAAGGAGAATCTCCCTTGTTCTTAATTCTTATTGTGATTGCCTTGAGTAAAACTGCACACAACGCCGTTCCTAGAGCAGGCCCTCTCCCACCACGTACTCTTGGGGTTCAGCTCCTGCAAGGAGCCCTTTGAGGGATTGCAGGTAACAGCAGAAAAACTTGGGGCCTTTCCAAGGACTAAGGTCCTCTGAGCAGGGGAAGACCATGGAAAGTAAGAGCTGCTGACATATGCTGTGATGAAGACCCTGGCAGCAGGAAGCCATAGCAAATTGAATTGTACTCAGAGTATATTTTAGGGACGAACAGGTGAATTTAGCTGGTCAGTCCACTGAGTCCTACTGTTAACAAGCCTGATGCTTTTTGTTGTTGAATTATAATTCTCCTTCAGTAAGATTTACTCAAACTCCAGTTGATTTACCTCTTCCGTAGGAATATTTCTCATTTCTCAGAATTGTAATGAGAAATCATAGAGGTTATATGCAGTTTAAAGCCTGATAAGAAAAAAACAACTAGAACTGATAATAAGCCTTTTTAAAATGCAGTAGTAATATCTTGACAATAAAAGGATTTCAAAGTGTTGCTGTTTTTCCAGAAATAAAGACTGGCAAAAAATCTGCCAATTGTTTTTAAAAAGCTTGTGTAGATGAGATAAAAATTATCTGTATCATTTTGATATCGTAGCAGAAAGTTTATGTTCAATTTCCATCTTGAGGAAATTATGTGTCCCTTTTGTGCACTGTCTTTCCTCAAGGACACAGTTTTAAAGTATAATTGAGCGTTCAAAGCTTAATTTAACAAAACGATTGCAATTTACAGCATTGTAGACCCGGTGGAGTGATGAAGCTTAGTGAGACTGGAGACGAAATGCATTTGGTGATAATTTGTGGGATGCATTTCCATTTGTATGATGTGTGTGTGGTGGGGGTGCTGCCAGAGTCTGCAGGCATTTTGCTGGACTTGATCTCATCCCTGTCCTGCAAGGATGTGCTTGTATTGTTTCTGGTCAGTGTAACGATTAATCTGCTAGTGATAGTGGTTGCACCGAGGTATGTGTTTGCTCAACCTGATACAGCAGTTAGACACACACGGCCGCTTTGATGGGGCCACTCTGCCCAAGGAGGGGTCTTGTCAGCTCCTGTTGCTCCTCAGCAAACCAGAACCTTAGAATCACAGAATGGTTTGGGTTGGAAGGGACCTTAAAGATCATCTAGTTCCAACCCCCCTGCCATGGNGGTCTCACCAGAGCAGAGTAGAGGGGCAGAATCCCCTCCCTGGCCCTGCTGGCCACGCTGCTGGGGATGCAGCCCAGGATGCGGTTGGCTTTCTGGGCTGCGAGCGCACATTGCCAGCTCATGTTGAGCTTCTCATCAACCAACACCCCCAGAATGCATTAAGCTCCATTTAGATCTCCGGCTCTGGCTTTGTCATTGCCTTTTCATCCTCTGCCCCAAGTCCCAGGATGCTAATATGTTGTTTCCTCTGAAGTTTGAATCACTCTCAGAAAATGAAGTGCTCTTAGGTCCTGCCCTCATTCCTTTGCCCTTACTGTGTCTCCTGCCTTAGGATCAACTTTATTTTTTGCTTCTGCTGAATGAACTTGTTCCCCCTTCCTCTTCTGGCCATCTCCCTCCACCTGGAGCTACTGGGTGGTTTCTTGGCAGGGTTCATCTCCTTGTTTGCTCCTTCTCTCTCCACTGACCCCATCCTTTAAGGAGTGCTTCAGCAGTCCTGCACAAAAATGGTCTTTTGGGGGTGAACCTGCCAGTTGTCACTGTCTGGAGTGATTTGCCTCCTTCCAAGGTGGCAGCATTTTACATTGTGTGTTTAAAGTGAAGTCTATAGATAATTTTAATTGTATTTGTCACCTGAGGCCACTTAAACGGGCACAGGAGTGAACATTTTTAGTCAAAGCTGCTACCTAGCTAGGGGAGGATCGGATCTTCATTGAGATGCCTCATTTTTGCACGCTGGTGGATGCTATTTTCTGGCACACTTCATCTGTGTGAGTGTTGGAGATGGCAGGCTCCTTCAGGCAGCAACCTTGGACGAAAGCCTACACTGGTGTCTCTCAGATGACATTATTTACTTTAGCTTCACCCATTCTATCATCTTTCCCTAGATGTTTTCACATTAAGTACATCTTGTACTGAAAAAGAAAGGCTGCTGAAGGAGGTCTGCTTCAACTCCTGGCAAGTGACGATGAGACAAAAGCTCTTAGATGTGTTAATCTAAACAGCCATAGTATCCCTGCCCCAAAAAGGACTGTTTCCTTGGCAGATATTGAATCTGCCTTTTTCAAAGGAGTTTCTGGAAATGAATCCGTTGCGGGAAAAGCCAGTAAGAGGAACTGGGTAATTTTGTCCTCAAAGCAACTTGTAGCCTATTACTGTTTTAACTTTGCACACTCCCTTCTGCCTACGCTGACATGGTCAGGGTGCGTTTTCAGCAGCAGAAGAAAAAGTGGGATCCCTAAATCACATATCTCCAACAGAAACTGCCTTTCTCTTGGTTTCAACAGACAGAAACATTGTTTAAACCAGACTTTTTTTGGCACTTACTGGCATTACTAAGAAAGAGTTGGCAAGGAAAGCTGGCAGAAGGAGATGAGCTGGATAAGCATTAAAGATTTTTTTTTTTTTTCTATAAAATGAATATCCAGAAGCTGTGTAAATGTATTTTTTCAGTTTAAAAAGTGTATGGAAAGACAACATATACACATTTTTGACTGAAATAGCATCTAAGCTGGCTATGCCCTCCAAATTCTTTTCCCTCAATTAAAAAGATGGGGGGGAAAAAAGAAAAGACAAAACAAAACAACACCTCAGGAAATCCCTAGAATGTTTATTCGGGAACAGACCAGCCTGTTACAGTCATTAGCTTGCAAAGGTATTTCTGTTACAGTCAGAGGGTAAAGTGAATTTTAACCTTTTATTGCCAAGAGATGTCATGTTTGTTAGTGAGGTAGCTACTGATATACATTGAGGCATGTAACTTACTGCAAGTAAGTGAGTGGCATATGTAAAAAAATAAAACCAAACCCCAAAAGTACACCCTGCAGAGAGAAATTAAAATCAATTTAAATGTTCATAATTAAACATAAAGTACTATATTTCATACTTTCTTGAGTTTGTATTTATTACTTTAGCATTTCTGGTTGCAAAAGGCTTCAGTTACAACAAAAAGATGTTTCAAAATATTGACCTTTTTTTTTGTTTATTACAAGTCTAATGCAGAATTCCTTACTGCCGTGATTATAAAGGAAAAAAAGGAATAGGGCTGGACTCATTAAAACTGTGATCTGTGGGAGTCCTCCAGACCAAAGTGGTTGTTTCCCAGGATCCCCACAGGAGGGGGAGAGGAAAGGAAACCGCTACGCTATGGAGACCGAGCATCAAGAGCCTGGGAAGACTGCAAGTCGCAGAGGGCAAATTTAAGATATGGATAGAAACAGTTGGGTTTTTTTTTTAAGATGGAAACCTAAATTGTTTGCTTTGTACAGTCAAATATCTCCCCTTTTATTGTCTTGCCCTTTTGCATCTATAAAATGGGAACAAAGTTTAATCCAAGCCATGGGACATCAGTTTGATTTTGGTAATGGCCTTTTCAGATTAAAAGTGTTACTTGTACTCGTACAACTTTTAGGGAGCAAGGATTTGCTGTTCTGGGGGAAAGAAGGATGTCTTGCATGTGTGGATAAATCATGCATGTGTTGTCAGAACAAGGGAACAAATATTTTCAAGATTTTATTTCTCAAAGAATTAAAGAGGAGGAGTGTTTGCAGTGCTGCATACAAGGATTTTCACTGTTACAATCTTGGAGGCAATTTAAGAGCGGCTTGTAAGTACTATGAAGAACATTAATTGAGATTTTTATAGGGTATGATGAGCCATATAAATCAGTCCAAGGTTAGCACAATCACCTGTCTTTGAGCAATATTAACATTGACATGAAAACACTTCATTTTAAGGAACATTTTGAGAAATACTATTTTAGTGTCTTATGTATTTTTCTTTCATGTGTACATTTTTACTGCTCTCAAATACGCAATTTAATCATCAAGCATCAATTTATTTTTAAAATTGAATGTATTAGTTTTAACATACTTCCATAAATCTTTTATTAACTAATTTAAAAAGAAATCTCTATGTGTGGAACTGAAATCAATTCTAATTTCAGCCTTCACAGAATTAATATTTAGCAATTTCTCCAAATCTGTGTGTTTGAGATGGAGAGAATGACAGCTAGATTTGAGCCATTTCTTTAAAAGAGATTCCTGATGCCTTCCCACTGCATTGCTGAATTTCCCAGTAGGTATATCTGTATCGATATAGTAGGTATATCAATATCTCTATTGCTATCTATATCATCTATATCTATACATACATACAGATATTCTGTTTCCAACCTTGTCTCAGGATTCAGCTCTTAAATCACGGTTTGACATTTTTTTGCAACAATATGTGAGGAAAAAATGGCTGAATAAGGTTACAGCAAGACGGTGTGTTGAAATCAAATCATAAAATCAAGTAGTGGAGAAGGAAGATATATACCATTGAGTGAAATTCCTATCAGTGTTTCTGCTTTGCTAGGACATGTTCTTAGGAAGGAATTACATTTAGAAGCAGAGAGCTTATCAGTGTGTCCTTGTAACGTGCTTGCCAATGTCATGAACTTCATATATGGAGACAGAGTTGTTCTAATCTTAGGACTGGGCAGTGGGACGGGGGGGGGAAGCATATTGTAAAAGAAATAAACCCAGTATCCAGTCACTGAAAGTGTGGATATTATCCGTGTGATCATGAAAGAGCTTAAAAATTGCAACAGGATCAGCTGCTACAGATATTTTGGCTGATGTACATGAAATAAGTGTCTTGTGGGGTTCCTCCATTATTGTGCGTTCGAGCTAAACAATATTTCCTATAATTCTAATAATTTTGGGCAGGTAACAAAGGGAGATTGACTATTTTTTTTTTTTGCACAGGAATCTAAAAGAAGTTCTTCACGGTCTTCATTACCAAACAATTTAGATGAAGACTCCAGTCTCTGCTTGAAGTCTTCAAGGGCAACATTTGTTTTCCCAGCAAAATCTTTATCATTCTCAGTGAAAGCTGAATCAATATATCACTGGTAAAACACAAAGCTGTGTCTCACCAAGGTATATTAATTAAGCTGAATATGAACTCTTACATTAGCCATCACAATCAAGCCAAACAATTTGGAAATACCACGGTATGCTTTGTTTTTTCAGCAGCCACCGTGCCATTTTACATTTTTACATTCTATATTTTTATACTATATGCGTTTATTTTCTTGTCATAGCAGTGACAGTTTCAAAAGTTCCTCAAGAGCAATAGTGAAATTACTTTCAAGATCTGTTCTTTTGGTGTGCTGTCTGGCACCTGACAGTCTACCATGAGCTAGTGAGAAATTTATTCAGCATAAAATAAAGTCATATGGCAATTTATTGCTGTCTTTACCTATGCCACAAAATCATTCCTCTGCAGCTCTCTGAATGTGCAAATTCACTTCTTCAGTTTTAGGGAGCTGTAGCTTGTCTTTTGATGCAATGTCACAGCCTTGATACATGGAGAAGAAATAACTTGTCCCACGTATTTAGCCTAAGGTAAAGTTTGAATATACAAGGTATTCTTATGGGGGAATTTCGATTTGCAAACTAAAATTTGACTGAGGTTTTTTCTTTGGGGGGGGAGGCAGTTGATATACCTTCTTTATCAAATGTACCATGAAATTTAGGTTCTTTAAAAACAGAGTCTCTATGTAAAAGCAGGTAACTGTTGTCTGAGGGAATGATGCAGCATCCCTCAGCTAAGGCAGCTCGCAGTCAGTTGCTCAGGAGTCCCTCCAGGGACCAGTACGCACCTGGCAGCTTTGCTCTTCCTAATTCTTTGTCTAAGTGTAACCAATTTAGTCAGTCCTCAAATGTTATTTTTTTGTGCGCCTCGATGAGTTGTCCATCTGAGTTCCTCTCTGAAACCCTTCAGTCTTCTGGTGAGCAAGACTTCTCATTTAAGCTTTGCGATATGGCTCTAAAATGCTCCTTCCCTCACCATCTCAGGAAATCAGCGCAGCAGGGGGAACTCCTGCAGAGCCCCTCTCTATTTATATGTTGATGAGCCTGGATGAAAATTTCCAAAAAAGACTATATATACTTTTAAACCTGCCAGAAGACTCTGGCTTGCTCCTGTGCTTCAAAGTCCTGCTCTGAACATGCTGTGTTCGCTGGCACTTTACGATACAGCGTAGTAGTACCCATATCTGGAAAACACTTGCTATTTATAGAGACACTAATGAACCTTTCCAGAAGCCTTCCTCTTTGCATTCTGCTAACTGTTATTACTCAGGAGTACAAAAACCAGAAGTCTGGTGCAAAATGTCATGTTCTAACAGGCAGTTTCATACACTCATGTTGTTGAATTTCACGATTTCATTTAAATATGCAACATGGTGCAGCGTTAAGACAATGGCAATTCAGTAGTTTAGGTGCATACCTGAGTGAAACATTGGACTTCTTGCTTTCTGGGACAAAAAAAAAGGAGTGTTGAATGGCTCAAGAGCAACAGTGGGGTGCAAACTTGTTCATTAATAATCTCGTGGTTGGAGTACTCATGAGCGCTGGTGGGAGGCTGTGGATCAGACCACTGAGGCACTGAATCTCACAGGAGATAGACTGCAGCCCTGGAGACTGTACGTGTTTCATACTAGATCCTCATTGAATAATTACCGGGAAGGAGAACAGCCATTAAAATAAAAGAGAGAGAGAGGTCACCTGGGGAGAACACAGGGAGGAGAACAGGGAATGGTTGGAGGTCTGAAACCGTGGCCCGCGGTGAGAAGCAGAGAACTGGGACGGTCAGTCTAGGGAGGAAGAGGCTGGGCAGAGACATGATAAATCTTCCAGTATGTAAAAGGCTGCAGGAAAGTAAGAGGGAGTAATTAGTTTCTGTGTCACTGTTAGATATGCTCCCCATCTAGCAGGGACAAGAAGAATGGCTTTACAAGGCAACAAGTAAGAGCTCAGTAATGAAGATAATGAGAAAATAATGTATTTACATGCATATAGTAAGGAAGGGAAGCTTTGAAGTCTCTCAGAGTGCACTTGATTTTCAGAAAGGCCAGAGAAACAGCTGCTAATGAGAGGTATAGTTGATCCTGACATGGGGCAGGAACCCCTGAGGTCCCATAAGCCACATTTTCTATGATTTGATGTGAAGTGGAGACCATTCTTTCTCCTTTATCAAGACCTGCTTTGTGAACTTTTGCCATCTCTACACTTCAAAGGATAAGATTTGGATTTTTCTGTTTTTTTAAATACCTAAAACTTCATAGGGAACACTTTCGTTTGTTGCCTAGGATGAAGACACTATTGCCCCATAGCTTTTCTTTCTCTTCTAATTATTGGTATTGCACAACTTAGAACCAGACTCTAAGTAATACATAGGCAACTAAAACATTAACTATAATCCTGTCTCAGCTGGACAAAGAGAAAATGCCCTAGCAGAAGCTCAGCCTTTTTTTGGTTCTTTTAAATTCTACTGTGAATTCAAGGATGGACACTGAAATGAGAGGTAGATCTGGATGCCACGGTGGTTGGGATATTTATAACCTGAAGAGGTTTGTTTTCAGGAGGAAGTAGTTGTGGCTGTGGAAGGTCTTGTTAAATTTTGTGTTGTGCTACAGAGTTCCCATGTAGTCATGGACAAATCAATTAGGTTCTCCGTGCTGTAGTTGCGCATTTGTAAATGGAGATAGTGACACATCTCTGCCTCATAGGAGCTCGGTTGCAGCAGTGATAGAGGCTCTTATGAACGTACAAGATAGTTTTAGAAAACAGTAGTAGGCAGCTTGAGGAAATCCTTTCTTTGAGGAATTTTGGAGGTTCAAGAAAGAGATGTATAAGCCATTCTGTTGAGACAGGTTATGAAAAAATATGGTGTCCATGTGAACTGTTGACTGTGTCCTGTAGTAGCACTTTCCTTACTGCCTCTTTCCAAAGTACATGCTATAAAATATCGTAAACAAAACTCGCATGGGGAGATCAATCTTTCGAAAGACGGGTGAAGTCTCTTTTATATATCTTCCTGGATTTTATGGAAACCTTGTTACACAGAAATAATCAGGCCTCACCAGAGGCCCTTCGATGGCTTTCTGGGAGTATAATGCCATAAACAATGTTGGGTGGCAGCAGCAGAGTCATATCTGTGTCATCTGTTACTCTGAGAAGCATCAAAGCTTCAAAAGATTTTCAGGAAGGGGGAAGGGAGGAGATGATTTAGCTGCAGTGCATCATAAATAGACCAAATCCTGAGATGACAATTTCAACTGTTTACAATAAGCATGAAGTAATTCAAAACACGTTCTGGGACATTCGAGTTGTAAAGTCCTGGTAGATCACGTGGGCTGTGTCGCAGAGCTGTCTTCTTTTTAATTAGCAGTGAACAGAGACATGGTGATGGGTTTGGGGTGGGGTGGTTTGTTTTTTTTTTTTTGAAGGATCATCTGAATGAAAACATGTTCAGTCCAGAAAGTGGTTGTGAGTCTTTTTTCCTTTCCGTATCTTTTCTGCAGTTTTGTGTCAGTAGCTATGAAGGAAGTAGACAGGATGCAGAGCGTGGCGTGGTTGGGGCAGACAGTGCTGTGGTTGGCCTATTGTTAGAAATTTTCAGGTGTTCAACAGATTTTTTCACTCAGTGCTCCTCAGTAATATATCTCATTTGTGGTTACCAACTCTTCTCAATGCTAAGCTGGAAAATATGATTTTTCTGTTTTCATTTTATCTGTCGTTTCTTTTTTTTGTTTGTTTGTTTGTTTTTGGTTGTTTTTTTTTTTTGTACAAAGGATAGTTGGTTTGTAGTTCTAGGTCTAAAAGGAAAGCTCCTCTGTGTCTGAAAGTGAGAATTTTCCCTCAGAAGACAATAAATCTCCAAAGCTGATGGAAATTCAACAGCGTATGGCGCACAATTCATCTAGTGCTAATACCTAAATACTCTGTGTATCGTAGCCCATCCCTGGGGAAACTGTTGTATTTAAATATCCATTGGGGTCTAATCATGGGGGGGGGGAAATATCTCTGAGACTGAAATAAGAAACAGAGAATTTGAGACTATCACTAACATTTAAATCAGTGCATTGTCAGAACTTTACTGTGTTTGCTCAGGCAAAACTGCATAAAATAGGCTTGTCTCAGACAATCTTTATTATTCTCTCTTACCTGTGCTAATTCTCTGGCTTCTGGTATTGGGGAAGGCAGGCAAAATAGATCAGGACTCATACAAATACTGGAGTGACAAGAAGAGGGGCAAACATTGTAAATACGTGCTTGAATGATATGTTAACATAAAGGCAACGGAAAGCTGTCCAGGAAGGCAGATAAACCATCTTCTCCCATGATGGGATGCTCTAGTAGCCTGGTTATTGCCCAGGCAGATCTTGGAAAAAGGTCCAGTTACAGAAAGAACAATTAAAATAGAGTTTGCAGCGTATAGCTCCGCTTGCTCCTCATCTTTTAGCTGCACGAACAACTGCAGTTTTCTTCCCTAATTTCAAAGCTACCGTCAAGTCTATTTTCCCACAGTCCTTACGGGTGTTTGACTCCAGCGTCCACTGGCTGAACTGAAGAATATTCTTGCTCGTTCTGTTTCGCTGCATTGGTCCGTGAGACTGAGGTTGGGTAATTGAAACGTTTTACGAGCCTTCTGCAGAATTTTCTTGTTTCTGTTTTCTAACCCTGTGCAGTCAGTTCAGCAAAGAAACAGGAATATTTTTGTTCATTTACACTGTGTGGTAGAGCAGCTGAAGGTGACAGCGGACTTTATACTTTTATCACACGTCGCAAATGCCTTTGAGATGTTTCTTTCTTTGTTATCTCAAAATACTGTGCTGTATTGATTTTTGCTTTTTCTCTAAGGGGCTGAAAATTTCAGCACTAACCCTGAAGCCAACTGAAATAATTGATTATCTGTTTTTACCTCCTCTTCAGTTATTTACCTCATGCCCTTCAATGGAGAAAGGGTGTGCTATTTCTAGATGATTTACTGTAAAGTAGATCTTTGCTGAGTTTTAATATCAATTTATATAACCTCGGCACAGGGGTTATTTTTTAGACCCACAAGCTTATCTAATATGTCATGAGAGAGCTTGTTCTAGAAATATCATTTTATAGCTTATTCTTATTGAACCTATGAGTAATAAGAACTGAAACAGATTTTCTATAAGCTCAGTTAGCAATTGAAAATACTTAAGCAAACCAACGACAGGAGGAATTAGATGCATATTGGCCTTCTATAATCTAGTTAGATATCTTTTAAAATGTATTTTATAATTAATAGATACATTTTGTTTACAGTGGGTTTTTTATATATTAATGGAAATGTCATTTTCATCTGTGTTTTGTCTTTGCCTTTGTGGCAAGAAATATGCTGTTCATTAATACTTTAAATCTCTGGGTATCATTCAGAATAAAACATATGGTTTTGTTCTAAGACGTACTTCCTTAGATAAGTTTCCTGAGCTTTCCGCACTACTTTGTGTCATTTATTTTCTATGAGAATGTAAATGTATAGATGTGGTATCTGTAAGTAAAGTTTCTTTCTAATTAAGCAGAAAAATGTGAGATGCTGCCCACAGGTTCGCAATATCATTTTCTTTACTAGGAAATCTTCAGATCCTTCTTTCTCTTCAGGCACATTCCAGGATATAAAAATGATTCATGTGTCTTGGAAGTACAGCTTTGGAAAGTTTGTCAAGTTATCTTGAGTTGCCCAAGACTGGGGTAAAATCTCCCCTTGCATTAGTTTAAATAATATTAATATTTTATCTGTCTTTGTATAACTCATTCGTCAACTTCAAAAGATCATCAGAGACAAATTACAGTTTGAAAGACTGGAAATTAGATACCGACTCCTCATTTCTGGTTTGCATTCCAGTATTTGTGATGCAAAAGGGAACTTGAATCCAGAAGCACATCTGTGATTGCAATAACAAATTAGCGACGAAGATTTAATCTGAGCCACATAATATGAAAAGATGTTTAGAGAGAATGAAGTCTGAGCTCAGAGATCTTGGCACGGACCTGGCGCAGTGGAGCAGTGTGATTGGAGGGGAGTAGGAGGGATCTGAAAGTGAAGAATGGCATGTGAATTAAGCCAAATAATTAAGTGATTTAAGCATTAATCTAGCCAACCCTCCGAGTTCATTCAGAGAAGCAAAACATATATCATTGCTTCTCTGGAGATTGTTGTATTGTCGAGGATTCAGTTTAGCCCAGGACATTTAGACCTACCCTTTACTTGCTTTAAAAAAATTCTTAAATTTCTCATTGTCTGAAACTGATTGTATCTTTTTGCCTTTCAATAAGTTTCATTTAGTTGCAATTACTCTGGCTTCAAAATCTTGAAATCAAATGAATTAATGAAAATGGAAAATCAGAACTCTTTCCTAATTAAGAACTGAGCTTTTCAAGGAATATGAAAGGATCTAATTTAGAGAAAGATGTTTGGAGAGCATGAAATGTGGCTTGAAGGAGATACATGTGCATTTAATATAACTTACTGAGCCCAGCCAGATTTGTATTGACAGGAGACAAAAAGCATCTGAAATCCTCTTTCAGTGATAGAATAATTTTTGGGCTTTCTTGAAGCATTCTGGGTTGACTTTCAGTTCAGTGGAATGGGTGGTCATCTCAGTTTGCATCTCGGTGGACATGGTTACTACTGAATTTTGCATTCTTTTTTTCCATGTTAGTTAGCTGAACCATGAAAGTATTGGGAGGGGGCTGGTTGTAGTTTTTTGGTTTTGCTCTTCAGTGGCTTTTTCTCTCTTCTGTATGTGGAGAATCATAGAATCATAGAATCAGCTAGGTTGGAAGAGACCTTTAAGATATCGAGTCCAAGCAGCAACCTAACACTGCCAAAACCACCACTAAACCACGTCCCTCAGCACCACGTCTGCCCGGCTTTTCAATACCTCCAGGGATGGTGATTCCACCACTTCCCTGGGCAGCCTGTCCCAATGTTTGATGACCCTTTTGGCGAAGAAATTTGTCCTAATATCCATCCTAAACCTCCCCTGGTGCAACTTGAGGCCATTTCCTCTTGTCTGGAAATGTCCTCCATCCTGGAATTGTTGCAGTTGCAGGAGGCTCAGAGAATGCAGGTGACACTGAAGGGGCGTAAGGAGTGGGCAGGTGGCTCAGGTAATGTCTGTAATGGACACAGTTCAGAATGAACTTGATTTGTTATGGACTTGAAACACAGTTCTCTTGGTCTGCCCCTTCCCCAGCATACACAAATACATTGTGCATACTGTCCCCATGTGTAATACATGGAGCTCATCAGCTTGTGCCCTCCTCAGCATGCCAGGAAACTCCCACTGTGGAGAACATTTTCAGATATAATCTGGAGGATGTGTCATTTCTTATCATTGGGGACTGAGAAGTAATTACCATCATAATTCTTATCCCCCGCAGTGCACAGCACATTGTGGGTTCCCCATAAATGTATGCTGCAATAATTACGTGCACAGAAGAAGGGAAGAGGTGTTTCTAAAGAGGGTCAGGTTTGCTGTCCAGCTCCAGCTCTGTTAAAACACAGTGGATGTGTGGGTGGTAAAATGTAGAGCTATCAGATGGGAATACTCACAGAAAGTATGGCAGGACAAAGGCAGTGAGGGGCATAAAATATACTGACAGTGGGTGGCTAGTCAGTCTTTGACACAGTCCATGCTTGACCTTGATTTTTTTGAGTATATTGGAAGAATATGATGTTCTAATCAAATCTCTAGTAGAAGGAGGTCACAGTCCCCAGTGCCCTTACAAAGAGGAGGAATTTTACTTTTAAAGCTATGTGTGGTTTTAAACGCAAATGGGATCTACTAAATCTACAAGGCATAGTCCTCGAAGAAGTTCACGTACATTTTAAACTGGCAAATATCAACAGCTGTTCATTCACATTATAATTACCCAAACTGCAAAGGACCATCTGCAACAAGTTCTGTTCAATAAGTAAGACTGCCCAGACCCACTGCACCTGGATGCCAGCTCTATTAAGTTTTGTTTTGTAACACTTTACTACAGTACGGACATGTTTGTTTTCTTTGCACAGCCTTCCTCAAAGCATTGTTTCAGCAGCACATAACATATTCCAACAAAGAGGTACTTTTTGCTCCCATCTGTTGGATAGCAAAATGAACAGTTGTGACTCGTACGCACAGTGTAAATACTGTATAATGACTATGGGTTTACTTTGAGCAAGTTCCAGGTTGTTTCATTCCCGTGCCAGGTTTTAGTCTGTTTTTGAGTCAGGGGAAGATTTCTGCTGTTGGGCCTGAACTTTTCAGGTGTTAAACATCCCTGTAACAGTGACCCATCATCGTCTAGAGGTGATAGTAAAAGGCTGCCACGAGCAGACCTGACAGTGCAGCAGTTATTGGGAGGATGAGCTGCCACGTTCTTCTCAGACCTCCAAGGCTATGTGGTACCTAGTCACCTGTTCTGAATAGAAGGCCATGCAGACACTCCCCCAGAGACTTATGGGGCTGTGGTATTTCTATTTTAACCTTTTGGGGCAACACCATAATGAAAAACAATGTAGGGGAGGATATAATTTTTAACCAGGCTTCAACGAGTCTCTTCAACAAGAGACTCTTCTCTCAGACTCTTCAACAAGTCTTTTTTTGCTATTAAAAAGACCTTTATATTTGCAAGTCTTTCAGAAAGTTAAAATCTGCATAGGTGCAATCAACCTCTGTCCTGACCTCTTCGGTGAGGTCGCAGTGTGTCAGAGGACAGGCAGGGCACGGTCTTTCCAGCCAGTTTTGGGAACAGGTTGTGATAGCAAACAACACACCCCTCCATCAAACTCAGATTAAAAAGCGCTACTGCTCTTGACCTGCTTCCAGGCTGAAGACCTACCATTTGTACTGATGGTCTGGGTAGAAAATCCTGTGCTCCGTGAAGTTGGGTCGGTACCTGAATGACAAAATTTGGTGGCCTTAGATAGCTTTGTGGAGATAATCCTTCAAAGAGATGGCAGACAGCACCTTAAGCAGGGGTCTGTTTGGGATACATCGCAATAAATCATAGAATAGTTTGGGTTGGAAGGGACCTTTAGGGGCCATCTAGTCCAGCCCCCTGCCATGAGCAGGAACATCTTCAACTAGATCAGGTTGCTCAGAGCCCCGTCCAACCTGACCTTGAATGTTTCCAGGGATGGGGCATCTCCCACCTCTCTGGGCAACCTGGGCCAGTGTCTCACCACCCTCAGCATTAAAAATTTCTTCCTTATATCCAGTCTGAATCTACCCTCTTTTAGTATCAAACCCCTTGCCCTATCGCAACAGGCCCTGCTAAATGAAAGCTGGCTAAAAGCACGCATATTTTTTTATTACTTTTATTACTTGTTCTTAATACAAAATTGAGTTCACAGTTTGGTGCAGTCATTTCCATTCAGTCGAAACCATATGTTGTTTCATTTTCCTTTCTTCCTTCCTTTGTGATTCGTGAATCTAACGAATCACCCGCTCCCAGATGCGGAGCAGACTCCTTGCAGGTCATCAGGCACGCAGAGACGTGTAATAAATACACACCGAATGCTGGTTTATGTTGGTTTGCATCCATCCTGCTGCAAAGATACAGGAAGGGCTTCAATACCTCGCATTGGCTGGTTTGTGTTACAGCACGCATCCTTCTCCCAAACCACATCCTGAAACAGAGGATAGCGGAGCTCGCTCCCCATCGGCTTTTTCAAAGTGTTGGCAACGCCAGTCCCCTTTTTTATAATTCACTAATGTGTGTTCTCTGAGCTTGTTTTTAGAAATCTTTGAAAGATTTTTGTTTCAAAGTTTGTCCTGAAAAGGGAGTATTGATTCTGACCTATTTTTAAGCAATATAGTTCAGCAGATAATTGGATAGCTGCTTTAAAAACCAAGGCTGCCCTATTTGCTCTGCTTAGATTTAATTAAAAAGAAAGAAAGAACACATTTTACTTTTCTTTTTTTAATGTATAAAGTTGTGAATTTTCTGTTAATCCCTGTTTAGCTGGCCAAATACACATAAATATGCTTTAGTGCAACTTCAGTGCCTGATAATGGAAATATGGCGTAAATACTGAATTCGGCTTTCATGCCTGACTTTTTACTGGCACCAAATAAATTCAAAGCATAACAACTCAGCCTTAGAAGATGCAGATTTCTTTAAAACATCAAACTAGTTATTTTGGATTTGCTCCTGAAATATTTGATCCATAATGTTATGCCATTTTGACATGTTTTAGCTAGGTTATTCTATAATTTTAAAAAAATGTAAATCAGGAATACCTCACAAAAAGGATGTAGCTAAATTGTAAGCATGCTTTCCCTTTCCCAGAGTAGTCATTAACTTTGTATTTCTGCATGGAAACCAGGAAACTGTGCGCTAGAACTGTGTAGTTTTATTGATTTTGGTCTGGCACAATTAACTTCTCAGTTTCCTCTTTCTTGAGTGTTATTTGCTTGAATTTTTAACTCTGGATAGGGATCTTGGGACACCAACAGTGAGCAAGGAACTGTTAATTTAAATAGCCCTTTACAGGGAATTGTAGGAGCTTCAGCAGATGTTGCCAAATAACCTGATGGCCAGAGGCTGGGACTACCAGTGGTATAGAGGCAGTGCACCTAAAAATTTATTTTTACACCCTTTAACTGAAAATCTTTTTAGTGTATGAAGAGAAGTCTGCTGAATTTGGGTCATTCCCAAGGTTGTCCTGTTGCTTCTGTTTCCTGCGTGTCACATGAGCTCCATGGTGGGATTTTCTATTCCTGTGAGGAAGCCAGGGAAGGGGCAGAAGAGCTGCTGCCTTTGCCTTGTCCCTGCTTCAGGACCTCACGTGTGACGGTTTCTGCTTGTGGTGGGCAGCAGTGTAGGACGCAAGGAAAGAAGAGGGTGGAAAACCATGACTACTTTCAAACAACAGGTTCATTTCCTATAGAAGAAGGTAAGAAAATGGGAGGGGGGAAAGAAAAAATAAAATTAAATTAGAAATTATGCCTTCCAGATAGAAGACTCTTTCATCTATTTGTACAGTCAGCAAGAAAGAGAAGAGTATGATCCTTCTGTTTTCAAAGAACCACCGTATTTTAAAGTTGGGAACAAACGTGGAAGTTCTTTGGTTTCCTACATTATTGGAGTGGCTCAGCCAATTTGTTAAGGGGCTGTGGTTCTTTGCTACGCCATTAGAAAAAAAACAACTGCAAAACACTCTGTTCTCTTTGTTGCTACTCATTATATACAGCCACAGGGATACATGCTTGTCATTTGACAGTAAGGAAAGCACAGCTGAATTCACTGCCCTCAGGAACTTGCAAAACAATATGAATTAAATGTTTATACTTTTCATGTCCGCATGAAATATCACTTGGTTTTGGAGGTGTTCGCAAGAAACATAGCCTCTTGTGTTTGCTTCTAAACTAAAGCCAAAAGAAAAGGAAGAAATACTTACTGATTTAAAAGCAATGCATGCAATTTATAGTATTTGTTGCTGATTGTAATTATCTTAAATGTATATACCTTGTAGGCAGCTTGCATTTGTTGGACTGAATTCCAGTTATCATGGTAAGATTCCCTAGGTGGCTTTATTTCTTATTGATTTCCCAGCTTTTCCCTCTTTGTGTATTATAGATAGTAGAGGAGTAGTATCAGCCCAAATATCTGATACCCACAAAGAGCTTGTGCAGGCACCACATAACGTCAGTGTGTGATAAATAAGGGAGAAAAAAGGTATTTTCATATAGATAGCAGAAAATGGCATGGAATGTACCCCTGCTGGAAATAACGTACTCTTTCCTTAGTTACGCAATTTCTAATTCCTGATGTTAACTCTTCAGATACAAGAAAAAGCATCTAGATTTGTGTGGAATGTAACAATCTCATATATCTCAAAAGTCCTTCATTTCCAGAGCTATGCTTAAGCGATAACATAAACCCTCACTTTTTTGTGTTGGGATTTCTGTTTTCAGGAGCATAGAGGAGAAAGTAAATAGGGTCTTATCCCTAGAGTCAATGTCGGTGCTTTTTGCACAGTTTAAGACTCTGGATTAAAAAGTATTCCCAAATTATGCCCCGGTGGAGTACTTTGACTATCACATCATGGAGTCTAGTTTGACATGTGTTAATGCCAGGGGAGACCAGGTAACCAAAAGGCAACAGTCCTCGTTGGCTGTCTTTGGCCAGTTGTAAGTAATTTCTGCATGAATGAGCTCTGTATTTAGTTGCGTTCTAAATACATACTGAAGTTTCAGAAACATATTCTGGTTTCTCCACGTTGTGGAGATGTCTCTTCGCTATTCTTCTCACTGTTTTCATAAACAAACACTGATGTGCTTCTGTATCCAGCTGCCTTGTAGAACATTGCGTTAAGCTGCCGCCCACAACCACATACACATCAGAGCTAGGCTGGCTTTGCGGTAGCTGAGCAAAATAAATGACACTGGTTTCTTGCATCTCTATGTTCTTTATGCATCCTACGGGAAAATTGCACTTTGTTGTGTGGTTTGGTACACCGATGACAAGCTTTGCGCAAGGCTGGAGTGGTTTCCAGAATCTCTTCTCCTGTGCTTGTCAGTGATGATGCGATTTCTCTAACTTCAAACTAAAGCCCAGGCAACTAATTATTAAATGTGAGAGTCTATGAGTTTTTGCTGTGGTTTTTATTTTTGCTCCACGTTGAACGTCAGGAGCCTTGTTGCATACAACTATTTGCAATCCATAATTCTCCTTGTAATTATTCTTTTCCTCACCATCTTGCCAATTTTTACCCATTTCAGACTAGGAGTGTCCCACCAGTGACCTGTCAGGACAGTTCATGCAAACCGTGGCCTGGCACGTGACAGGCACTTCATGGGTGTAGGTCAACTTGACCACACATGCAAAGTTGACCCTGTTGCAAGGTTGGCATTAGCGAAGTTAATAGCAGCTCTGGAGGGACTGGAAACCACTTGGTTGGATTAAACAAACCTGCCTATTGCAGTCTACCATGTTAGGATATAATTTAAAACTTTGAAACCAGAGAGGCAAAATCATCCCTTTTGGTTCTATTTCTTGTTCTCAAATCCTGGATTTGGACATCTGATCCAGCTGAAAATGCATTTCTCTTTCCAAATGAATTAATGCTGCTATTTTGAATTTATTTACACTCTTTCCCTTGTCTCTAGATATTGCCTTTTATTTCTATTATGTAATTGCTAGAATATTTTTTTTTATTTAAAGTTGTATGTGCTGGTCTAACTCATGTATCTTAATCCAGTAGAATCCTTTATCTTCTATAAAGACAAAGTTGCAAAGATATATGCATTAAGACTGTCCACTTCATCAGTTTTCTATCTCTTCAAATGCAATAAGAAATGACTTGAAGCATTCAATCTCAACAGTTGGTATCAAGGGAAAAGCTCACAGCACCGCAGTGTGATCACAGTGCGTGCCAACGCCACAATCCAAAAGAAAACATGATCCAGCAATGATTAAGACTTTTTCCTAGATTACAGTGCAGAAAAATATGCTCAGTGACAACTAGTTTGTATTCAAATTCCAGAATGGGCATCCCACCAAGGTGAATAAATCTGCTCCAAATGGACAGCTACTAGTATTTCAGACATAATAAACGATTTTTTTAATGGTTTTTTTTTTTATGCTATCATACCATTGTTGTTAGAAAGTAGTCACTGAAAGTATGAGAAGTTCAAAATCTGCTACTAGACTCTGTCTTGGTATTCACGGTGATGTGATAAAACATGAGCAACTAAAGGAAAAAAGTGTTACTTGCCCTTTTTTGAGCCACTGTTCTTGTAATGCCGTGATGCCTTCACCAGAAGGAAGTGCCTGTTTGCTCACCCCTGTGTTTAGCAAGCATGCCTTTAAAACAGTTTATGTGCTAAGTAGTGAAAGACAGGAGGATGAAAGCTGTTGCCATGTCCATTTTGGAGAGGCGAGCTGGAGGAAAGAGGTAGAAAGGGTACGTAAAGCACAGGAGGAGTTGAGGTGTAACAGGATGGCCCAACCGGAGGGTTTTGGTGTTTCCCACAATGAAACACGGTTGTCCCGGCCAAGACACAAGCCCATGGTAGAGCTGGGCTCCCAACACCAGCTCCAAGTTCACAGGGGAAGCCCTTAATCCCCCAACCGTCCTTTCTTTTCTCTTTCTATAGGAAGACCTGGAGATCAGTGTGATTTAAAAGGGAAAAAAATTAATAGTGCTTAAAAAACATGTACTAGTTAAACTAGTTTTACTGGTGCATAGTGATTTTAATTCCATTGTAACAAAACAAGAAAACTTCTCTGACTCAGAAATAGGCTACTGTCTCACCAGCTTCCAATTCTTCAAGTGGTGCTTTATTCATTTTTTTATCTGCTGTATCAGAGAGAATTCTTGCTTGGCCTTAACTTATTGTTTCACTAATTTCCTTCAGAATATTAAGTTTCACTAATGCCAATTCAAACCATCCCTCAGCAAGCAGACAAACACAGAGCAAGTTAACAGGGGAAATACTTTTCCTTTTCTGCTGATACAATTTGATATAGATTTTGAAAGTAAATCCTTCAAATAAGAGGGAAAAGTTACACAGAGCACTACTTCAATCATCTGGAATCAGTCCTGCCTCTTAGGATATCAGGGAACAGTTTGCATGCACTAATGAAATCTCCTCTTATGCCACAAAAAAACATTGCCAAAAAGAACGCAGCAAATTGTAGTTTAAGAGTAGAAAGAACTAGAAAACATAAGTCTACAGAGAAAAGAAGGTAGAACCATACAAAATTGTTTATTATGGTTTAAATAATGCTACTCTCATAAGGTTCACTTTACTTTCACATTTGATAATTTTAAAGGGATCAATGTGGGAATAAGTTGTGGTATCAGCATGGAAATTATTTTTTGTGGTTCTTAAGAAAGGCTTATAACAAGTGGTTCTTTCTGAAATGTTCTCAGCAGAATATATGCCTTCACAATGTGCTTTTTTGATTATTCTAAACAGAAAATATAAAACAGTGATCTAATATCTGTACTTATAGTAATTCCCATTTCATCTTGCAACTCAGCTTTGAAAATATTGATTGTAAGAGAAGAGTATTACGGTGTTTCATGAGATTCAAAATGAGCTTTTAAGGTCTTGGAGCAGAACCATGCAAATACTTTAGGGAAGACTCTGCCACTGCTGCAAAAAAGGTCAAGTAAAATATCTGAGTTCATTGCAGAAGTGTATACATTTAAAAAAAGGGGGGAAAACCCCCACAAACTTAAAACACCCTTTCTGAATGATTTTTTTTTTTTTCACATTAGAAATGTATCATTTTAAGCGCTGATGTGTTTCCAAGCACCATACCACCTGAGCAGTGTATAATTTTTACTGTATTTATGCTTATGGCTGCCAGTCAGAACAAGAAAAAGTAGAGTTTCATCTCTTACCAGGTGGCAAACAAGGAAATGAGCCATTTGTTTGAAAGAAAAAGCAAGAATCTGAACCTGGGTCTGGTGCAAAGCAGTCCAGCATCCTAACTGGGCACATTATTATGGTCCGTAATAAGAAGTTTCAGCTTTAGGAATTGTCTAAAAGATATTTTTGTCTTGTAACGGTCTCTTTTATTCTGCAGCTGCTTTTTTAACTTTACAACTTACTAACATCAATTGACTGTCAAATAAGTACCACTGTGAACTCATGAATAAACATAGTTGTCATTTACATATTAACAGAGGGCCTTTAGCTGAAAAGAATCCATTTGTGCTACTGCAATATCTTAATTATTTACTGTGTTATATTGTAATTAATTGTATTTTACTATGGCAAAACGCTATAGTATGTATATCTTACGGGGTTTGGAACCAATGCACTAATAATAAAGTGGTAATCAACGCTGCTTCTAAATACTCATGCCAATAAATGACTCCCATGTGTTTGCTGGATGCCAAGGATAGTCTGAAGCATTTATTTAGCATGCTAGTGGGATCTAGTTTCTGCAAAGTTCACATAGATGCAGAATTTCAATATTGTTGCTGTTTTGCATGGAGAGAGGGAAAACATGTTTGAATTTGCACCAGCAGTGGGGCAGGACACTTAAAGCAGCGGTATCTCTGTCACAGTCTCGGCTTGATAATGTCTGAGAGCACTGGGAATTTGTTAGCTATTTTTTATTACAACAAAATTATAATTTTGTTTAGTCTATGAGAGCCTCCTCATAATTTCATTTTTTAGTAAGGATCTACAGTTTTCCAAATCATTTAAAAATCGTTGCATTTCAGGGGCGGGGTGCTCTGACTGTCACGCAGCTGGGGCGCCATCGAGGCACCGCTGTAGCAATCACAAATTCAGACACATTTCCCAATAAATCAATTAAATACTGTAACCCTAAAGTCATCCTGCTTCAGGACTGCAATTGGCTGACACCAATCTTCAGAAAAGCGTCTTGAGTGCACAGAGGAACAACTGATTTATTGAGCTACTGTCGGAATTTCAAAACAAGGAAATACTGTCTTGCAATCCAGTAAGTTTGTTTAATGAAATGTTAGTTAAGTGTAAACAATCTTAAAATATATGAGTTCAGTCTTTTGGATTAAGAGTGACTAGCATATTGTCAAACCATGCTTTCGCGTTTGAAGTACAGTTTCAGGAGCCTGTAGAGGTGCTCTGCCCCTTTCTGCAAACAAGTTGTTTGAGCCTCCGCTCCCCCCTGCCTCCGAGGGCAAAGGGATCACCAGACCCTTCGGATGCTTTTTCGCAGCTTCCAAAAAAATAGTGGATTTACCTTTGGATGCTTGAGATGAGAAAGAACTTGTTTTATACTCAGCGGGACGGCAACACGAGGATTGCACGCAGTCGTGATGGTGCTGAAAATGCAATCCAGATGTCCTGATCCCTGCTCCACGCTGGAGTGCAACTGGGATTTCCGAGTGCTTTGCTGTTGATGTCTTGTTTAGAAAATTCTCTTGAATACTTATATACATACAAATACTTTGTCTATTGTTCTCACAGAGATACTTGATAATACTGTTGACAATATTTCTAATTGCTCCGACAACAATCCTTTTTTTTTTTTTTAAGCAAGAACTTAATTATTCCTTATGAAAAGTTTAAAACACGTACTAAAATATTTAGCTGTTTATAGGGAAAAAACCAGTTCAGTGTGACTGTACTTCATGTTTAGTTTCCACGATGGTCTTAGATCACATGTGCCATTCTACGTGCAAATATTGAGCGTGCTCAGCCTTCAGGAAAAAAACGTTTCTCTTAGAGCCACCCTGCTGACTGTGGTCACAGTGCTACAGGTCTGCTCTTAATGCAGGAGGTGCTAGCGTTGAACATGGCTAGCTTAAACCGAAAATGGTCATGCGAAGCCCAAACCTGCTTACCTGTACCTCATCTTAAAAAAAGTACAGCAAAACTGAGCGTTAATAAGAGATTAGATTAGTCTCTAAGGTAGTTATGCTATTATATGGAGAGGAAAAAGAGAAAATTCAAAAGTGTGTGAGATGTCTCCTGGAGCTGCCGTGTACTGCATCGCTACACTTCTCTTCCCAGGCAAGGCGTACTCTGATCTGCAAAGCTGCAAGTGATGCGACGTTTAAGGGCGCACCATGGTGTCCAGACGACCCGGGTGTGCAATCCCACGGCGCCGTGCTGCTCCGCAATGTTTGTTTGCACTGAGCTGCGGCTACAGGGCTGGGACACCACAGACACTTCTCTTGGTAGCTGCTTGCTCCTTCCCAGCAGGACCTGATCCTGCAACCAGGGACACGTGTCCCGCTCCCTGGCAGAGCGGGCTGCGGGATGATGGGCTCTGGGTTTGGACTCAGCCAACTCTTGTTTTCCTTTTTCAGAATCACCCAGCACTGCTGCAGTTTGTAATACAAGCTGAACGTAAACATCTAGTCATCAGTCTGGAGAGGAATGAGTAAGTAACCTTGTTGCATGTTCACTTTATACTGGAGGTTCTCAGAGAAGGGTTATAATTTTAAAATGGATGGTTTAACAGTAACCTGGGGCCAAGTTTGCTACTGGTCCCTTATGGAACAGGCCCCTAACAAGAGAGTTTTGTTCCAGTTTGGAGTGTGTGTACTTGCATGCTGCTTATAGAGCAAGAATCTCTATGGTCGTCTGCATTTATGTGGGACTGAAAATGGACATGTTGCCTCTCAGTGTGTTCCTGTTGATTGTTACTTTCATTTGGTTTGGGTTTGTCTTCCTTTCCTGTGGTAAGCCCTTTTATTTAGAGTAATGTGGAAAATCCTACAGTCTTTGGAACTTTTTTTGGAGGACTCATCCCTCCTAACGCTGCCTGCGACCATGGTTGCCTCCATGCAGTGGCCATTGGCCTCTGCTCAGGAAGATAAGTCAAGTATTTGGGCTTAACCCCTTGCTGGACTTTTAAATGGGAGCTCTCTGAGTTCGCTGTCAAGGGGCTGATGATGGGATATTCGTGCTGTTCACAAGGCCCGTGACCAAAGTTGAGCTTGAGCCCTTGTTTGTGGGCTCTAAATATTTCATCTTCTGCCATGTGTTCTTGGCAACTCCTGCTCATGTCCATAAGCTTTCAGAGAGGGATGCCAGGGGCTGTTGTAGAGATGGTCCCCTTGGCAGAAACCCAGGAGAGTTTTTACGAATGGGTACAGAACCGTACAGAAATGAAGTCACTTCTCTGAAAGTACATGGCAAATGGAACCAGTCATCCAAGTCTTAGTCTACCTTCTCAACTGTTCAACTGCTTTTCCTCTAAGAGCACCTTAAGAATACATTCTGGGAATCCAGATCAGGACAACTACATGCTGCTTGTCAAAGGAAAACCAAAGATCACTCTCAACCTAGAGAAAACGTTTTATAAATGTTAGCAAGGATCTATGTGTTCTGTAGGTTTCCCTGCTGTGACATAAAAGCAGCAGAGGTATTTTTTTACTGTAATAGAGAGACCATAGGAGTAAGCGGTGCAGCTTTATGTGTTAAGAGGAAGGAATGTGCATGTGAAAGCAAATGTCCAAGGGAGGCCGGGTACATGCTGCCTCGGGCTGGTGATGGACAACTTCAATGGAAACCGACGGGGCAGCTCTTTAGTCCTCTGTAGTAAAACAACACAAAACACTTTTTGTTTCCAGTCATTTGGATGAACCCTAACATTACCCAGCTGTGATAAAATCCAGTTCACTTTATTATTCAACATGAGGCCCAAATCTTGAGCTTTCTTTACATTATTTTTAATGTTTCTTAGTTGTTCATTTCCTATCCTTGAAGGATATGTAGATCCCCCGTGCATAGGTTGCTCTGTTTCAGTAACTAGAGGAGGATTTAATTCCTTTAGTAAACAGGGATTTAACTTTATATTCTCTTAATCTTTGTCAAAGGGTGTGCCTTCCTTCAGGAATGGGAAGTATGCAGCAATTGAGGAAACTATTTACATTCCATGTCAGCGATTAAAACAACATAAAACTGCTAATACAGGCCTTGCTGAACATACCAAACTCTCTTGTACCTGTAATAAAGTCAGACTTAGAAAATTGTAAGATGCAATCTCCACCTCTTTTAGAAGCAGGACATGAAAGTACAGTAAATTAACTCTATGAGCATCTGTCTGACTAACCAGATTTGGGAGATGTTGAGATCTACTCTTTAAGAAATGTAGTAATTATCAATTATTATTTTTTAGTTTAACTGTCTCTGTGGTGGGGTGTCCACCAGAAGATTTGCTTTCTAGAAGAGTTGTGGGTGGTGTTAACAACATGAGGCTCCTCATCTTAGCAGGAGCTTCTAGGTAGTATTGAAAACCGGCACCGTTAGCCTTGCCTGTGTTTGGCATTTGTAGCATACGAGGCAGTTCATAGATCCCAAACCACAGAAGAAGTTGGTCATGGTTTTGCAAAATCATTTCTTCCTTTTCTCCAGTATTACTGACTTTGATTTTCAGAAGAAATAAGGGTCTGAGCAGTGCAGGTCCATGCAGAAGTTGCTTTGGTAGGTGGGTGCGTAGGTCTGTTTGTTACCTGTTTCTGTAAATGACACAGCGCATTGGTCTGCACAACTGGTCTGTGCTCCCCAGGGCAAAGAATCTCAAGGCCTCTGTGCTTGTCTGTGGAAATTGGGGGTTGCATTTCTTCCGCCTGCAATGACGGCGTTGGATATGTTGTCACTGGCATGGAGAGGCAAGTGGCAGCAGAGGAGGTGAGGCGGCTGGGGCATGAAGCAAGCAGCGTGGATGAGCTGCTGCTTCCAGGAGGTCCTGCAGGTTCATGGAGTGAAAAATAATGTCCAGGAGAGAAATGAGAGAATGCATTTCTGCAGAGCAGAGGATGAGGAGTAACAGCTGGTGGCAACAGGCCAGATTGGACCTAAAGTAGATTATGGACTCCAGAGGTGTGAGAAGGTCATCACATAGCTGGAGAAGGGAGCAATGTTTCCACATTGCAGCTCCTGCCCATGAATCTCCAAGGCTGCAGAGAGGACCAGCAGATGCGCATATAGACCCTGTCTCCTGCAGCCTGCTCCATCTTCCCGATGCTGGCATGAAACATGCAGCTCAAATATCTTGAAAGCACTGATGCTGAGCACTGGAGTAGCCATTAAATCAGCATGCTTTAGATAGAAGTAGAGCGCTAAGTACAAACATCTTTTCTTGAGTAATAAGTGACAACACATATGAAGGTCTGATATGTGTGCTGTTATTTTACTGTAGTTTCATGTAAAGCATGTTATTCCTTGGAGAATGGTGGGGGTGGAGGTGGATGGGACCCCTAAATTACATAATTTCTGCATTGGGTCATGCAAAAAAAAAAACTGGATGTGATTTTCCATGGTTAGTAGAAACAGCTGCTTTGAGTAGTCTTGACATTAAACTCCATTTATTGAAAACCTTAGAGATTTTCCAAACCTTGAGTTATATTTCAAAACATGATTCAGATGCATTAGGCAACCCCAAGTGGGGACTGATGTGTTAAACCATCTGTTATCTATGGAAATATTTAATGTCAGTTTGGTGTTTTCTGATATTTAGACTCAGCAAGATGTGTTCATATGTAGTGGGCAAGATACTGCAAGTTTGTTCTGGAAGAGTTACTGGTACCTAACTTCACAGCGTAGGGATTAAAATCTTCCCTGTGGTTTCCAGCTGTTAAGTTTACTTTTGTACATATTCATTAAATACTTCAGTGATTAATTTTCAGGCATTGCACATTTGTAATTGCAAAAACAAAATTATTTGCCGTGAATTCAATTTGTCAATCGTAGCAAACCTGCTAGTGAGCTTATGTTGCAAGCACATTTCTTACTATGATTTAGCTGCAAAATATGATTACACTCTTGAGAACCTTAAGCTCTGTAGTACTTTAAATGTTTTAGAAACACTTGTCATACGGAGAGATCTCCAGAATCAGCAAATCATCGATCAGCTGCAAAATAAACCACCCTTCAGAGCAACTGACTGTACTGCTGTGCATTACATCAATAATACCGATGCACTTCTGGCGTGCAAGGGACAGTAATGTATGCACATATAAATTCCTTTCAGGTTGATGGCAGCATGTGGGTCTTAGAGGAAAGTAGGCTTACTATTGTGTAAATGAAACAAAACCCCTGTAAGATTAAATCTGAGTTGGAGAGTGGAACGGTATGTGACTACTGGCTGTTTTTCTGCAACTGGAAACATTTTACACTCTGTCAGAAATAGGTCTGTATACAGCAAAGGACTTAAGGGTTCTTTTAACTTTAAACATATGAGTAATCCAGGTAAAGTCAGTGGAATTACTTATTTTCAAAATTAATTTCATGCTTAAATGATTTGCTGACAAAGGTCATAATTATGAATGTCAAAGAAATACAACTTTGAACAGATGTTAGAGAGCTTTTTCAATGCTGACTCCTGTATATACCTGAGTCTATGGCAGATAAAGATAAAAAGCTGAGATAAGTTGAAAGCATGGGAGGGCAAGTACGGAGGTCAGGTGGCTTTGTCCTGAGGACATTGGCATTGGCAGCATCTCAGGTGTGTGTCCTGGATGGTTTTCTTCTAGGGGGACTTCATTGACCAGCTTTGCAGAGGGAGCAGTGAGGGTGCGATCAGTGCGGTCACGGCTGACGGGCCAGTGGCAGCGTCCAGGGGAACATGGAAATGGAAAGAAAAAGCTCAAGTATTTTAGAGAAGCGGAGTTCACTGTTCATTCCCCAGTAGCTTTATGCTCTTTTTCGTCAGGTTTGTAACACAGCCTTTAACAAAGCAATACGAAAAAGGGAATATATGAGATTAGATGGCTGCATTTGATTCCCTCAGTAAAAATTCTTCTATTTTATCAGGAGGCAAAATCCACCTCAGGCCATGGTATAAGTCTCCATCTTATCCTTTAAATCCCCTAGGATCCCAGAGATCTGCAGAAGTTCAGAGATCTCTGACTGTCCCCCTTGCACGTTTACCACTTCTACATGGAGACACAGTGCCAGGGATGTATTGGGATGTAATGGTCCGGTATTGGAGGTCACTTTGCAAGCTTAGCTCCAGGACAAAGGAGGTTCCAGCAGTACTCCCTCAGTCTGAAACACAGGCAGCAGGCGTCTTCACGCATAAGGCTAATGTGACCTGTTCCAATGAGGCTTTAGTGTTCAGAAATCTTGTGTATTCTTTTTTGGTTACAAAAAAAGTAGTTCTCTCTTCTTTTCTGTCTGACCTTTCCGAATAGGAGCACTGATTGGTGTGCAAGTGACATTCTAGCTGGATTAATTTAGCAGGGAAACATCCCGTTTCCAGTGCCAAAGAAAACAGCTGACAAAATGTGTTAATGAATTGACATGCTTACATACAATCAGTGGGTTGAAATACAGATAGAGGAAACAAATCTAAACAAACAAATACCAAATAGAGAAATGGCACCTCTCGGAATATACTTGCTATTATAATTCTGTGCTGTAACTTAGCCAAAAAACTGTGACCCCTGACTGCTTTATCTGCAAATGCTGGAGCTGGCAGCTGGACTGCAGCGTTTCAGCGTTGGGGTTTCACTTTAACTGAAGTAAAAGTTTCACTTCAATGGAAGTAACAATTTTTCCCTTCTGTAATGGCGACAGTCAAATGGTCTACACCACGCTGAAACGTGAAGATTCAGCTACCAGAGCTGCGGCAATGATGGTATCAATCCGTGGCTCTAAGGGTACAGGCATTTGCTATAGCTTTGTGGCGTAAGGAAGGCATATTTATTGTCGGCATTGAGATACCAAGGTTTGTTCTATAATTGAGTATTAGCATAGGTTGGTATTAGCAGCGGTAGTGGAGGTTGTGTGGCTGGGGCTACCTTTGGCTGTGTCGTTTCGGAGCCGTGTGTTGGAGTGAAAGGGTTCAGCTCCATCAGGAGAGAAACTGCCGCTTTCTTGGTCTGTTTTTTCTCTCCTCACGTAAATGCACCAATAGAAAGGAACAATGGGAGAAGAAATTTATACGCTGATATAATATGCTGAAAGTGGAGAGGATAAAAAAGACTGGAATTTGTATTCTGGGGAGCTCCCTGTGGCCGAATGTCATGATCTCTAACACGGTCAAGCTTCTTCTCTTCCCGTGCCCCATAAAACAGCGGGGCAATGGGACTGCGCCAAGTGCCCTGGAGAGAAGAAAGGACTGTGTGCTAGTCACAGCCCAAAGCCGGGGTCCGGGGCAGTACGTGGGGTCGGGAGAGCCGGTGCCGCTTTGTCCTTGCCCTGCAGCCTCGGCACGTGTGAAGGACTGGGGGAATGATCCCCTTTCCCAGACGGGAAAACTGAGATGCGGGGAAGTTTAACATTTCCGTATGTGCCGCAGAACTACAAACCTTGTTCACATAGCACGCAAAAAAATTAGAGTCTGATGGATAGGACAGGTACTGTTTTCCCTGCGCGAGTGTCTTCCTGAGAATGGTGGTTTCCTGTGCTGCATCGGTTGACAGCTTTGAACCAAGTTAACACAAGGTTTTGCCTGTTCAGTGTCTGTCAGTTGGAGCAACCCTAGAGCTCTACCTTCCAATTAAATACATAACAATAATGGAGAGGGAAATATCCTTGCTGGTGCAATAAATTTAATAAAGGAGTGCCTGCTTTAGATTGTGCTCCCTAGATATATTGCAGCAGTAGAATATTATATTTTCAGGACTGTGTTTTAATCTCCCTTTGTACTGCAGAATGTGAGGTTTTCAGCATTTCATTTTGACATTGCTCAGCAAAGAGGTCAGGGAGGAGAGCTGGCTATAAGAACACAATAGGAATGTGAACTCCCTCCCTCCCTCCCGCGGGTGGGCTGGAGTCAGCTCGATCGCGATGATAACGAACACACAGGCAAAATGTAATCAGCTGGGACTGTAAAATAAATAATTAGGGGAGAGGCAAGAGATAAAAACGGCTTTCTGGGATCCTTGCAATCTCCCACTGAGAGTCATATGCCAGCCCGCGGGACGCAGAAGCGTTATGCGCCCGAGGAGCGATGGCCTCGCAGCCAACGCCGAGCCGTTTTGCAGGTTGGCAGGCAAAGCAGCGGTGCGTCCAGCTGGACCCAGGCTTTGCTTGCAAACCTCCTGGGTGTTCCTCACGTGTTTCTGCTATCTGCTGCTTGGGCAGGTTTCGGATTGCTTTTGTTTCTTGGGGTTTTTTAATTTGTTTCTAACAAGAGCCAGCAGGGTTTCAATAGCAGTGAAGGGGAAGCACTGAATTCTGCTTTCCGTCCTCATGTGCCCCAACATTACCCAGGATGTTTGGTCTCCTTTTCACAACACATGTAAAGATACCAGGCCAAAACTGAGAGGATTCTCCTGCTTTACAGCAATGTTTGTGGATACTGCTTTCTGCTTCAGAAACACAGGCAGGACTGTAAATGAGTTTTCAAGTCAAAATTGAGGCTGAACCTGCTTTTAATGAGTTTTCTAGTAGATATTTTCACTTTGATGCTCAGTGCCACAGGTCCAATGTCTTTGAATAAGAGCAGATATGTGACAGTATGTCCAGCATCTCTAGAATTTGTCATCTTTTTGCATCTAGTGGCATTTTGCTGGCACACGCTTAGTTCCTAGGATCTCAGCTTCTCCTGGAGGCTTTGCAGAGAGAACAGTGTCGCTTTCATAAAATTCTACAGGGAAAGATGCCAACTATTTAATTTGCTTATGGTGTTCACTGTTTCACGTATTTATTTTTAGGGGGTTAGTAAATAGAGAATACACTGAAGTACAGTTCCTCAGATGAATTCTCCATTATTTTATGTGGCATGTGGAAATGAAGTATTCAACAGGAACAATTCAGTTCTGCTCGTAATCCCCATCCGGGAGCCTGATCCACATCCCCACCAGGCACGGGGCTGGGCACAGCACGTGCCTCCCAAAGCGGGCACTGGCTTCCCAGCTTTCCACTGATCTCCATCAAAAGCGGCCACGTAGCTGCTGCAGACCTTCCTGGTAATCTGCAGGGGATCATTCCTAGAAGCATTAACAGTCGATCTCCTTGTCCATGTGTGTGTGTTTGCAGGGGTCCCCGCACTTCTCCTCCCCAATCACGCTCTGCGCAACTGTCATTGATTCCTTATCGTGAACATTGAGTAATGGAGTCAAGTTCTGTAATGCAGATTTGTTTCTATAGATGTCCAAAGTTATGTAAAACATAAATTAATCTTCAGCATCTGAGTGAACATCCACTCAGCCTTTCCCCTCTGACCCCCAAAGCACAAATTGCACATCTGCGAGGAAGAGGGACACCTTATTATTTCCCTAAAACACATATATTTTGATATGATGGGCTATCTATATGTCAGATCGCTGCTGCTGTTGGCCCCTGTTTGTATCGTGGTCCATTCAGGTAATTGTTCCTTCCCTGAGTTTGCACTCCTAGGATTTTAGCTGGGTGGTGGATGTATCAGAAAGGAGATAACAGCAAGAGGAGGATGTCCCATTTCCTGGCAATACGTGTCCGTGTCAGTACAAACTGGAAAAAAATGCAAGTATTTTATGTTCTTTTCAACCTTCTCTTTTGTTGTGATATTTAAGACTGACATCCTCAAGCTTTCCTGCTCCATCATAAGATAAAAAAAAAATAACACACCAAAACAAAACCCTAATAATATTGTCACAGTCATGGTGAAATCCTACGGTTTGGCAGCTTTGCCATGCTGTGCTCATGGAATTTAGGTGCATGAAGGTCCAAGAAGACTTTTTTTTTTCCTCCCTCACACACACTCCACGACAAGTTATTTCTCTTTTGAGGTCCTGGGACGTGGTTTTACATCCCTGTAGGCCTAAAGCAATAAACGTTTATGAAGAACTGAATGTGGGGATATTTTTAAGGGGTTAAAGAGAAGTTAGTCATCCTGCTCTCATGAAGAGTTCATACCTTAGTTTCCTTTAAAAGTCTCAGTCAGGAATTGAGTGCAGGAACTTCCACATAAATTTTCTTTTAACCTGCCTCTCTTTTTTCCTTTTTTTCTTCTTTCTTTTTTCTTCTTTTTTCCCTTTTTTCCTTTTTTTCCTCTTTCTTGCCCTTTTTCAAATCCCCTTTGAAAGGGATTTCCAGGTGAATGTGAATTTCCATAGACAAAGCAGGGCAGCCTTCAGCATTTCAAGCTTTTCCCTTCTGCCAGGGGTGCAGGTAAGGAGGCCAGTGTGCACAGACCGCTCTCTAAAAATATTTGGGTCCTCCTGTCTCACAAAATACAGGGAAAGAGGAGGGCCAGCAGGAGGAAGAGTTGAATGCCCCACGTCGACAGGAGAAGAGTATGATCCCTGGATGTTTCTTTGGGCACGATCTGATTCAACATTACCGATGAAACGGTTTCTTTTACATTTTTTGAGAGAGGCGTATGTGACTCAGGCAGCAGGCATGTCTGCAGAGCTGCTCGCTGCAACAGCTGTTTCTCTGCATCTGCTTAGGGAAGGTTTTCCTCTTTAAACACAAAAAAAGGAAGGGGAAGGAGGAGAGGAGAGAGG
>VYXH01009036.1:59961-90786 GCA_013397275.1 Burhinus bistriatus
CGAGGAGAGGAGAGGAGAGGAGAGGAGAGGAGAGGAGAGGACGAAAACAAAAAGAAATGAAGAAAGAAAGAGAGAAAAAGCCAGACACAAGGTACTTAAGGACAAGAATCTTCTGTATAGGGCTGGATTCAGAGGAGAAGCAGATACTTTCCTGGACGCTAAATTTGAGACTCTTTCCAGAAAATGTCAGTTCCTTTCCAAGTGACAGAGCAGTTTCTCAGGGCTGCAGAGGATGGCAGAAGGCACTGCCAAAGAAATAAAATACCCGCTTGCAAAGCGCGGTGGGGTGGGAGCGCGTGGCCAGGAGGCGCTCAGCCGCCTCGAGCCCTGCGAGCCCTGGGCCAGGTCAGCTTGCCGCCCCACCGCCGGCTGCCCGGCGGGGAAATAAGGTTCACGGTATTTATTTATTTCATTTCCTTCAAGCAGAGCCTTGAGGATTAATTTGTTCACATTTTGAAGATGAAAAGCAGCATATGAGCGCTAAGTATTGCAATATCAGCCAAGAGGGATGATTCAAAAAGCAGAGTCTATATGAAGAGTCTGAGTGTGGAGGAAATACATATATGGAAACATAAGCTTGGCAATAGGGCACTTTTTTTCCCCCCTCTTTGATGTCTGGCCTCAGTAATCCAGACAGATTCCTTCAAGAAATTGGTCCAATTTATTTCTGTGCTTTTATCTTACTACCTGCTACTTATTCATTTGAAGTAGCTATGAAAAAAATCGAGTACCTGGCTGTGCGTAGAAGTATGCTTTTTGTATGAATAAGGTAATTTGAGTACACTGTAATACTCCCCCTAAATAGGACTGTTCTTGGCAATTTATGCTTCCCAAGTCCTCTCGGGATGAGAGCAGAGCTTGCCTTTTCCTTCATCTGACCCACATATTTGCACTTTCTCAGTGTTGTTTAGTCCAGTAAAAGCACGCTGTCCTCTTCCTATCTGATGCTCTTTTTTCCCCTAAGGAAAAAAAAGAGTTATGTTCAGTTACAGCTCTAGTTACGATCCAGTTTCAATGCAGTCTCCATCACATTACTTATTTTATCTGACTAGAATTCTGGTATCTGGGTTTTGCTAGTGCTTAAGTATAAAATGATCATATCTTATTACAGTTTTTCTGTAAAAAAAAAAGAGTAAGAGGAAGTGTGTATCTCCTGTGCTCTGATCAAAATATATGTAAACTTTTGGCTTCAGAAAAGTTGCATATGACATTTAGAAATAAAGTAAAGCAAGCCTCCTAGTCAAACTTAATCAGAAATACATATATGCAGCCCACTCTGACTTCAGGGGAATGGTTCTTGATTTACATGAGAAAAGAATTTGATAGATATGAATGTTACTTTTATTCTGGATATTAGAAAAAGGAAAAAAAAACCAACCCTGAATGGGAATTAGGAGATGGAAGTAGAGATATTTTTACAACTTAGCCTTTGCTACATCTCTGAAACCCATGGAAATAATAGTTTTCTTTACATTACATACAGTCCCTTAAATATAGCCTAGAATTTTTGTCTGCTTCCCTCTGTCACTTGTACTGATGTGCTTTACAGACAGGTTCTGCCTTTTCTTCTCTACATAGGTCCTTGCTTGCACTTTGTGCTCTCCGTCTCTTCCCCTTCCAAGTGACAGGCAAAGCAAACTCCACATTCTCCCCGCCGCCCCCCAAAATCATTTATTCTCGTTATAATTTAATACTAAGGCAGTAAATGCCTTATCAGTTTTGAAACAGCAGTCTGGATAATTCCAAGCAGATGTCTCTCTTTCTTTAATCACAGCATCAGTTATTTCTTGGTCAGTCTTGATTAGCTGATTCTTACATAATGAGAAAGTGTAGTTAATGGCCACTTATATGTGGGTTGAACATGCTGAAAAGAACGGCTTAGCCCCCTGAGAACAAGAGGCTGATGAGCCAGTAAAATCAAGCTAAATGGAATGAGTCTTCATTATGAGTCATTAGAAAAGATGACGCTTTGGCTAACAGATGAAATATCTTTGATGAAGACCAGTTGTAAAAGCATAGCTTAATGCTTAATAAATGTATTGGGGTGACTCATAAATTCAACGTACACATTTGTTTCTTTGCAGTACGTGTCAAGTCCGGTGCAATACCATTTCCTGCATGAGATGTGTCCCCTGGCTGGATATGGGCTTTAAAAAAGACACTCTTACAATCACCGAGTGAAAGATGACTGTACGATAACTTGGCAGAAGATTCAAAATGAAAATAAGAGTGTTCAGACCCACTGCATTTGGCTGGAAAATGGGCAAATCTCCCTTTATGGACTGGCTAGTGCCTGTTAGGTGTATCATAATTTGATAAGATTTGAAACTAATCTAGTTGGAGAATGGATTGGACTACATTGGTGGAAGCTACAATAGTTTTAACTTGTTCCACAGACCCATTGGATAGCTTATGCAGTTTTAGCTGGACAAATAAAAAACTAATTTATGAAACATCAGGGATTGTGAATGCTACACAAGAAATGAAAAATAGAAAATATCTCTTATCCCTGCATAAACAGCAAAAAGAACCCTAAATACAAAGTAGATAATGTCACGTTATTAGGTGGGCAATAGTGTTGAGGTAGCATAAAAACCGGCAATGATTGTAACATATGCTTCTGAAACAAAAATACTTGGGAAGGAGAGGAGGGAATGTGATAGGAAGATTCTTTTGGTTTTGTTAAAGAAGTGGGAATCTATTAGTGCCTTCTGAAAATAAAGCAATCAAAACCAAGTAGCTCCTATTTTCACTTTTACTTGCATTTGAGTTGAAGAGTAGTACAATCTTTGTTCATAGAGGAGTTGCATCATCTTTAAAAGTCTTCGTCACTTTATTTTGTGGATGTAAATTGTGGCAAATTAATGCCTTTCCAAACTGTTGTGGGGATAATGCTTAACTAGGGCATGCATTTGACTTTCTTCGAACTCAGAGGCGTAGTGATTTGGTATAACGACCTTTTTTTAAAAAAAAAAAAATTCTTGTTAAGATATTTTTCTTTAGTAGCACCTGTTTGACCTTTTTAAATAATAAGTGCTGTTATTTTCAGAAAAAAAATAAGGATTTTTATACCAATTTAGAAGAGTATCCTTCAAAACTGCAAGTGACCGTTCCTCGAGAGGAGTCACAGATGCCTGAATTAAAGATGGGTTTATCTTGACAGCGTTTGCCCAAGCTCTTCTGCAAGAAACAAGCATTTCCCCTTAGCTTAGCAATTCCTGGAAGAAAAATACTCACCATTGTCTAGGCAGCATCAGAGGGACTGCTTTATTGTTTGATTTCCAGGGGATGAATTCATTTGCTTCGTTTCCGCACCTCCTAATAATTTAATTCAGATCAATGGTGCAGTCCCAAAGACTTTCTGTCCTTCTTGCTGCAGCAAGACTGACACTGTCACGGACCCAAATCCTTGTAATAATAGGAAGAGATATACTTGCATCTTCAATTTTCTGGCAGTGCTTGTGCTGCCAGCGCGGTGCCTTCTCCTTCCCCCCAGGCTGGACGTGCCCCAGGGGCAACATCACTGCCCCCAGCCAGTGAGCCCCAAGGTGTTGGGGTCCAGCCTTGAGTCACTGGGAGCAGAAGAGCCAGCAGCAAATATATATTTTTAATAAGTAATGAATGCACTTAGTAGGAAAGGGCAGGGTAGAGAAGGAATTGTTTAACAGATTAATGTGAATGTCTTTTATATTTTATAAACCTCTTAAGTCCCTGGTGTGCTGAGCCAGGTTTTGTTTATGTACATGGAAACACGAAATCTTTTCCAGTCCCTGTGCAAATAACACAGAATTGGACTTCATTACATTGGCTAATTTAACAAGTCCTAGGAGGCTTTTTGTTACTCAGTAATAGAGGAGGAGCCACAAACCCCAGAACTGCTGCACCAGCACAATCTCTTTGAATGAAATAATCTTCCTTGCTTTCTGAGCTCTCCATGAAGGGTTTGCCTGCGAGGCCTGAGTTCACAATTAACAAAGATTTGGGGCGAGACCCAGGTTTCCTGTGGGGCTACCTGAACTGCCGAGCAGCCAGCCAGAGCCCTGGTGGCAAGCTCCAGCCCAGGTTCCCACTGCACCATACTCTAATATTAGTTTCCCAACAAACACTTGAGAGCATCCAATTTTGGTGAAGCTATGAGCTTTAATGAAGGATTTGAAGATCTTTTTTTTATAATGAAAAGCATTAAAATTCTAAAACTGGGAATTTGTTTATCTCTCATAACTGGTGGATAATCATGTGGTGCTCAGAAGCGAGGCACTTTAAACTGCTGATATTATTGCTGCTATGCCCGTTAAATAGAACTAATGCAAGCATTGCATAAATATTTTAATAGCTTTTTACAGTATTTCTTTAGAAAATGTTTAAAGAGCCACCTAATATCAGACAGAGATACTTCCTTTGTAAACCCTTGTTAATTCTCTTTTAATGGCTTTATTAACATTATTTAATTGAATATTGATGCATTTAGCAGCCCTTTGAGCATCCTGTTTTATTGAAGTTTTACTCTCACATATTGATAAGTAGCACAATGTAAGAGCACTGATTAATTGCATCTTTGCTTAATTCTATTTGAACTAGTTTGACATGAAAGACGAAATGTAGGTACAGGAGAGCTCTCTTTTTTTTATCAGCTTTATGTATTTTATATGCATAGTTTGTACCGCTTAATTTAGGTTCATTTTGATTCCCAGTATGCCCAGTTAGTATGAGTATGATCACACTCTCAGAGCTAGGGGGGTCTAAATATTTTACTCTGTGAAATGTTCTGTCTTTTATCTCTTCTGTTATGAATAATTTACTTGTTGGTACAGCTTCAGAAGTGAATCCGGTTCTGCAAAAGCATATATATTTTACTGGAAAAAGTAAGTATTACAGTGATATTAGCTTTCTCCTTGGAAACTGTCCGTACAATATTAGAAGTCTGCAGAGAAGTGGCTGCCTTGTCTTGTGTTACTTGGCTTAATAGCCAGCTGCTTTTCTTGTATACTTCCACAAGAAGCACTGGCATTAACCATACATATTTAATCATAACATGGTTGCTTTTCTCATCTCAAGTGTTCTTCTTTGCTTCTTTATACACATTTTTGACAAAGTTCAAGCAGGGTGAAAATCGCTCCAAGAGCAGAGGGACTGTGGAAGATCATGTAGCGTACCGAAACCAGATCTCTAGAGCTTTTGCCGTTGCTGGATTTTTGCATAGGCTTTCTGCACTGTGGTGAATTTCGTAGATTTTCCTAATATTTAGTCACCTATTGTTAAGACAATTAGAGGCATAGCAGTTTTATTAAGTTAGTTTTGCATGCTTATTTTCATTCACACAATCAGCTGAAACCATAACACCCCTTGCGTTTGAGTAGTTGTACCAGGTAGGTTCTGAATGGTCTGCCGATGTCTGAGAGTTAAAGCAGAGCAGGATGTGACCTTACCTATTTTCATTTCAGTGGGAAAACATTCTCATTTTTGGCAGTACAACTGAAAGGAGAAAATCCCTCTTTTGTTGGCTTTCCCATAGTCCTCTTACTAAAAGAAAGGTGGATGGATCTTCCACCCAGGTAGACTATGGGGAGAGTATTTAACCTGCAGCGTGGCATGTTTTGCAAGAGACTCAGATCCTGAGATCTGAGCTCAGCTCTATGGATTTTGCCGTGTCTCCTGAAGATCACGCAAGGGCAGGTATGTCTGTGAAAATTCAGCAGGTGATAACTGAAATCTCCAAGAACTGCAGATCCCACAAGGTTCCAAAATCTTGCATTACTGTATATTTTTTTGAGAAACCAATGTGTTCTGGTGATTGCGGTCTACAACCTGCACTCTTCCTTACCTTAAAAATGGAATTGATCTTAAATGTCAGCCAGATACAGTTTCCTCCTCCTTATTTTATCTAAAGGGATCACCTAAAAGACTGCTACTCCTTGTGACAGTTGCCTTGAGCAGTACTCTGACACTGTTGTGGGACCATAAAACGCAGTGTAGCGCCTGGGCACTATTAGAAGCGTTGGAGGAGGAAGGCAAAAAAGGACTTGTGTGTAGGTTGCACAAGAGTTGGACCATCAATTTTTAAGCAATGTGTCAGATGGGAATGTGGGATATAGGCAATCTCTTTAGCTGTGATTATAACTTCACATCAACACCAAAATGAACCACTGTCACTGGGGCTGAGGCTCTTGACCGACAGCCGCTTCTCAGGAATGCCATCCTTGGCTCACGTGTGAAATGTTGGAATGACAGTGTGGTGGCACAGGGGAAAATTGTCCTGATGATGAAAGAAACAATCTAAAATTTAGTTTTTGAGTACTAAAGTACTTGGGTATTTTCACTTTGGGCAGTGTAAAGCTCCTGGGGAGTAACTGAACAGAAATACATCTCCATTTGGATATAAATCCAACATGGGTTGGATCAGAATCCAGTTAACTCTTCTAGAGCTCTGCATCGTTAGCAGAAGTATATTTGATGTAAGTTAACTAATGGGAATATCAGACACAGAGTAGAAACTCGTTAAATGAGACTGTCGTGTTCTTTGTTTAGCAGTTTCAATGAGGCAACGAAGAGAAACAATGTGGTGGAGTAGTGACGGAAGAGTCTGAGGGAGGAACTGGATGTAGACAGAGAGCAAAACTGACGTGGGCAAGTCTTTTGTGGAAGAAGCAGTAGGACTTTTATCATCATTGATGATTTAGGGGAAACGGGGAGAAATGGAGACCCCTTTGGTAAACATTTAGCACTGAAATGTAAAGAGGTCAGTAGGAAAAAAACCCTTGATACTGTTGACATGATAAAAAGGAAAAAAAAAAAAAAGAGTATGTGAAAGAGAGCCGAAGCTAGTAGGGAAGTTATGATTAATAGTCTGGAAGATGTAAGAGGCAGTGCTGATGCTATAAGGGTAAGGAACCTGGGGGGATTTGGTCACTCTGAATGGGGATGGGTTTGCTGATGCCACGAGATCACAGAATTGCGGTGAGGTGGTTCCTGTGATTGCAAGCTGGTGTACATAACACAGCATCTATGCCATATAGGACTCCATCCTGGACACCACTTCTAGCTGTTCACAGCAGGCTAAGGAGCACTAGAGAGGCAGATGTATGTTTTGTGTAGGTGATGGCAGAGAAGAGAGGGTCAGGTAAGCTATACATATAGGGATCTCCTAGGCAAAACCTTTCTTGCACAGCAAGCTGGCACAGGAACTGCCGCTAAAGAAAACGGAGTAGCTGTGGTGAGTGCTGGAAGTCAGGAGATCACGTATGCAACCCAGCTGGACTGCTGAATCTCGTTTTGGTTTTCACTCCCGGAAGGATTCTGAGACCAGAATTTATTAAAAAGGGATTATTGCAATCCAGTGATAAGGAAAAATTAAGATAATACCTCAGTCCAAGCAAAGGAAGAAGGTCAAGTATGTGATTGACAGTGCAACTGTTGATAGGACTAAAATATGCAAATTACTTTAACCCTGGAAGCTGCACACCAGGTACGAGGAAGAGTGCCCAGCTGGTCTTGGAAGAGGATGTTGGGAAACTGTCTTTCCCCTTAGGAAATTATGTCAGGAATGAAGTATAAGGAAACCGACACAACATGATAATTCCTGACTAAAAACTGTACAGGAAGAATAGGTTAGGTCGAAGGGACACATTACTCATTTGAGGTCATCTTAATTTGTAAAGCTGCAATAGTGTCAGCTGTGAGCAATTCCTGTGTGTTCTCCACATCCTTATTTTCAGTTGCCTAAATAAAAAGATGTTTTCAAAGAGAAGCGATAGAGAGGAAGACAACAAGTAGCAATGGGAGAGAACAAACTGGTCACAGGATAGATTATTTGCTTAACAAAACTTACGTTAAAGAGAAAACTACTGGAAAATATGCCATAGCAGAGAAGTAAAATGAAACCTAATAATTTAAGAAACTTGAAAATATGCTTATTCTATAATAATGTGGAATTTTTAATTTTCTCTGGATCTTGAAGAAACAATTTTATTGATACCAGAACTGGTTGACTGATTTTGATTGTTGAAGCTTACATAGAAGAGGAAGCAACTCTGTTTTCTATAGGAAAAGAGAAAACTTTATATTTAGGAGAGATGGAAACATAGGATTCAGAAGCACGGGATTTTCTCAAATGGAGCACAGGCAGAAGTCTTTGCATCCGCTGCAAATGAACAAAGACTTGGCAATGGTGTTGAGGTCCAGTCAAGGAAAAATTAGGAGCCTTCAGGCTTAGAAAGAGGTTTAGAATGCAACTTAAGTACTAAAATAGCCCAATTTGGAGCTTGGTACATTCATGCTTTGTATCAGCTGTGTGCGTTTAGTTCGGAGGAGAATGAGAACTCCACTCAGACATGCTTAGAGAAGAGCTAATGTACTATTCAGATATTTAAGCGAAAGTCAATTCTAATTTATTTCTGTGTATTAGTAATGTCATTGCATGAATCATTGCAAAAGATATGGAGATGAGAATAAAAAAAAAAGTTAAATTGGAAAGACCTAGTATTTTTCATACCTTGTCAGTTATGACATTTAATCTTAATTGTGTCTGAATTTGACTGATTTTCCAATTGCCTGAGTTTAGCAAGAGTTATGTTGTTGCTAGGACACAGCTACTTCATGTGATACATCTATCATAATGGAAAAGAAAGATTTTAAAACTGATTCTTATATTTACACTCACAAGTATATTTTGAGCAGCGGTGTCCTAAATGCAGAAGGACCATAACACCCTTATTCTGAAATAAAGGCATCAAGTGGTGGTTAAGAAATGTTTCCTTTTTCAATCTCTCCATGGATAAATAGGAAAGAGGAGCATGGTTTACCCTTGTTCTTGTTTCCTGTGATTCTTTAGTCATGGTTTGTTTATAATTTTCATGTTTGCAGTTGTGAATTTGATTTGTTCTGTTTCTATTCTGTTGCATGTGAGAGGTATCCTAGTACCATTTATTTCTGCCACTGATTTGTTTCCTCCTTTTGAAAATTAATCATTAAGTTTTAAGAATAGTCGCAGGTACTTTGCTGGTTCTGCATTCCCTTGCAGAGTATCTCTGAATTTCTTTTTTTTATTATTGTCATGACATAGGGGAATTCACTGCATGTGTTCATATGGACCCTGAACCACACACGTAGTAATTCTATTCTATATTGCAGGTACTAATTATGTAGTGGTGACTTCCAAGGCCAACTTTTGTAATGTTTTTATGGAAAGATTTGAGACTGTGATTTTTCAGTGGGCCTGAATGAACTGAATGCCGGTATCAGCAACGGCGTGCTCATTTCCGACCCTGAAAGGCCACAGTAAAATTTCTGTCATGATGTAGAATGAGACCTGTGAGGTCCTTGTCATGTTTGATTCATGTCCCTAAAGCCCACAGAAGCTCTGCAGGGTGCTCGGATGTAGAATTGCTCCCCACAGCTGTAGTAGATGAACCTCTATACTGTTAATTGGTTTGAACTGTTTATATGTGAGACCCAACTGTTAGAGCGTGTCACAGCTCTGGATGCATTTCAAGAACCAATACCTTGCCCTTGGTGACCCGACAGGTTTTTTTTTTTTTAAGCCTGAGTGCCAGGTATCATGGAAATGGACTCATTAAGACTCATCTGTTAGGGGTCTTCCAAATTACGGCCAGGTTTCGGTCCCAGTAAGTTCACACCACAGCCTGGCCACACGATGAACTAGCTCAGTCACATTTCTTATCACTACACCGGTAGTAAATACGTAGGATGGCAGCACGGTTACAGGAGTGGAGCTGGGAAGACCTTTGGCTTCCTATTTTTCTCTCCTGAATGGGGCTTCAAAATTAGCATGAATTTGAACAGAATATGGCACACATTTTTACCTCGGAAATCAGAGGGCCATTTACAGCATGTTAAAATTTTTTATTTCCCGACTTTATAGGGAATTTTGTTTCAGAACTGCTAAAACTTTTGCTTGATATCAGCTTTTTAGTTGGAACTTAATGTTTCAGCATGGCAACAGTGCAAGGCCAAGGCCATAGTAACGTGTTATGAGAACAGTTAGAATGTCATTCATCTTCAGAGTTCATGAAAACGGAAAGAAGTTTGAAATTTATGATAGTAGAAGACAATGACTATTTTACTAGGGCCATTTAGGACTGTCATTTGCATGAAATTAAAGATGGTCTCTTATAAATTTATGTATGAAGTTCTGACAATCCACATCATTTTAGAGACAAAGATTTAGAATGTGATACTGGAATAACATTTGGGAGATATATTGCTAGATCAAAGTCTGTTGACATTAATATGAAATCTCAGCTTTCTTTATCTTTTACAAGGGACTTTTTTTTTTTTTTCCTTTTCCTGGAGCAGTCTCCAGTAATCAGTGGTTCAGCAGGATTTTAGCATGCCATACGCAGGGAAGGGTAGAACACTCTTTTAGCGCTCTTTGCTGCTTGATGTGTTTAAAAGGTTTTTCCAAATGGGCACTTTTGAGGTGAGAATTCAGTGCAGGAAGAAAAGCTCCTTTATCCAATATGAAAGGTGGATATGCCAAAAGAACAGATAGGCCTTTATTGATGTACAGAGAAGCTCTTATGCTTTGAGGGTGGAGTAGCATCTAGGACCATAATACAAATTCAGATGCCATGAAAGAATGTAAGCAGTAATGTTCTATGCCAGAAAAAAAGAACAAAAAAAAAAGGAAAAGGATGATATTCTACTAATAAAATGTGCTCATGTTATCACCCTTGGCTAGCATTACTGACTTAGCTTGGGGTTTGTATTAATTATTGAAAAATTGTGGGTTTGTGCTCCCCAGAAGAGCGCTTTATTATTACAAATGCAGCTGACATCTTGCAGCTGCCAACACCTTTTTTAAACAAATTCCATCTTCTTACTTCTTGTGTGTTTTAATGTATGCATCAGCTTGCCAGAACGACACTGTATTAGAGCATTAGACAGCATGGCAGGGGCAGGCAAAGTAAGGAGCATAAGTTAGGCAAAGCTGAAAAATAAGAGCAAAGAAACCAGTAGAGTAGATCTGTCATTGACATAAAATCAATGGCCCTACACCAATTTATCTGAGCTATGTTGATTTACAGTAGCTGGTGATCTCCTACAACAGGTAGTAGAAAAAGCATATTAGAGTAGATGTAATAATGACCTAGCATTCATCGTTAGGTTAGTGATTAATTGACCAAATGCTCGTCTTTGGTTAATAAATTTATAATCATGATTTCCAAAGAATTCCATGATATCATTCATGGTCTGTAGCCACGATAGGCAGCATCCCCCTGGCTGAGACCTTGCAGTATGATTGCTTTCTTCAAGTGTCTATGGCTACTAACCTGGTCACATTTGAAGGCCTTTGCGTCATGACATGGTCAGTAAAATATGCTCTAGGCATCTAGTTTCACTCCTATAGCAATTAAAAAGACAGTAAGTCATAGGATGTTTACACAATGTTACTATCTCTATAGTTACAGAATGTAACTATAACGAATGATTTCCAGAACATCTGGATGGACATGGATAACGCTATGCAACTGTAACTTATCTGGATGCAACTGTACTTAAATTATGATTAATATTAATTATAGCTAGATGGTCACCTGTAGAAATATTGCTTGAACGTAATACTTTTTATTTTAAAATATATATTTATTTATTTTATTTATTTTGATAGTAACATAGGATTTCCTCTGTCGTACGGAGGCAGCTGGACAAGTACAAATGCCTCCAGATAATCTGGCTGTCCGGGTGTTTTCAGCTAGCAAATCTGTTGCTGATGGAGGGAGCTAAGACAGCAGCAATACCTTTGATCTCTTCTGCTGTCCTCCTGTGGCAAGGCAAAGTTTCATGGCTTCTGGGCTTCTTTTCTGAAGGCTTTTGTTTTATTAGGAGATTCTGGGAATTTCTCAACCTGAGATGAATGGAAGTGGTGTTATATACACCCTTCTGAAATGAACACTTATAACCAGTTTATTCCTTCTAGTCCTACATGCCTGTGATTCTTTTGCAAACTGTTGTCATGTGATTTTATCAAGCAACAACATAATTTAGTCATTTGAGGGTGGAAATGTAAAGATCAGGGACATAGGATATTGGGTGAACTTTTGTGACCTGTTGAATTTGAATGGTATGTAAGCATATAGATGTTAGGCTCCCTGAAAACAAAGCTACAATCCATTTTTTTAGTATGTTAACAAGGAGGTCTTGTCTGCTGAATAGAAAATATTACTTTATCAGGTACAAATATCTTTAGATGGTGCTTTAAAAATCCTGGCAATATTAACATTTTGTTTTTTCAACTTGTCTTGAACTTAACTTTTCAGAATATCATTTAAGACCTCAACTTGTATTGCAAGAAAACACATAAACAAGATTTGATTGATATTCCAGTATGGATCAGGGGTAATGATATTAACACAGGAAGATAAGTCAGAATAAACATTAAATTGTTTTTATATTTGTGCTTGTGTCCATGCAAGCCTTGTGTAGTACAGTGACTGATTTCTTCAGGGGAAAAAGTATCTTTGAACACAGTGTTGGATCAGTTCCCCGCAATCTGTCTAAGTCAAGCTTTAAATATAATTTTCAAGCATGTTTCTTTGAAGAAAATATTTGACCCAGTAGATGATCATATTTCACTGTCACAATTGTCATTCCCTTGATAATTAGCCATGTTTATCCAGTCTCAGATGTTCTGTTGTGCTGTGCCTCACCGGTAGGAAGTTGATGCTTTGGAAATGCAGTTCTGGTAGGGCATTACGTGACCTTGAAGGACAGACCTGCAGTTCATGTCCACGTGCTCTTTCTCTGGGGTTGACCAAGTGGACTGATGAATTATCCTTAGCACAGGACCACCCCCTTCCTGGGGACCATGTGGGAACAGAGTGGGGAATACAACCTGTGGACATACGGTGCACCGTAAATCAGAGCCTTGCAGAGAGTGCTGGGTCTTCTCTCTGCTGGTGAAGTCTGTAGTTAGAGTGAGGACCGAGGTGTACGGCATAACCGGAAGGATGCGGGCATCGGCGTGTCACTGCATATCAGCCATGTGGCAAGCCGGGCCAGAATGGAAAACTTCCATGAAGGCTTTGGAAATCGGGGTCTGATCTCCACCACAGTTTTGTTATGGCTTAGGGAGATTCAGCAATTGTATGTGGTTGCCAATCTAAAGTGGTTTGGATTCCAGTGTTTTAATTTGTTCCTTTAGCTGAAAAGTTTGTATAACATAGCTGTAGCTGAACTCTCAAGCATGTGAAAAGGCATAGCGTGAAGAAGGCTTGGAAGAAGACACAGCTGTTTAGCAACCAGTCCGAATCATCAGCTGTGAATCCTTTCCTTTGAGGAAATAATATCAGATTAATAAATGAAGCATTCAGGGTCTGGGCTGGGAGGTATGCAGGATCGAGTAACACACATTCTAGGCAAAGACAAACTCAGACTGTAAATGGAGCTAAGAAACCCTCCAAGTCTGAACAGTACGGGCTGTGTTACAACCTCATTTGGTCAGGGAATTAAGAGTTGATCCTTTTAGGGACTGACACTGAATTGTTGACACTGGTATGTGTCCTCCAGCAGCTTTTACATCTATGTGAGACTTTGTTACGCTGCACTCTAAAATATCTTAATTGAAAACTCGATTAATGTTGGGGTCTTTTTTTTGTTTTTTTAAAGGAAACTTGTTACAGTGAGATGGTCTGAAAGACTGGAACAACAGCAAAGATGATTTTGCCATTTATTTGCAGGTGTCATAGTTAAACTCTTATGCTGTAAAGGACTTTTCTACAGATAGTACAAAACCCCAGCTAGGGCAGTAAAACGGACATCCCTGTTTTGCTCTTGGAGATTCAGAATTATTCCTTTTTCTCTGGGGATCACGAGGAATCAGTGACAGAATATAAAGGCTGTGCATGAGATTTTCCAGTACTGACCTACTTCTTCTCTCATTAAAATCACTTTGAGTTTTACCATTGACTTTTCAGGCAGAGTCAGGCCAATATTGTATGCTAATGAAATTGCTTTCCAAAAAGCTTCTCCAGTAGTTGTGTCCAACCGTTCCAAGCCATGGGTCACAATATGATTTCAAAAGTACCGAGGAGCCCGTCAGCATTGTGAAACATATTTCCTGGCCCTGGGTGGCTCATATTTGCATCTCATAAGCTGTGGCAGGAAGGAGAAACCACACAGAGGGCCCATTTCAGAAGATTCTGCTTGTGCATTTGCCTCTGTGGTCTCCCTCTTCAGGTCTGGTGGAGCAAAAGCATCACGTGGAGGAACCTGGCAGGAACACGGAGTGGTGCTGCAATTACCCCTACACACTACGTAGGGGTTGCAGAAGACCAGTAGTCTCAGAGAATTCATTACTTTAAGCTTTCCGTTGTGTGAGCTTAAAACATTTAGGGAGACTCTTTTTTTTTTTTTTTTCTCCTTCTTTTTTTTATTAATTCTTTTGTAATTTGCACCATAGCTCAGTGTTTCACACTACCTGGACACTCGACAGTGAGACAGCTCTGCCAGAAGAGCACAGGCATAATGAAAAAGGATTTTATTTGGAGTTCAACGCATATCCTAAAGAAGGAGCTTTACCTGGGTCAGGTTTTTCTTCAAGTATCTAGAGGAAATGCTGAATAAGCATAACAGCCTAAATGGATGGAAGCCCAATTTTCCTAATATTAAGGGTAGAATCAGAGCCAGGGATTTGGTTTTGGTCTAAATGAACTCCAGGATATAAAGCCGAGACCAAAAGAAAAACAGAATTTTAAACTGTATGCTTTAAAGTTAATGAATAGTTACACTGTCTGGAACGCTACACAGGAAATAAAAACTCTGGGGGTTTTTTTGGCTTTTTATTTCTCGGGGTTTTGTTTTTTTCTTGCAAAATTTAGCAGAGTTCTATAAAAGGAAGACTTGTGCATTCAGATAATTTGGGGAGATAAAATATTTTTTTCAAAGGAAAAAAAAATTATCTGTCCAAAAATTTTTGTGATGAGCCTGTGAAAGCCGGAGAAAGCAGCAGCAGTGTGCCCTCCAGTGACAGGAGCTGCTACAGCAGCGAGAATGACAGTCTCCTGCAAGCTCTCTGGGGACTTCTCTACACAGGGAAGCTCGGAAAGTTGAGATGAATTAATCAAAAATACGAAGTTAATACAGGCTAAGTGAAAATATCTACATTCCACTCTCACCACCCTCCCCTCAGCAGATGCTTTCATTCCGATGTGAAGTGTCCTTAATTTGCTGTAATCTTCATACCCTTGGACATTCATAGAATTGTTTTTGGCTTGTAGACTAAAATACACCAGAAAAAGAATGCAGTTTCCACATACATAAGTAGCTGTCAGTTGTAACAATTTTATATACTTTGATGGATAGTCTTGCAGGAACAAGGAGCTTCGTGCTATGCGGTATATAAGACCTTGATTTTGCAACTGGATTCCAGCAGGAAACCCACTGTTTTGGGGCAGGGAGCTGTGACCGAGGGTGTTCGGCATCTTGCCCTTCGTTGCACTGGAATTACTCCAAGGACCGAGCCCTGAAAGAAAACAGGCTGGGTTGCAAGGGAGGAGAGAGAACCTGGCATTTCCACTGTCCTTGGGGCACTTCTGCTAGGGGGGAGTCAAAAAGACCATTGCAAATGAAGGGTTTCGTGCTAAGATATGCAGTGTTTGGTGGTTGCTCTAGCACTTCCAACCTGACGTTTGTTGGGGGGGCATGAGTGTTTCTTGCATGGCGTAGTGCTGACTTCGTTCATAGAATCATAGAATAATCATAGAATCGCAGAATGGTTTAGGGTGGAAGGGACCTTCAAGACCATCTAGTTCCAACCCCCCCTGCCATGAGCAGGGACACCTCCCACTACAGCACGTTGCGCAAAGCCCCGTCCAGCCTGGCCTTGAGCACTTCTGGGATGGGACATCCCTAGAAGTTTTTCTTTTCTTCATTGGGGCAGAGTTGTAAATTTGACTGATTTTACAATGAGCATCATTATAATTGTGTCTTCATGTAGGTTTTCAGCACTTCTGTGCCCTAAGGGCATTCCCAAAAGATGGGTAGTCAAAAGGTAAATAGAAGCGTATTTGTGTAAAAATCTAATGACTTCAAAACTGGATCTTGTTCTTCTGCACGGAGAGGATATAACCACCGAGATGCCAGGTCAGAGTTGGCAATTTTTTCTGAACCCTCTTTTATTTTTTGAACTGTGGGTATTGATGCAAGACTCCCTCGCCCTCCCCTTTCTCTTTTTCTCATGCACATACAACTGTAGTCAGAGAGAGAGAGAAATCCCAGAACAACAGGGAAACCAAGAAAGGAGAATGAAAGCAAGAAAGCATAACAAAAGGCAGTGTTTTTTAAGAGTCGTGTTTTGTTGATCTGGGTGATGTGAGCAGAGATTTATGGGGTTGCTTGAGCAAAAGTTCAATTGTCTGTCATCTCGCGCTGCTGCATAATCATATTGCACACAAGGTCTGCCTTAAACATATGAAGAGGGAAATCCTTTCTCTCCGGTGAAGTGAACTGATCATATGGTGAACAGCTGGAATTGAACTAGATTGTGATTTAGTAAACTATTATTAGTAGTGACACTACCTTGTACTGCCATGGCAGCACTTTGGAGTGGCACTCAAAGTAGTTGCCAGGTGGGAATCACCAGCTTTGTGACTATTATTTCCAGGCTTTTTTGCTGCACTACTTTTTCAGAAGGGGAAAAGTACAAAGAGACCACATCTTACATAGATGTAAGCAGTTACCTTTGCACAACAAGAGATATTTTGATTAAAAAAAAAAGATATTTTGGTCAGATGACTGTAATACATCAACTGCTTAACTAGTATTTTTAGAGCTTTAGATTGCAGATGTTTGCACGTTGTTTCCATACCTTCATGTAATTTTGAAGATAAATAGTTGGTTTACAGAGCAGAAGAAATTGTTGGTTTCCAATAACTGTCTTTGAAGAGAAGATGCAGGTACACAAAACCACCTAGGGTTCCCAAATGGTGGGAATAAGAGGATTCCCTTCACTTAAGCACTTCTTAAAGAATTAAATAATTTGATTTTTAAAGTGTGTCATACAGTGTGCAAACTCTCTTTGGTGTCTATAGTTGCTGTACTTTTTCATGGGAGTCTTCTGTGATAAAGAAATAAAGCTCAGAGTTATTGACTGAAAGCTCTTTAGGACCCTTTGGTTTAGTTTGTTTAGCAGCAAGGATAAAATTATTTCACATGTAGCCCAGGTTCCTTGACTTTATTTTCAAAGTAATAATTAGTAATAGTAGACTAGCATAAGCAAATTTCTGCAGAGCAGAAAGTCAGTATTTTGCTCTCTTCCAGTCCAAAGTACCATATCCTGGTCCAAGTCTGCAGCTTGTACAAACCCGGAATATTTGAATAATGTTGATTTCAGTGATACTTTTCCCACACTCATAGTTACGCATACAAGTAGCTAGTTGGAGAAAGCAAGCCTAATATAAAAAAATTATGTACACTCTTCCACAACCAAATTGGTTGATGACATGAGGAGGGACATTGAGTCACCATCCCTCGAAGTGTTTAAAAGCCATGTAGATGTGGTGCTTAGAGACATGGTTTAGTGGCAGACCTGGTAGAGCAGGGTCAGTGGTTGGACTGGATGATCTTAAAGGTCTTTTCCAACCTAAATGATTCTATGATTCTATCAGCAGGTATGACCTGCAAAGTTCAGAGAAGTTTAGCTTGCGCTCATCCTTATGCTTAATATACTTTATATTATTTTATTCCTAACCCAATTTCCTAATCTCTGCAGTCTGAATCATATAGGCAGATCTTTATTCTTTGTAATCTCACTATGTTGATGAAATTTTGGGTTGCTCTCGAGGTGTGTGGGTGAAGGCATGGAAGTGGAGGCATTTGCATGCACCTGTAATAGAAATGAATTGAAAATCTTAAAACTTTCTTGGCACTAGTGAACACGTTTTGTTAAGGAAAAGGGATTCCATTGCAGTGGCATTTCGAAAGCAAAAAATATTAATTTTTGTATTTGCTCTAAATTGATTGAGCCACAGTACAGTTTTGTCATTTTATTTCATAAAATGTGCAACTCTGTCTAAATGGATGTGAAAAGAAAAACAAAACTATGAATAAAAAATGTACCAGACATGATAGGGCTAGTAATTTCTGATTAGAAATCACTGCTACAGTTGTTGCTGTTGTAGATCAAATTTACAACTGTCTGAAGGTGTTACATTTAGAGTAGTCTCATTTGGAAATCATTACCAAACTTTGAATACACTTTAGGGGGTTTACCTTTTTTTATTTTTTTTAACCTTATTTACAATCAGCATGTTGAAACAGTTCTGATTTCTGCTTTTCTTGTTTACTTCCTATTTATGTTATTAGAGCTGCAGACTTTTAAAGGCAAATTTATTCATTACAGGGGAGGACCATGCATAATATAGAATTCATGCTATTTATCAAAGCCTGAAAAATAATTATGGAATTTGTGCATGAAGGAATAGAATTTACACATGTTAGTAGGATGATATTGTTGTTTATCCACCAGAAAAAATTTGTTTGCCTGAGGCCAAAGAAGTGTAGTATTTTGCAAGACTCACTTATCAGGAGCCTCCTAACTTTGTATGAATTCTTATGTGGATTTAGCTGCCAGCCATGCTCTTCTCTGAAACAAACAAAATAAAAATAAAATAAGAGCCTTCGGTAAAACATGTATTCTTTTCAGTGGTTTTGAGGTATTCAGTCTCATTCTGACCTTTCAAATAATTAGAGATCTTTTCAAAGTAGCTTGTCCTGCTGAACGTGCAGCTCAGCCAGTCTGGGACTGCGCTGAGCAGCTATTTTGGGTATGATGGCTATCTTGAAGAGAAATTACTCTGTCTTTGGCTACGTGAAAAATTTAAATGCACGTTAGACTTCACTTAGTTTTCAGTGGGGGGTTTTGTCGCGGACGTCTAACTACGGCATTAATTTTATTGTCTCCATGAATCTGCCTACTGAAAGTTGTCATTTGAAGCCAAGTCATTTTTACTCCGTTGCAATTTAGCCCTGTTTTATTCATATTTGTAAATATTTCAGAAACCTAGGGTATTTCTAATGACTTAATTCACAAATTATACAGCAGAAGGCTTTAGACCGAATCCTCCTCTCCCCCAAAAGACACAAGCATTCCTGAACAATAAAGACACCAGCCCAACTGCAAGCCATAGGGAGCCTTAAATGGGTGGTGCGGACATTGTTTTTTCCTTTGTAAATCAGAATTTCAGTAGTGTTCATTCAGTAGGAAAAAGTAGAAAGAGAGGAGAGAATCATGCATCCAAATGAAACCCCTTCCCCTGCGAAACCCCACCTGAACAATTTCCATCTGAATTAAATCTCTGTAGACTTTGGTCATGACAGACATCATCCCAAGTCTATCCCTAAAGGCATGAAAATAAACCACCAAAAACTCTCCCTTCAAATATTGTCACCAGCAAGGGACCTTAAAACTTCAATCCAAATGTTTGCATTGCTTTGAGTCAAAATATATATACACAATATTCTAGTTGCACAATAGCTAAACTAAAATGAATGCAAAATGGCATTTTATGACTTATGTAACCTCCGGCTGTTTAACTGAAGAATATATGCTATTTTATGCAATAGCAATTTGGAATGCTATAAAAATAATTACTTTTAAATTCTATACTGCACATATGCAGATGGTTAACAAACTCTAGCTCACTCACCAGATGAAAATGATATTGGGAAAATCCATGCTCTAGAGATAGTGCCTTTCCATTATAAATGTGCAAAGTATGCAAAAACATTACATCTATATTGTTTTCCAGAACAGACTGTATCTTAATGCCAGATGTTTTATTCTTTGCGTATCTTGTTATAACTTAACAATTACTGTTCTTTGAGTTTGTCCAGACTAGGAAAGGAAATGTGTGTTTGAGGTGCACTAGCTAAATGCTTGTCTGGTACAGACAGAAGAGGTTCTAGCTAGTTAATCTATCTACCGGCTCTCTCCTGGTTATTCATATTGCCTGAATAACACCCACCTCATTTCGCTTTGTCCATGCTTGAGTTTAAAGCACGGTATTAGTAACACTGCAAAAACATTTTGCACCAGTCAGGACAACCGTGTCCACTGGAATAGATGGGAATTTCTATCGCCCGGAAAGAAAATGGCTCAGGCACTAATTAGCTAAGTGAGCTAAGCCTCACTAGTCTCGTTGATTTGTCTCGTAGCCTTTGCCTGAATGAAATTTCATCAGTCATAGGAAAGACCCGCTAAAAATTTCCATGTGGTTATAGGTCCAAACCTAGATTCTACTGAACTGAAACTTGTAACGTTTTAAATTAAACACTTAGATGCACTTTTAGAGAAAATTTGTATCTATATTTTCCATAAAACTACTTAAACTTTCCCTTTATACGGAATCATTGCCAAAGGGAGCAATACCATTTCACTCTACCTATGAGTAGCATCACATGCATCAGACATCTACAGCTATCCCAACAGTAGCATTTTTCAGTGAAATCGAGATCTAAAAAGTCATTTGTTCAGATAAGACTGAATGATAAACAGTAAATTTCCCAGTTTTCTTTTCAGAAGATGGCTTTTCCCAAAATTTACAAAGCACAAGTATATTCTGTAGTATACAGAGGGATTTTTATCATGAATTAAATCTATTTCAGTTATCATCCTTTATCATTATTACTGAGTTACTGAATCAGTAATTTTTGAGAGCAGCCATGATAACTGTCACACATATTACAGGAGAGTCATCAACACTCTGCATGTTAGTAAAATTTTAGAGTTTTGTTAGTTTTCCAAGTGTCCCTGTTGTTAAGCATCAGATACCATTGCCAGTGTTTTGCCCACAGTATTTCATAATTGAAGGAAATCTTTCTTTAAGTAAGTATGGACTGCAATTGTAGGAGTCTTCTAAACCGCAATACATATTCTGCATAAGTATGCATTAGGAAAAGAATCTAAAATATGGTTTAACAAGCATATGACAATAAATTAAGGAAATACATTTTGATATGTGAGAAAAATTGGTTTCCACAAAAATACTCATCTCCTCCTAGTCACAGCTGTGACTTTTGAATATGTATTAAGCTCTGCAAGGATAGCTAAGCTAGGAATTTGGCAGTAATAGTATATTCATAAATATACATGAAATGTGAAAAAATAGTTTACAGAATTGAAAGTGAACATTGGAAAGGGTAAGCATACATACCTTGAGATAAAAATTGCAATTCATTGTCAGCATATGAAGCCTTTGCTTTTAACTTATAAATGTTATAGTGTCATTAGATTTTCTCATGTATGCTGCATTACTTATAATTGAATAGTGTATTAACAGCTGAACGGCTGTTTAAAGAAAGAGAAAGAACCCTCTGTGCAGGTAGTTTAAGTTTTAGTATCTACTCTCCAGCAGAAACAACTCATTTAACATTCAAAGAGAGATCTTGGCTTTTTCTCTCAACTCACTTTACCTCAACAAACCAGATGGCAAATGTCTCACTGAAAGAGCCAGTGGAAACAGTGCCTGCATCTGCCCACCTTCATGTTTTCCTTGCCAGTAAAGGGGAGACGATATTAAATTTCGGGTCTTCTATTAAACACTTGCAGCTACATTTCTACTTTTTCCCGTTTTGCATTCTGACACTTCATTGGGCCAACATACTGACAGATTTTACTTATCCTGATGTAGAGCAGGGAATGAAATGTATTTCTTGACATCATATTTCAGGTGACATCTTCCAACAACGAGCAAATGTGCCTTTGACTGCTATTTGATATTTTTCCTGTAAATTTTTCACTTACGTAAGTAGAGATCTGTTCATTTCAAAGGTCAGCATTTCTGATTTGAAGGCAGAGTTATCGTGTAAATAGATGGTTAATATATACACCTCCAGAAGCCTCGCATAGCACAGATACTCGCTTGATTTACCAATTTTGTAACAATTAAACTTTCACATTTAGAGTAGCAAGAAAACAACGGAGTTTTATTTTTTAGGTTTTTTGTTAATTACGTCACCACTGAGAACTTTTGAAACGAGCATCACACATTGCCTTCAGATTTCTGGGTTTTTTTCTGCGCCCTGTCAGCCAGTAAGAGTCAAGAAACAGGAAGAATGGAGCATATGGAAGTTGTTTTCATATTTCTTCCTATGAAATCTATTTGGCATTAATATTATCACATTAAGAATTTGATTACTGGCTGATGAAATGAAAAGCGAGGTAATAAATCATGTTTTCAATGAGTTCACACAGGAAGAGTAGGTGAGTTTTAAAGGACACATTAAATTATGACAAAACTTACAATGGCACAAGAGTTTCTGGTCCGCGTCAGTGGTAAAGGGGAGATCTTTAGAAAGGAGGGATATTGGAAGAGGGCGGGTAACATACCAAGGCAGTAAATTAAACTATTGAGTTGGATTGTGTTTAGTAAGAGCCAGTGGTTGCACCTTACTTATTTTCTATCACACATAGAGATATTTTCTTTAACTCTTTTTTATTTAACTTGCTCCTTGGTGAGTTTTGCAGTGGAGAGGTATATACTGCAAGGTGGCTCAGTGGTTTTAAAATATTCCGAAAACCCAGATAAGCGATACATTGTTGAAATAAGCACACTTGAAAATCACAAGTGAACTCCGAGCAACAGTGGTGCTTTCACGGACCTTTCCCTGAAAGCATCACCACTATTTTCAGTAAAGGGAGGGGAGGAGGGAGAAGTGGGAAATCAGATGTTTTTGATGTTTTTAGATTACACTTGAGACAGAAAATAGATGTGATCAGTTCAGAGAATCAGGGTAGATTTTGTTCGCATAAATTGTAGCTACTCTACATACTTTACCTTGAAAGACTTCAGTCAGAAAAATGCCATTTTGTTAAAGAAATACCAAGTCTCCTGCTCTGCGATATCTCATTATACTGGAATACCTTGCATTCCCGGGCAGCCAGCAGGCGCTCTGAACTTATCTGCTACTTGTCCATTCGAAAAGCAATGTCCAATTTGTTTATCCAAACAAAAAAAATTGTGTTTGTGGAGAATTCACATTAATTCTGAGCAAAAATCCCTATTGGAAATTAATACATGGACTAGCTGACTACTTGTGTTTTCAGTCCACACTATAATTTAAAGAAATATATATGTATTAAAAAAAAAAAAAAAACAAAACAAAACACAAAACACAGACCTTTTCCTGCTGCATATTTTAACTTGCATCACAATAACGGGATGGATGTTTAGTAGTGACAGGCAGCATGTACAATAGCAGTTGAGAAGGATTCCATTAAACTCGAAGGGGAAGGAGGCCTCTGAGTAGGAGCAGTCACCAGATGTGTTGCCAGCAATGCTCCTCACCTTTCTGTTCTCTGCGTAAGAAATTTGTAGCCTTCAGAAGGTCTCGTGTGACACAGAAGTTGAGATCTCACTATTACCAGCTCTGTTTTAAAACATTGGTACTGAATAGCATCATAAGCACCTTAGTATTCTCCAGGCCGCTTAATATGCTGCTGTTTGTCCCCTCCGTGAGTACAGTAAAAAAGGCCAGAGCATCCTATAGGCACAATTCCTAATTCATGCTGGGTTGCCCTGGGAGATGCGTTCCCAGCAGCCTTTTTCTCCTTGAAATATTTTTGCATCTAATCTCTTTGCTCTCGGTTGCAAGAGTTGCACTAATAACGTTTCCTTCTGCCTCCGTGCTGGATATTTACACACAGATGCATACAGAACATGAGGTCCAACTGTTATTTTCTATACTCTGACCTTTTATTTATTCCAGACCACTGGATGCTGTTCAGTTCTGCCTGTACCGGCGTGGTTGGCAGAGTTAGCTACCCGGGGCACGCTTTTGGTTTGGCAGTACCGTGCAGACCTCCCTCGGCTGCCGCAGAGCTCCCTGACATGCCTGGTGAGCAAACTCAGACCTTCCAGACAGTCCCACTCTCGCTCAGAAGAATCTTCCTCAATATTTTTCTCTATTTTTTTCCCTTTGTGAAGCCCTCAGAGCTGCGAAGCTCCCTCTCTCTCTCTCTCTTCATTGCTGTATTCTTAAAGGTCCTGGAATTATCCTTTGAACCACTCACCAAATTATCTCAGTTTTCTGCTACTTGGGGGCACTTTTCCTGATTCTCCCAATTTTGGGTCATTCTTTTGCTTGGCCACTTTTTGTCGTGTCCAGAGACTCGGATGGCTGATGTTACATACGACCCTGTATTCTTCTACAGTCACCGCTTTCCACGAAAAATCTTGCCCCTTCTTTCTCACTCCTCTGGGGGTATGTGCTGCATTCATACTTGTTTAAGAAAATCAAAACCCCCACTGATGTGGAGATGTCTCCAATGGATCGATGTCTTTGTATTTTGCTGCACTAACAGACATCTGCCTTGAAATGGCCCAATTAACAGCGTGGTCCTTCCTTTCTCATCACATGAATTTCCTTCCAAGTTTGAGTAAGCTGCACATTTTAGGTTTACTTCAAAGTTGTTGATTACAGTGCAGAATAACACAGTGCCTGCTACAAGAGCCTGTGGAATCCCACCAGGAACTGAATAAGAGCATTCTTTGCTGACACTCATTTTTTGAATTTTCCTGCTTCGCTAATCCCTGTTTCATTTAGCATGTCATGTACATGGATCTTTAGTCAGTACACCGTACGATACTAGGTCAAACGCTTTACAACAGTTTAAACCATGTAATCATCTTCATAAAAACAAACACGTAATCATATCAAAGAATGAGATCAGGTTTGCTCGACGTGACCTATTTTCCCCCGACAGCGCGGACAAAGATTCACTTACAAAACTTCCTTTTGCTTAGAGTCGTTTTATAGGTCTCAGCCTTTTCAAAATGCTAGTTCAGCGGCTTTTGTCCGGAATCCGGGTTAAGCTCATACGTTCTAGATAGGCAGAGCCGCTCACATTGAAAACCCTGCAGGCGTAATCTTGTAATATTGCTCCATAAAGTGGGGTAGGTGAGCTGGAGTCACTTCCAGTCCGTTGTCTTCTGCAGACGTCTGATAATGGGGGGAAAGAAAGGAAGGGCGGTTAGAAGTGTGAAATATGCCCTGATATAAAAATAAAGCACATGGAAGCCTCTGTGATGCTGCTTTAAGGAATGTTCTTACATTAATGAAGACAGGGACATTAAACATCCTGGATTTACTATAGCCCTGTCTAAATTTCTCTTGCTTGTTGGATTAGACTCATTAAGATGTTTTCTTTTGATTTGAAATACAGTTGTATTATTATTGTTATTATTTACCTGCGACTTTTAGACTACTGAACAGTGCCTCGCCGGCTCAGTTTAGGGTTTTAAAGTTGTACGCAGCAGTTGGTCAAACTGTGAGCCTTTTGCTATCGGTGACAGAACTTCCATCACGTATTCCCATTTAAAATCTCAGTTTCCTAATACGTGAAGCAAATGGGTACCATTCAGGTAGACACAATAGTGAATATGTGAGTGGAAGAAAGGCTGGAATACAGCTGAGGAGAATGAAATGCTGAAGTTAGGAGACAGAGAGTACAATGGGAAGCTGAAGAGGTCTCTTCAGTAAGATGCAGCCAAGACGATAAGATCACAGAGTCTCTAAGTGCAAGAACTGGCAAAGTCACTCTCTATAGAATCACTGCAAAATCTAGAGCTGGAGAAATAGCCATTAAAGGATGTCACAATCCAGGTCTGGCTGCTTTGTATTTCCTTTGTATTGCACATGTCTGCACCTTACAAAGCACTTGAAAGCCTTGTCCTCCTGAAGAACAGGGTATGATTTTAAACACGTATTAAAAATGTGCATTGAAATGCTAAGATAGGAAAGATGAGTTATAATTTTAATGTATTTTAGCTGGTAATGCTGAGTTCCTCTCTTGGTTCTTCTTCAACTAACTAACTGATGTTACAACTAGCAGTTCGGGGATGATGTCTTTGAAAAATAAATAACTTTGCAAGATCTGCTTTTTTTAAAATACTTTATGTAAGAATACTTTTTACACTTGAAATGTGGCAATTGTTATTTACCTGTAACTCATCACGTGAATCTAAGCTTTGTCTTTTAATGAAATGGGACAAGCGTAACAGGTAAAAGCCTGAATATAATAATAACCTCTTTAGATGAGTGCTTGGAAACTTACTGTGGTGGAGAACAAAGTAGAGGCCATTTCCTGACAGTTCTTCATCTGTACTCACACTGTTCCTCATTGTCTCTTACTGGCTAAATAACTTTTTTTAAAGGTAATGAATACTAAGTATTTTAATACAATATCATAGCTGTTGGAGGTAGTACAAAAGTGCTAGAACCTGAATACCTGACAGCAGAACCACACAACATACGTTGTTTGAAGACAAATGTCTAACAAGTTTACAGGACAGTTTTATTAGAAAGGTAAAGATAGAAGTATTGATGCAATTCTAAAACAAACTAACAGCAGAAATATATGCATTTTTATACAGACTGTAGTAAATGTATTTTTAGTTCATTACTTAATTTGTAATTCTGTATATTAAGGCGGATTATGATTTAGGAGTCGTTTTTACTTTCCTGTTTCCGTTCTTCTGGATCTTCTCTCTCACCTGGTGATACAATTCTGTTCTCTTCTTGGATTCTTAAGACATGAATAGGTAATAGTCATAAAGTCTGTCTCTACTGATGATGTGATAATGTGTTTTGTGTTGGTAATTAATAGTAATAGGCTACCCACTTGGCTAGAATTTTCCATCATCAGAATAGCTCGTGATGTTGTGTAGTTGGCTCTAATTTGCCTATGGCTGTAGCCAAGATACATGTATAAGTACGAGTGTCCCTTTCCTCTGACTGGAGCGTTCCATCATCATACCCACGATGTTACTGTCTGCACCAGCCCATTGCCTCGTGCTCCTCTTTGACAATCACTGTGCTGCATAGATTTCCTCAGCTGAGCATGGAAGTTCCTCACTTCCATGATTGTCCCTAACACTGCTACATTTTTAGTACTATTTTCATTATTCCTGTCTTGAAGTTAAGTGTCTGAATTATGCTTCAGTTTTAATTAGGAATTTTATTTCCCTTTAAGATCTTGCATTAGAAGTCCGATAAAACTGCATATGAAACTCTTCACCTTGTGTAACCCTGGAACTATGTATGTTTTCTAGAACCGGACTCCACAGGGCTATGTGATAAAAATAGTGAAGATCGACAGGTACCTCTGTCTAGTCTGCAGTACTGGGGCGTGAGAGCATAACTGCATTTCGCGGATGAGGAAACTATGGAATCAGACAAATGAAGAGAGTTCCTGACGATGCTTCAGTAGAGGAGTTAGGAGTAGACCCAAGGGTTCCTTGCTGCTCATTTTTTCTCTTTTGTCTTCCTCTTTACTGTCTGCTCTCAAGTATTATTTCAGATGTTTCTCTTTTAGTCGACCTTTAAGTATCAGATGTTCTTTTTTTTTTCCCCTTCCCTTGTTCTTCATCATATTAAGGAAACTTCACTGTGTGTGTTTCAGGGATGGTGGATAGTTCTTCTTGTAAGGGACAGAAGGGTTAAGTCTATCCTAGCACTTCCCAGTATAACCAAACCTCAGCAGGGACTGACTGACAGTTATGCCAAAAGACATACTCTTCAATTTCCTTAGCAGTCTTCCCGTAAAACAGCAAAACTCATCCACCTTCAAACTGTGAGATACAATCATAGTGCAATTCCATAAATGAAAGTCTGCCGGCAACTCTTTATGCTTTAACCCTTTGACTTATTTCATTTTATGATGATGGATCGATACCTTCACAATAGCCTTTACCTAGGATGAACACCCTCCTCAGTCTATAGCAGTTAGACTAATGGCCTTTCTTGCCACTGTCATACTTTTTCTTTCTTTTCTCATGCTTACATTGAAAATTCTGTTCTGTTATCAGTTGATGTTTTAAATTCATTTATAGTGATTCAGCATTTTACAAACTCACATAGAAGTCTAACACTGTGTCACAGTATTATTGAAGCCTGGGATATTAATGTTAGAGTGCAAAACAGTGAGAAATAGTGAACTAGCTGCAGTTGCATGTTTAATAGGTCATAGAAACATAGACTCTTAGAATGGTTTAGGTTGGAAGGGTCCTTAAAGATCATCTGGTTCCAACCCCCTTGTCATGGGCAAGGACACCTCCTACTAGACCAGGTTGCTCAAAGCCCCATCCAACCTGGCCTTGAACATCTCCAGGGATGGGGCAGCCACAGCTTCCCTGGGCAACCTGGGCCAGTGCCTCACCACCCTCAGAGTGAAAAATTTCTTCCTAATATCTAATCTAAATCTCCCCTTTTCCAGTTTGAAGTCATTACCCCTTGTCCTATCACTGTATGCCCTTGTATAAAGTCCTTCTCGAGCTTTCTTGTAGTCCCCTTTCAGATACTGGAAAGCTGCTATAAGGTCTCCGTGGAGCCTTCTCTTCTGCAGGCTGAACAACCAGTTCATAGTTATTGGCTTGAACTGGTTATGAACATTTTGGAGGCCACATGGAAAAGATGCTTTTGTTCTGGAACCTGGGTAAGCACTGACACCTCAGAGTAGCATTTGGACTACTTGTGTAGGGTAATGATCCTCCCTTGTACTGAACCACAATTTCTGTTGCTATTCTGCACTGCTTGGCTGAAGATGCTGGTGTGCCTGAATGCTGTGGAGATCACTGGGACTGCAGACTGCTGGGTGAAGTAGCACTTGGTGTTGGCCTGGAGAAGACAGACAAGTGAGGAGCTATAGAAGCAACCCACCAGTTTTTGTGGTGCAATCTCCAGATACTTTTAAGTTGCTATAAATAACTTGGAAGGTTGTAAATTGTGCTTTATCTCTAAGGCTTCTGCAGTCTTCTGATTTTTCAGAGCCATATTCCTTGTCTCTTCCATTTTCTCTAAATATATTGAAATTTCTCCAGTGAATTTTATGGGATTTCTTTCTGCCTGGAGTACAGAAGTTGCTGATATTGGAACTGTAAGTACCATGGTGATTTCAAAAGGTGTCTTTTCTATAGTTATCCCTTCTTTTATTTTAACTGAGATTTTTGTAGTGTTTGCCAAACTTGTATGGGATTTAATCAGATGAGAGGCAGAAAACTTTTGATGCTCATGGATGACCATGAATACCTGGGGGAAGCAGAAGCTGGCCTCGCCTCGTGTGCTGCCCAGATTCTGCAGCAGCATAAAGACCATTGAAACCGAACTGCTGGTGACCCATCTGCCTGGCATTCAGCGGCTCAGGGCTCGACTGGTTTTTGGGAGGCAGTATCCCAGCAGTCAAAGGACGCTGGTTCCTTAGCCACTAAGGCCAGATGCCTAAGGATAGCTGTAGAGAGAGAACAGGTGAACTAGCAAGAACAGAGAAGCCAGACTATGATTTTCTTTTATGGAAACACTTTTTTCTTGCCTGTACCTGCCGAACAACTTTGCTAACTCATCCATGTTTCCTTCATGATAGGATGGGGTGGGACTTGCCATACTGTCTTCTCGTGATGTTTGATTTGCTTTCATGCTCAGAGGAGCCGGTGTTTTCCTGGATATAAGAGCCACTGCGGTCCAAATCGTGCTCGCACGTTTCACAGGTGCACTGCGCGCTGGTACTTTGTTGCTCTTTGTGTCTTAGGGATGATTTCTTTGTTTGTTGAATGGGCCACAGTGAAGGGTCATACTTCTGTCTGGATGTTTTCAACAGTCACTGTGCACAAAGGAGATGAAGTATAATTCATTTTTTTTCCTCCTGTTTGTTGCATGTTGGCTTTCTAGATATAGTAACATCTTGGCAGAAAGTGCCCTGAGCAACCCTAAGCTTATTTGCTGTACAAGTCCCAGTTAAAACCTGCACACTTGAGTGCTGCTTCTCTTCTGAAGGGTTCCGTTACTTAACATTTACTTTTATCAAACAGTTTCAAAAAAACCCACTTAAAAATCTTCAGCCATGTGCTTAAAGACTTCTCTGAAGAGAGCTGGAAATAAGCATGCGTTTTTACTTAAATGGGTGCTGAAATCTCAGCTGGATCCTAGCCATAATTCTGCAGTTTCCTATTTGGTTTTGGTAGGCTTTGCCCGTTGGGAAGAGGAGGAGATATTTTTCAAAACAGGAAAATGAAATTGTACCCCCCCACACACACAATTGGCAGGCGAATAAAGGGAAAAGAGAAAACTTGAAAATACTCTTCACTGCAATTTAAATTGACTAGACTTCATTTTCTTGGCAGCGGTTCACTGTTGGGATACTTGAGGCATGTCTACCTCTGTACAGACACAATTTAGTTCTCCTGCGTATTATCTGATCTGTTTCTGGATGTCTGTCTTAGATTGAATGCTGTCTGCTGGCTTACTCCTTTCTTCTTCTACCTACAGATAAATGGTATTTGCTGTAATGATTTGAGTGAAATACTGACCCTGATGAAGACAGCTTGGGTTTTGACTCCAGCAGACAGGTTTTTATCTTGTGTGTCAGAAAGCGACTGTATGACCTGTAGCATCATCTACACCAACCAAGTGTGAAATCAGCTGTGCTGAGCAGCTAGAACGTTATAATGAGGAAATAATTTCTCTGTGGAAATAAAATATTCATGCTATGGCACACCTGCTTTTTTAACATAGAGGCATACAGCGAAAAAGAGGATTTGTCAGCTTTCTTCTTCGTTGCTACCCACAGCTGACACCTTACAATAAATAGACGGTAGGTTCAAGGGTCTGCTGCAGCAAGAGCTGTCTTCATGAAAGAACAGGATTCCTAAACACTGGTGTTTGCATAGGGAAAAAAAGGTCTGAACAGTCCGCTGAGAGCTGCATCAATGAATGGAGGCTGACCTGTAATGTGTTTGTTACATGTGGCAGCTTTTTCTGAATTAGCAGCCCTTAGAATGACAGTTTCCCTTCCTCCCCCATTTGGATTTTTTTTTTTTT
>VYXH01009036.1:90817-198852 GCA_013397275.1 Burhinus bistriatus
TTTTTAGACATTTTTAAATCTGTGCTACTGAAGAGATACTGTTTTCTTGAGGATTTCTCTTTAAACTGGTATGTTCTTCACATCTGTGATTCCAGGAGCGGATAATTATCAGGAAGAAGTAAAAAGGTTAAAAAAAGCACTGCATGTTCCTAATTTTGCTGGTGGGCAAAAGCCTGTGGGCAGTCCGTGGGTCTGGACTGCAGAGCACGTCTTTCTGTTCCTTGGCATTGATGCCGGAAGCAAAAAGGTTTTCTTCCTTCAGCTGGGAAGTTTTCCGTAGCAACTCAGCACATAAGTGCTGTGATTTAGCAATTTTACATGAAATTTGCCTTTCGGATTAATCTTTGACATCTTGAATTTGGTAGGTTATGGAAAAGATACACTGATACAGAGTGAATTAGTCTACTGCTGCACTTGCCGTTGAGAAAATAGACTCATGCCTTTGAGAGGCCAGAAGAGGAATATTCTGGGAAGTAATTTGAACTGATATTGTTGGGAGGGTAATATTGCATGACATATCTGTTATGACAGCTGAAGATATGCTGAAGCACGAAATAGAAAAGGAAAAGACAGTTGTTAGGCCAACGACAAGATGAAACTGTACTACTTATGACAGCTGTTGGCAGCACGATATCACTGTCCTCAAGCTTTCTACTGATCTGGAGTATTAAAAACTTCAAGATCATGTTCGTTGTGTGTTTTTAGAGATCTTGTTAGGGGTAATGCTCTCTGACAGCAGCTAACTGTAATTGGCAATGGGGATTCTTCAAATACAAACAAACATACAAAATGTCAACATTTTCTTGCCGGCTCTTTCGTAGGATGGTTGGTCATTGCTTTCATACTGGAACCACTTGCATCTCAAAAAGTTGTAAGACTTTCTTGCTTCTAGTCTATCAAAGCAAAAAGATATATATGAAGACACAGGAACGAAAATAACCTCAGTGAGATGTGGGTGGGCATTTTGGGAAGCGAGGGAGCTTTGCCTTCAGTTTGTTGAGGTGTAGAGTCACAAGCCAAGCTGATATGTTGCGTTATCAATCCAGCTTCAGAAAAGCTTTCAAATAAACAATATCTTTAAAACTCTGTAGGTATCAGCAAACTGTCCAGTGATGTTCCTGTGTCCTCCCCCTTCCAGACACACTCATGGTTATTTTTCTGCCACCAAGGCTTTCCAGGTATTTTTGCTGAGGTTCTGCTACCTCTCCAGCTTTTAACCATTAGGAAGCTGAGACAAGCCAAATAGTCTCTGGTCAGATCTTGTTAAAGTTTAAAATGCCTTTTTGGCAGCACTCTCTGTCTCTTGGCAGATTTGGGTCTCTGTAGCTGCAGTTACTTTCCTGTTTCAGTGACACCATGCTTTGAGCCTCTCATCCATAAGAAAGGATAAGAAAAATTTCCTCTTAGGAGAGCAGATTTCTGGAATTCCAGTGCTGTGATGTTTTTTTCTTCTTTCACAAGCTACAATTACTGCCTTGCATTGAGTTCAAAAATCAGTTTCATTTGTTTGCTGCCTGTTTTTAATCGAAGGACTCAGTCTCCTTTGCATTCTATTCTTTATTGTCATAGCTCTTTCAGCTGATGTGAATCACCAGAGCTCCATAGGCGATAATGAGGTTCTCCTGATTTGCACTAATATTTATGAAATACTGCTTCCTGTGCACTTTCTAGGTGTGTCCAAAATATGCTTATGAAACCACGTATGTACATTCATCAACTGATGCACTCTTTTAAGAGTAAAGAAAGATTTCTATCAGATCAAGATAAAGAAGTGAAGTGCTGCACTGAGGGCCGTCTTCCAAGGAAAACTTCCTCATCGCTCTTGATGCTGAAAAACCCAATATGTTGGGCTGCAGACCGAAGCTCATGTCTCTTAGCCTATGGGGAAAGAGCATGTGTCAGAAGGCCATGCAAATTGCAAGCTACTGCACTTTCCAAAGGATAGCTAGAGTATTAGTCCTCTCCGTAACAAGACAAATTGGAACAGACCAAGGGGAAATCCAGGACCAAGCAGACTGGCCTTAAAGGGCAGAATCAAGGAGAGGTATTTCATTAATGGCATCTAAAAATGTTAGGGCCCTGGTAACAGTGGTTGTCATAAAAACTTCTACCCTATCTAAAAGCCGTGGCAGGGTACATGTGGCTTATTACTGAAACGAAGGGCCTGACTCCTGTGTGGAAAATTAGGCCAAAATGTGAATGCAGTGAAGGGGCAGTGAAAATTAAATTAAGAAAAACCAACCACTTCCCATAAAAAATAGTCAGGAGATTGGGAAGAAAAGCATTCAGAGCAGTAGAAGGATGTCCTAAAGCACTACTGACAACTCAGAAATGCTTATAAATATTAAGGAAAAATTCTACTGATTTCTTTGGTGGTTGTTGCTTTGATTTTCTAGGTGTTTGTCTTTATTTCTGTTTTTCTTTTATTCTTTTTATTGCGTTAGTTAGGTGTCTGAGATGCTGGACTAACATCCCTGGGATTGATGGGCTTTGCATGCAGAATGTGTAAGCCAGTTTAACTGCACTCTTCTGTACCCTGCCTACTTTGTCTACCTCAGTCGTGCTCTGCCTCCTGTCTCCTAATAGCAAGAGAACAGTTGGGAATTTGTACAGTATCTCCTTCCTGCTCAGACTGATAACAAAAGTGACAGTTGGCAGAATTGAGGGGCAAAAGGGGAATGTGGCTAGATTGAGGGTATTGTACTATGATACCACTGTCTAATCTGAGACCAGCTCGTTTTTTGCAATCTACACATCAACCATCAACTGCTAAAAACCTTTCCATTATTATGGACAAGGATCTAATTAAAACCAGAAGTCTGGAGGGGAAAGGCTCAGTATCCTATTACACGTTTCCCAAATTGTTGAATTCCCTGCTATTTTGTTGGTAGCTCTGATTGTATCTTCTGTTCCCTCACCTAACTGAGCTGGGTGAGAGCTTTTTTGTTGAGTATTATCTCAATCTCCCTGACAACCTGGCATCTCTTCCGTAACACGTGCGTTCTCTCTAACCTTTGTGGACACGCTGTTGTAGGCTCGTCCGGCTTTGGGTAGCAGACAGACAGATGAGTGGTAGAAAGTCTCCGTGCACCTTCAGCGGGTGCTGCGTTGTTTGGGCAGCTGGCGTGGTACTGATAAAATTTTGTGTCTTGCTTTTTGCTATGGAAGCATTATAGCCAATTGCTGCGGTGCAGCACAATGTAACGTCTCTCATCAAATAAAACGGCCTCATGATTTCTCTGTCAGTATTGACCTAATGGCAGAACCCAGCTTAGGTAAAAAAGTCATGCTTTATTTTAGGTAGGGCAATCAACAATAAAATAGTGTATGTGGTTTTTTTGGACGTAAATAAATATAAAGACTAAAAATTTAGCAATGTGCAAGAAAGCAAACAGAAATTTTTTGCATTTGCAATGTGGTGGACAATTATACATTGATTATCTCGAGCCTCTTGTAGGGTCTCAACAGTTCTCCTTTGGAGAACTCTTTTGGAGGGGCTTACTCTAGGGGTTTTATCATTTTAGCTCTCTGTCATTAAAAACAATCTCTTGCCTTTTCCGATACTATCCAGTTCTGAAGCATGGAGGAATATGTCACAGCTTGAGTGTAACTCAACTACAATAAAGGTAATTCTGAGTGGTTTGGAAATAACCAGGAGATAAAGCAAAAAAATCTGATCCTTTCATGCAATGAATTAACCTTTCTTTCGGTATTCCAGATGTGAAGGTTGCAAAATTTTCCTTTTGGATATTGACTGGCATTAACATATGTCTCCACATTCTCCAGGTTTCGGTTTCTCCAGTTTGCAATATACTGTTCTGGGCAGCTAGCACGGTCTGGTCCAAGGCACTGCCTTCTCCTCGTGTTGTCAGCAGGAGGCAAATTTAAGGGACAGAATAACATAGTCCAGTCGTTTCCATGTCACAGTCTAGTCTTAAGCCTGCTGGCAAAACTTTTGCCCTTACGAATTCCTTGGTGATGAGCGCCATTTCCTTGACTGATATGGATAGGCAGGGGAACATTTCTACATCACTGCCCAAACTTTCTAAAACATACTTAAATAATTTACATAAAATCCAAATCTGCCTGTGAAATATTCTCATGAGTCAAGGGTTTATTCACTGTGAATTCATTCTGTGAGTGGGAGGAAACCTAAACTGTCTTGGATAAAATGGCCTTTATAAAATATAGATCTGTTTCCCAATATTTATGTCAGATTCTACTCGTTATATTTTTTTCCTCTTTCTTACCTCAGTCTGAAACTACCTCACCAACTCCTCGCTAGCACTGCTTCACATGGATGTTAATACTAAATCATTAAAGTTTCTTCTGTGCCTGTGTTATTAAATAGTCTGTCTCTGATTTACCAGAATGTGGATTATAATAGAGGCATTAAAAAGGCATGTATCTGTAATTGCTTTTTAATGCCATTGCTATTTATGGGTAATTTTAGTTTCAAAGTACCCTGGAAAGTCATGTAAAAACATAAAGCAATTGATGATAAAGGTGTGCCCAGGAAAATCCATCATACATGATGTTATTTAATTGAAGTACTGTTAAGGATGCTGGAATGAAGCAGGTTTCTAGATGTAGTGTATTATACTTATGCAAGTCAAACTCAGTGTTGTACTAATTATTGCAAATTCATAAACAGTAAAAAAAAAATAATCATATGTAAGTTTTATATAAGCATTGTTAACAATTATCACAGCATTTCCAGGTATGACAGACATAGCCTGATCCGTAAATAGTAGGAAAAAATATTTAAACTGTTGTGAAGTCGGTGCTGTGTGGAAATGCATGCCCTACTTTTATACAGCAATCCAGATTTTGTATGTGAATGACGTCGTTCCCAATGCAGAGGAAGCCGAGTTAGCTCAGACGGCTCCTTATGGGTTTTACATCACTAAACAACTTTCAGTGTATCACTAAAATCTTAGCTCAGGAAGGATGGCTCTCCAGAATCCTGTTGAACAGTTGCTCAAAAGATTTGATTCTGTGCGGTGTAAGATGATGGGGCATCAGGTGCATGTATTTCATATAGGTAACAAATATAGGTATAACAAACATTTTCTAAAGGGATTTTGTGCGCCCAACTTGACCAAATGCCTTAGAGAAGGCTGATTTTCAGAGGATGGTTACCCAAGTGTCTGAAGGTGTGTATCTGAAATAACCATTCACTTTTAAGAGTATTTTATGTATGTGCAAGTGCGTGTAGTGCTCCGAAGTATATGTGTGTGCGTGCGTGTGTGCATATGCACTTTCATTTCTGCATGTTTGACTCACGTCTGTATATATGAATAGTTTATATATAATCCTGTGGAACTCGATTTTCTGGCAGATGAGCCTGCGTTAATTCCTAAAACCCTGAGCAACAACAGAATTACTTTGCGGTGTTAGGGGGGAAAACATTACAATAAAAATGAAGCATACTTTTAATTATCTGTAGTCATTCGGATGAAATCTATAATGAGCTTGATAAATGCTGATGCTCTAGGCATCGATTTTTCAAATGACAGTAGAACCAAATATATCTGGAAAGGCATTGTTAGCTTAGACTACACAATATTTTTGAGGTCTTGGTTAGTAGGAATAATTAAAATGACTTATGTAAGATAAGTGTCATATCTCTGTCAGCAACTAAATGTTAAATGTTATTATAAACTAATTACTTCCTTGAATTCAAAAGAAAATTATAATTTTGTGTTTTAACTGCTAAAAGACAGCGTCTGATCCTTCTCTTGCCCAAGCTCCTCAGTGACTTCAGTGCAATGAGATGCCCTCGAAGCGAGTGAGAGGCAAGTTTGGACCCCTGGGCCAGCAAAAAAACGTACTGTAGCAAGAAGTCAGAATCTCTTTCTGACATTAATCACTTCCTAAATAAGTAAAAGCAGAAGCAGCTGATGCTGTAGGGTTTTCCCTTGTGTTTCTGACCGCAAGCTTACCGCTGGAGCGGGAAGGAGGGATCCTCGTGCCCCAGCCCCACCTCCCGCCCTTCCTTCCCACGTCTGTTTGACGCAGCTCTGCCACCCTCATAGTCTGCAGCGAGCCAGCTCACCTCGCTAAAGCCACTGGTGTTGATCTGTTGTTTTCCTGCAGTCATCTGTTGTTGAACTAATGTGTTTAATTGGTACATAAAGGGTTCTGACACATGGCAGAGTCAATGAACTAGATATAGTGGAAGACTGCAGGAGAGAGAGAGGTGAAAAAAAAACAAAGAAAAAAGCTAAAAACCTAGTTTACCATTACTCCAGTGTCCTGATTTCACTGGCCATTCTTCCTTTCCTGCCTGAAAAACATGAAGGTGGAGCATGACCTGACAAACAGGGATGATGATCTGTGTTACCTCCACTAGAAGTCCAACTGAAGTCACATCTTGTGGAGCTGGTTGCCTGGTGCCCTGGCAACTACCAGCCTCACATACCGTGTGGTGGTACCACCCGGATTTGAAAAGCTTTAAGAAAAGCACAAATGTAGTTGTCTTGCTTCTTTGTGTCTTGCTCACTAAGAAAATTTAACAGTGTAAGAATAAACGTAGGCACGTAAGAGGTGATGAAAGGAGGGCTATGGAAGAATAGCATGGAGAAAAGGAGAGGGAATGGAAAGATGATGGGGAATGGCTAAGGTAAAATGCAGGGACTGTAGGAAAGTAATTAATGGGTAACAAAGAGGAAAGGAAGGAGGAATATTTCAACCCCCATTTTTTTTCTCACGTGCCTTCACCCTATAAACTCACTCGTTTCTTGATACTTCAGCCCCGTGCTTTTACAGACACCCAAATCACCTCATCCTAATTTCAAGTCGTGAGTTGAAGCAGAGTTAGTCGGAAATGAGCCATCATCCTCTGAGAGTATAGCCTAACGTTACTTGAAAAATCACTCCAGGCTTTCCCAAGTCACCTGAAGTGCCATATGCCAACAGCCGATGCAGTGTTTGGGATGCGCGCCCCTGCTGCAGGGGCTGGGGCGGTCGCTACCGGGCAGGAGCAGCCTGCCATCTTCAAGCCTGAACGGTGGAGGATGTGCTCATTTCAGAAGTGGTTTAGAAAACGGGCAGTTACACCTTCGTGCAAGAAATGATGCTGCTAGCAATGCCAGAGAGCGATTGTGTTTTGCTTGGATCGGAGGAACCCAGGATCTCGTGCAGCTTTGCTTGCCTGGTAAGAATCTCCCTTGCACACTTGAAAACCACAGGAGCATTCATAATCTGCCTCCAAACAAAACTTACACATTCCCGAGACACTGAGTATCTTACTGGCAGTTTTTCTGTCCTGGTAAAATAGAGCTAGGCCCCACAACCAAGGCCTTATCCATGGACTTCCACGGGAGCAGACTTCGGAGAACACCACGCAGTAGTTGCTGCCATTAGCCTTCACACATTGCCTGAAATGGGCAGCTGCAGTCTTGTTGTGTTACCAAATTAATTGATCTTCATGGAAGTCACTGCTTTAATTGGAAAGGAAAAGTGTCACGGGAGAGCGAGAACACCTTTGTGAGTTCTTGTTTAATCTCATAGTCTCCACTCCACATTTGTCCCTGCCTCATAAAGGATTTGGAGGAGGAGCAGGAGCAGTATTTCGGGGAAATGTAGCATGCTTGCCCTCTTCACGAGTTATTTCCCTAGCATTGGCCACTGTTGGAGACAGAATATAGGACTAGGTGGACCTTCCGTCTGACAACCTGCAGCCACTCTTACGGCTTTTGCACCTACTTGCTTTTAAATGAGCATGCGTACCAGATTAATAGGCTTGAGACCTAAACACAGATTTTGCACAAAGCTTTGGCTACACAGCACTGCTCTCTCCATCTAGAATTTTAAAAGGTTAGTGAGAGGCAGTGAGGCGTAGGGCAAAATGAAGGCGTATCTGTAAAAGTCAATGGTGTTCCGCAAGTGAAATATGAGTACAGCCTACTTAGAGCAAATGGCTCATTCTTGTGGCGAGGAAAAAATTATGGGTTTAGTAAAACAAAAATGCTAGTTCATGTTTCAACAAACTGGCAGAAATGGCAAGACAACTTCATTTAAATTAAAAATGCAAATGCAAACCTACAGGCACACACTCAAAAGCAAGAATAAGATACGGAGAAGCTGTGATTGTTGGTTAGAGTCTAAGAATAAACCTAGGCTCAGTGACTTTTCATTAATGTAAGAGTCTGGCTTTCTAAAAGTATTGCAGATGCTTGCATGTAACATTTTGTAATCTCACAGCACTATTTACATTTTGTTAGTTATATTTTAATAAGTTCTGATTTTCCATTGGAATTGCTTAAATTTCTATGTTTATAAATTTTCCATGTCAAGACTAGTTTTCTTGAATGTTTTAAATATAATTCTGTTCTAGTCTGGAAATGTTCAGATGAAAGTACAGTTAGACAATTTGCCCAGTGACATCTGTTCAGCAGCATAATTTTACTCAGCTACAAATGACATATTTAATTGAATGAAACATTTCAAATAGACTTTGACAGTTTTCCAGCCCAATATCTCCAAACTTACTATTGAATGAAAATATGCCACCCTAGAAGTGTTACAGGGACTATAAAGAATTTGTTTTATGAAAGGCAGTACTGTGATGTTAGAAAAGAATGCATTAAAATATTATGTCTGCCACTTGTGATATATGTACTTCTTAGCTTCTGAAACATCTCAATGTTTTCTAGTGAATCTTTTGAGCCACGATTTTACGGTACTGTCTGTGTTGCCTACATCTGTAACTCTAACGCTGTGTTCTGCACACAAGACCAGAATGTTAAAAAAAAAGCCCCTAGATTATCTTGTACAAATTTTAGTGGAAGCATAATAGGAAGTATGCATTTCATAAGAAACCACAGTATTGTCATCTGAGGAACAGATCCATGGAAGGGGAGCCAGAAGTTTCAGAGCCGTGTTGGTCTTTCGTCTCGCCAAAGCCAATTCAGAATACTGAGTTGTGTAAATTTGTCCGGGTTCAGCCTGCAGCGTAGCCGTGCATGTTACTTTTGATCTTTGGCCATAGATACTTCAGAGGTGTAGTAGTTCAGTGGTTATTTCCAGTATAATGCTTTACTTTTGGCACGTTGCTTCAGGCTTTCACAGCCACTTCCAATATTCTAAGATGAAACTACTTAATATAGCTCACAGAGTAAAGTATCTCTAACGCAGTCAGCCTACAGTTTACCTAAATGTACAGAATTGTATTTTCCCATCAAAATCAGTTACCCAATAAGCGCTGTCATCTCCCCATAGCTGATAACAGTTTGTGGCTGGTGGAGTTCTGGAGCCTTTACTGAAGGTGTTTGATTTTCACGGCGTGCAGCCCAGCTGAACCGATAACACGACTTCTATTATTCCACGACACAGAGAAGCTCAAGGAGGTAACATAAAATATTCCTCACAAGGAGCTCTCCTAGGACAATTCTGTGAGAGAGAAGCTGAAAACTGTCAAATGGTGCTTTGGTACATTGGAGTTGGTTGGTGAAAAACGAAGTCAGAACATCTTTGAGGTTAACGTGGGTGGGAAGCTGGGGAACCACTTTGGCTTTTGGTGTGTGTGAGATGAGCGGTTTTAGTCCAAGCTCACAGAAGTGGTGCCATTCCCTCTTCTGCCGGAGGAGTTTTGCTATGTCTCCAAGCTCTCTTGCAAAGACGGAGCGCATCTTGCTGGAATCCCTCCCATTCGCCCACACATACCACGTGGGTTGCATCTTCCTTTAATGACCATCTGAGGTGCAGGGTACCTAAAGCTGTCCCATTATGACTACCCTGAAGGTTTTGGCCAAGCTTGAGCCATTTTAGGGAGAGAGCTTGTTTTTACCCATCTGCTTGGTTGGAAAACATGTTGTTTTTCCTCTTCCAAGGGAGAACATGTTTTCACTGCAACACTGGTTAGCAGTAGTCTCTTCATTAACGTTTTGGAATTAGAAGGAAAAAATAAATGCCATCATTTTGGCAAGTAAATGTTTGCCATAAACATTACAATGAGTGATGGAAGCAGTGTGTGCAGCCGAGAGCCTGGAGCAGCATGGGAGGCTGCTGACGTGCTTAATTTCACGTCAATCTTTTTCTATTGAAGTTTGGGGAGGTGAGGTTTATGGTTTATTTTCCAAGCAGTCAGGAAATAAGAAGGCTCTCAATCATTCAGTGATTGCCAGCTAGGGAGGTGGTTTTCTGTCTTAGCTGTTCAGATTTGTTTGCTTTGCCTGTTCTTTGGGTTTCTATATGCTGCAACCTTATGTAGTGACTAGTTCTGCAGACAAGGTGCTTGTAGGCTTTAAAAGCTGTGCTTGTCCCTCTTGTCTCCCTATCCCCAGCACACCAGAGAGCAGCTATCGATGAGAGTACCTGTGTTTCAACGCACTTTCCAGGGACAACTCAGAGCGTGGCTCTTGCTTTTGACATTGTAGCACGTGTTTATGAAAATTTGCTCTCTTTGGGCCAGATACGGTTCAACTCATGCAAGTGGATGGCAGTGGTGAGAGGATGATCTCCAGTAGACTCAGGATTATATGAATTTCCACATCAAATGAACTGGGTAGAAGTAGAGAGACATATTTTTCAAATCTAGTGTATGATCAACTCAAATTGTCTATCTACAGACCATGTGAAATAGGCCAGAGGCTACTACCATAGAGTTAATATCGAAACTTTGGATGCTTGGTTGATTTCCTAGCTATTATAGTTTTATTTTGCTCCCCTCTTTTCCTCAGAATTGTTGTGCTAATTAAGCTCTGCAAATTTCAATCTCTCAGGTTCTTCAATTATGACATTGCAGTCCCTCTATGGCAGCACACTGGAGTGTAGCAGATAGGATATTATGAAGTGGAGACATTCAATGGGAAAATGTCCAAAAGCATTTCAAATCACTTAAGATAATTAAACAAGGGAAAAGAATGTGGCGTGTTTAAAGAATATGTGGTGGTTTTGTGAATAGGATGATGCTAGGTGCCTATGCGTGGGAAACTCATTACCCATGCTTCACTCATTTGTTATATTGTAATGAGAAAGAAGAATTGAAAAACGCCTCTGTGAATATCACGTTTATGAATATCGGGAGGTATTTGCACTGAGACCACCACCGCAGAAGCAGCAGGATTAACAGGCTTGTTTATTCCTATGGATATACCTCTGAAGAAATGCAGCAATTGAAGAAATAACAGCTAATTCCAGTATAAAGGTCAAAATGACCTGAATTGAGATGCTTAAGAATTAATGGACTACGCTGGTGTCAGTAGGCAGAGGCTCAGATGACATTTTTTATAACTGCCTATATGCCATCCTGTTTCACTCTCCTCACCTCCCCCGTTTGTAGGCAAGGTTTAAAATGGATAGCCAGAGGGCTTTTAATAAGAATTTGTGTAACAGAGTGAGGCAGTACTTGGATGGGGAGAAAACAGGCACTTTGTCTTTCGGAAGGAGGAGAAAGAGTAGCAAGTATAAGTAAAGGTCAGATGTCTATCTGAGATGCAGGCAGCGTATCTGAGGAGAAGGGAAGCACCATGGTCAGGTTTGGGTCAGCCTTGCACTACCAGTGGCTTATTATGATCAATGCTCCCAGAGAGTAGGTAGAGCAGCTGATTGTCATCATATGAGAAGTAACAGGAATATTTAATGTCCTTCCTGAAACACCAGTTCTTAAAGTAGTGTAACTATACTGAGATGTTAATCAAAACCAAGGGTAAGCAGAAAAGCAAACTTAAGAGCATGAAAAGTGTATGTTCCTCTCTGAAGCTCAATAGGTGGAGGGTAGATTAGATTAGATCTCAGGAAGAAATTCTTTACTGTGAGGGTGATAAGCCACTGGCCCAGGTTGCCCAGGAAAGTTGTGGCTGCCCCATCCCTGGAGGTGTTCAAGGCCAGGTTGGACGGGGTTTTGAGCAACGAGGTCTAGTGGGAGGTGTCCCTGCCCATGGCAGGGGGATTGGAACTGGATGATCTTTAAGGTCCCTTCAAACTCTAACCATTCTACGATTCTGTGATTCTGTGATCATTAAAAGCAACCCTGTGAAACCTCCCATCCAAGGGTGCATGTGATGTTGGACCCCAGAACAGAGATGCCCATGTGTGACCATATTTGCAACAAGATTTAAGGTGAAAATTAGGGCCTGCATTTCCAAAGCTTTCCACAGGATGAGGAGTTGCAGAAGCAAAAATCAGATCATACATCTCAGTGCTGTCAGCCTTGCAGTGTAACTGCAGAGTACCTGAGACTCATTCCTAAGCATGTCAGACCTCAGAATCAAATAGTCGACAAAGATTTGAGGCTACTTTACACCTCCATGAGATTCAAAAGAAAACACAGAGCTGCTTTTAGAAATTGCTTATGATGTTTCTATTTCGGGCATGGGATTTTAGCTAAGTGTGGAGTTCCTGATTCACGTTACCCCGTCTCAAAGTCCTGGTTAATGCTTGACAGCGGGAGGCAGATCACGCCGCATCCTTGGGAGTGCTAGGTGGGTTTGGGCTGTAAGCCACAGAGCACCTGCCCAAGAGAAGAAGCCCAGGTCCCTGCTCATTTGCTAGCACTAACAATCAGACAGTGCTGGCAGAAGCAGGGATTTGTTATTGTAAAAACTTGCGTCTCTTCCACTGGCCTTGATTCCTTGCTGAAGTAAAGGTCAAGTTATATGCTCCAGGTCATACCAGAGCACGCGTAGTCCTTCTGAGATGTGTAACAGTGAGCCACACACCACCCAGGATGTTGAAGAAATGTGTACCAGACCATCCAGACATCATATTGTTTGGCTTTAAAGCAGTGCTGGTGAATCTTGATTGCTGGGTGTCACTTCAGTCTCGCAGAGCAGCTTGGAGAGACTTGTAGATCCATTTTGATGGATAACAATGTTGGTGTCTTCCCCCTTATATCTGTATTGCAGGGAGATGACCTGGAACAGAGAGGACAACCAAAGAAGTTTCATCCTAAAAGACAGATCAAAAAACAAGCCTGTGTGCTGTTAGAAAGAGATTTACTCCTTAGGCTTTTGTCTACTGGTTTCTCCTATATCACCAAGGGAAACCCTGGTGTCTGCTCCTACTGTGATGATGCTTAGATTTTTCCTGAGTAGCACTAGCATAAGAAGAACACAGCTCTTGTCATTTTTTATAGCCTGATATGCTATACCTGGCACGTGGATGGTTAAGGGAGAATTTGATAATAATCTGCACCTATCTGAATGATATATGTACCAAGAAGGAAAAGCAATTGTTTCAGCTAGTGGAAGAAGTGTAACTAGGAAAAACTAGAAAAGGCTGAATATCAGGAAATGCATCATGACAGTAACATCTGTTGGAATGCAAAGCAATCTCCCTTTGAAAGCAGGGCATCAGCATTGCTTCTGACATTTGAAGCTCGGTGAGACAGAACCCAATTTGATCTACAGCACGCTTAGCTTCCAGGAGGCCATCTGTATGATCCACTGGATTTTTTCCCTCTCTAAGTTCTGTGACTCTGTCTTTCTGACTCTCCCTGGGTGTTGAAATATCATTATAACCTTTTGAAATAATATATTGGTGCCTGGAGAGTGGAGAGTGATTTTCTCATTTGCAAGTGAGAGACAGTGTGTTAAATTACCATTCCTGTCATTAAATGGATTGAGTAAAAAATTTGATGTGTTTAAAACAGGACATTTTCCCCCTCCCCAAACAAACCGCCTAAGACTTCACGTTGCAGGGGGCTGGGAAGGTGAGGGTTAGAAGTTTAAATAACATTCATCATATTCCCTGAGGCTTAGGTTAGTGGAAGCTGCTTGACACCTGAAAATGTCTCAACAAATCTGACAGGTAAGCTTCCTGCTGGTTTATAGAAGATGAGGAAGCCTGTGCTGTGTCTGTCATAGATCAGGAGGGATAAAACTTGTCCTTCTGGGCCATCAAAACTTCTACTTGTTAATTTGGCTCTGGGAAATGCGAAAAAATCCACGGTGCTGACAAACACAGTGACTAAGTACATAGGTAATTTAACTCAAGAATTGCACTTTTGCATCTTCAGAGAATAAATGAGAAAGTTGTGGGGTTGCTTCAACTGATGTGTTTTAACCGTATCCAGCAGTTGATGCAGTTCTCGATAGCATTTGTTTCTTCTTCATGCAGTGCAAAAAATTGATAATCATCTGGTACTGCTGAGCATTGTGGCTGACAACATTTGAAACTCCAGACATGGTGATGAATTGCGCTATGATATATTAATGTTATTTTGATCCCTGCTTTTTCAGAATTACATTGATCCAATTAGGTTAAGTAGCTTGCCATCTAAATTAATTTACTTTCCTCTATTAATCTCCTTCATTGTGGGTCAGAAACAGAAATGTAAATCAATCTATTACATTGCACATCTTTGGGAGGCGGGGAGGTAATTAAATTACCTAATAGATACATATGTTGAATTCCTTGTTTGGTATGTTAAACGTTATTGCCATAATTGGAAAGGGAAGCGGTGCACACTCAGTTGTGGAATTCGAGTGCTTGTTACACTTAGTTTTCGTGACCTTTCAAGAAGTGCCTTTACATGACTCGCAGTCCCTGGATACAAATGCTGAGTGCTTATTCGGCTATGCAGCTTTTAAGATATTAGGCATTTTGAAACTGGGGATAACAGCTTCTTTCTCTGCCAGAAATTGTTGGACTCCCTGGTGACGTGTCTTGTAGAGGTCCCCAGCCTGTACAGTGTGGAGAAAACCTTTCCTCCGGCTTGCTGTCAAACTAGCACTAGCGCCATACGTGGCAGGAAAACAGATGTCTCAGCAATGACGTCTTCGTTACTAAAGTGAAGGAGTGTTAATGCAGACTCCTGAAAAAATTTCTCTTCTTCTTAAAACGGTCCCTCAGCTGTACATGAAATTTCCATGATCTGAAATCCTACTTTGGCTTCTACATTGGGGCATACTTTTTATTTTATTAGGTTAGTCCAATAGTGGGACTCCATCATCTCAGTGCTCTTGCCATTCTTTTACTACTCACGCTGGGAATTCTTATCTTCAGCCAGTATTTTCGTCAGGGTACATAGCAAACTTTCATCCTGATGAAACATGCCTGATAGGGAGATTGATGACAGCTACACCAGGAATTTGTTTACCTGCTATATTTCCTCACTTTAGTAAGTAGAACTGTCCATGAAAGACTCAAAAGAAGATGAAGCACTGGTGTAAAGGAATGAGATCCAGTGGTTGGAAATGGGACGTTGGCACAGCCAAGCTAGATACAAAGCACAGTGTTTTACTTTGAGCTTAATTAGCTATCAAAAACATACCAGGCTTGTGATAGCGTCTTCATCATGAGAGATCTAGACAAGGGCTCTATACAGTAAGAAAATGGACCTGGTTCCATCTCGGTCATTGTAACAGAAGATTAATTGAAGTCAAATGACCTATGTAATGGGGCAGGTCAGATTGCTGATCACAGCGCTCCCTTCTGGTATTAATATCGATGAATCTATGAAATATTTTCTAAATCTGTGCCTGAAGGTAGAATGAACAGAAGCGGAAAGGTCACCTTTATCATCACTGCTGTCAAACACTTTGGAAATAGCAAAGCACAAAGCCAGTATATTGCTCAAGCACTTTGCCCTTATGTTACATCTGTTACCTTATCAATGCTTGTGTTTTGTCTCATTAAATAAAAATTGCTCTGGTATCCTATATGAAATCCCATTTCCAAAAAGTGCACAGCAGAACTCTGTTGGCTTCAACATGAATGGATCTTACCTTTTGCCTTTACAAAGGTAACAAATGCCTGCTAAGTGCAGAACTTAGCAGTGTTGTTATATAAATAATAATGGTAATTAAGAAAGCAGCTGCTCTTTGTGATAATGAGACATTAGGAAACACGGATACAGCCCAGTTTGTTTCAGGCAGGCCTTCCAGGGGCTGCAGGCACAAGGGGTGAGATAAAAGTAGGTGTCAAGTGCCATCTGAGACGCCACAGGGTGTTTGAGGTGTCCCTGCGGAGCTGGCTGGTGAAAGATATAGCCTGTCCAAATCAACGCTAGGTGCATGGTTAGGCAACCAAATCCTGCTCTAGGTGTGGTGGTTGGCTGAGATCCAGAGCGGTTCCTGTACAACCCACCAAACGCTGCAGTGTTTTAACGTTCGGTACCTATTAAAATGCTAATATTTCCCACAAGCTGAAAAATGTAAAGTGAGAATCTGTACTTGAATACTCCCTGCTATCTTCATTTTTTTATGATGCCATTTCCTTCCTTTTTTTTTTTCTTTTTTCTTTTCTTTTTTTTTTTTTTGTGACTTGTTTCATTCGGTGTTTTAGGTTTTTTTTCTACCTTAAGATAGAGGCTTTTAAAGATGGGGTTTGACTCTAATAAGTGTTTGTACAGTTCCTAGCACAACCAGGTCCTGATCATGACTGAGCCATTGGATATTAATGTGATATAAATAAATCAGTAATGAAAAGTAAAAGTTTGTTCATGTTCTAGTTTTGATGTTTATATAAACTGCAAGAAACGTGTACTGAGACCATGGACTAGTTCATGCTGGTATATATGCAAAAGTGCAGCATTAACCAGCTTTAAATAAAAGAAGGGGCCTGGTTTGTTCAAATGAACAACCCAAGGGAGAAACTCTTCATTGTGAAACCCCATGCCAAAGACGTTCAATGGTCCAAACTCCAGTTTTCAGAAGGTGATGGTGGCATTTATCTTTGGTTTCTTCCATGTTGTGATTTCCCATTTCACTAGAGTGTTTGTCGAAACTCAAGCACGTTTGTATTGAGGTACGTAGCTTAACACCTATGTTAGGAGTAAACGTGAATATGTATTCTTCCTTCTGGCCTTGTTAGAAATGCTCTTTAGATAAGGAGTTGAAAAACAGATCAATAGCAAACTTTTTTTTTTTTTTTAATAATAAAAGACAGACGCTGTTTTCCCTATTCCATGAGTTTACTACAAAAATAAAAGTTCTCATGGTTGTCATGCATGTGCCACTCTCTGGAGATTTCCAGAAAATGGTAATTGCAAGACAAAATTTTTTATGTTGCTGCCAAAGGCAGGAGGGGAAGTGTGGTGAGAACGAGAACAAAATGTCTCATCACAGACATGGTCTTTCACCGTCTCCTGATACATCATTTCAAGTCGTTAGATTTCCATTTATGAATATCCTTTCCAGACGATCAGAATAAATCCAGTACTCTAACTCCTGTTTTCCTTGAGTGTCAATGGAAGAAGTTTGTTTCATTTACTGAGCGCTAAACTAGTCTTTGGGTGGTCACTTGCTGATGAATACAACACATCATATAGTAAAATCAGGAACACAGGGAAAACATTTTCCTTTTCCACAAACCACCATTACTTAACAATACTCCAAATGTCTAGATTTCAGATTTAATGTAAAATGTGTTGAAAATTACATGGAAGATTCAACACTGAGATGTGCTGGCATGCAGTCCTCATTTGGAAGAGAAAGCCATCTGGAAACTTGTAGTCTTTTCACAATTAACGAAGGAAGTGTTCATGTACTGCAGCGTCAGTATTTGGGATTATATTTTTCCTTATTTTGCACACAGCCCCAGTAGTCATTGTATTGTTAATGGATGGCTTTGATAGCTGTCTCAAATGGAACCACTAAAGGACAAAGTCAAGGTGATGTGGCCTTAATATTACGTGTGCTCTCTTTTTTTCAGGGGCCTGTTAGCCAGCAGCTTCACAGAAACGCATTATTTGAAAGACGGCACTGATGTGGTTCTCACACGCAATTACACGGTAAGGTTGGTGTTTCGTGGGTAGATGATGCTTCATCGTTAAAACCCAAAGTGCTCTCTGACGGGATGTGAGCCGTGGGATGAAACAGCTAGATGTCTGATCTTTTTTTATGGTTGCCTTCAGTACCTTTTTAACTGCTGTGATCCTACACATGAATTTTTAGAGAGAGAGACTTTAAAGGCAAGCTGTGGGGTTTTAACCAGGTGACTTTTAAAATCTGTAAGATTTATTCAGCTTCTCGGAAATGTACCCAGTAAAATTTTATAATAAATGCAGCCATTGTTGATCAGTTGTGGAGGAAAGTCCTGGTTCAGTTAGGAAGAAAACACGAAATATCTGATTTCCGTAATTCAGAAGCTCACGTCAGAGGTTTTGGAGGCTTGGGTGTCATTCTGCATTGGGGGAGCCATGCTGGGGGTGTCGGAGAGGGCGTTGGTTGTTTAAATTTATGCTTTAAACCAGATCGTAAGACCATTATGGATATACTTTTTATATATATTATGTATGTATGTGTGTATATAAATATGGCTACTATGATCCTTGTTAAAATCGGTAGTTAAAAACTGCTTTTTATATATAAAAAACACTTTAAGGCAGTAATGTTTTTGTCCTCTGACAGTACGAATGCATTAATTAGAAACAATGCAGCAAGCATTTTTAATTACAAAGTTTATCTTTTATCTGCCTGAGTCCTATAAAGTATTTGTTATGTTACTTATTTATTGATGCTGTCAGAAAAGGCATCGTGCTTTATGTTTCCATCCACAATGGGCTTTGCTGGTATCAGTGAAAGGCATTATTTTTATGCATGACATCTCACTTCTGAAAAAGCATCTTCATTATAGCCCCAGATCTCCCAAGTAAACCAATCATTTTGAAAACTTTCTGTGTTTTCTTTTTTGCTGGATGCTCATATCGTCTTCAAAATCAGCTTAAAAGAAAGAGGTCATTTGTTTTAGAAACAGGAAGGCTGTGTAGACTTCTAAAGGAAGTAAAAGGAAAGAAATGAAGCACACAGCTCTTTGATAGCTTAAGCTACATTAACATGCATATGTGTACAGCTTATGATAGCTAGGCCTTCCCTTACTAAATAAAAATATCTGTTTTCATAATGGCAGTAAGTCATGATTGAGACCGACAGTGCATATTGCTGCCTAAAATATTTTTTTGAGAGATCAGTGAATTAATTTTTTATTAAATGCTGCAATATGGTTTAAAAAAGATAAGTCTCTGTGATTTTATTTTTATATCTCTTCTTCACTGAGAACATCAATATAGTCTGTAGTTGAACCCAAATCTAATTGCCCGTTGAAAAGTTGCTTAGTCAAATTCTGCTTGGAGGTCAAACCAAGTCAGGTTTGTGGAGCTGTCATGTGGGGAGCTTCTCTGCCACACGAATCAGTGTCCGGGTTATTTTTCTGGTTTATAGCACTTGAAAGATTTGCAGTTTTCAAAAGCTGGTGTTTATTAAATTATCTCAAGCAAGGGTAGAGTACGGTTTTACGTATGACAAATCAGCCAGGGTAATTATTTGTTTTTAGGAGGTCATCCATTTTGTGTACTAGTTTACAGGAATAAAAAGATTTGATAGGAGGAAAAAAAAAAAGAATCCTGCAGTTCAGTAGAGTTACTGAGCTAGAAATCAATTTTCTACCAGTCCAATTGCAGGCCATGGTCTGATAAGTTTACATTTTTGGTATTGAACTTTGGCATCATGTAGGATGTGGATCTCAGAGAAGCTGTGAAATGGGGCACAACAAGGAGCTCGAAGTTAATAAAATGACAAGTTGTGTGTGGAGAGGGAAAGAAATCAGGACCTTTTGCCATAATTCACTCTTTGATAAAGACAGCTAGACTGCAGCAGCAGCCTGTGCGGGACGAGCTACCAGCTTGCCCTCCCCGTTTCACTGAGAACTGTGCTTAACACTGGGGATGCTAAACCCCAAAGACTGCCTTCTTAAGAGCTCTGAACTGCACCTCTGCCTTATACTCACTTCAAGTGACAAGGATAAACCTGCTTTATTTTCGTTTTTAGACTGTTCCAGGGTCACTGTATGAGAGTCAGTGCTAAAGGCAGGGCAGCGGGGGGGGAGCGTTGTTTTTTCTTCTATCTTATCAGCTGGATGCTGGTAACTCCCAATGCTAAAGTGAAATAGTACACTCATGCTGAAAACTTTGGCGTCCATCGCAATTGCGACTGAAGCAATCATCCCCCAAAAATTTGGTCTATGAGTTCCTCCCTTTTATTGCGGCTTTATCCTTGCTAATGCGTTACTGACTCTTTATGAGCACTGATGATAAAAATACCCCAGAGTAAAATACCATTACCCTGTTTCTGTCATTTCTTTCACTGAGAAAAGCTATTGAGATTTGTATGTAGAAAGTTAGATGTTGCTGTTCTGTGTTCAGTTGTTCATGTTGGAAATAAAATGCTTTAAACAAATATTTTTCATGGTATAACCTTATTTGCAGAAAATTTATATCTGAACTATTCCATCTTGCCCAGCATTTTCATGGCTATTGCTTTCTTTAACAAAATCGAGGTGGTCTTTAGAAGTCTGCTATGTGAGGCTTTGTAAGTGAAAACCATGCCCCAAAACTGAAAAGGTTAATTAATGCAGCTAGATGGATGTGAATGGACCGAGTAATAAAAAGGCACAGTGAGATGACTGTCGGGTTGAAGCGTGAGTGATAACTTTCCTTTGCACTAATAGGATAGGAACCTTTTACAACAGTGTTTTCAGTTTCCAGGTGGCATTCAAAGGAGCCATGAGAAAAGAAATGCTGGACGTGAGACAATCATTGCTTTCCAGCCAGTCACATAATTGGGAATGTAATATAACCTTTAGCCAACAATAAAATTAACCTTGATTCCAGACAGATATGTGTATGTGCTGAGAAAGTATCTCTGTTGTGGGTGCCTTTTGCAAGCAGTGGATTATTAAGGAAATACAATAACCTAGCCGCAAAATGAAATTGGATTGTTGCCTCTCAAAATAGAAGACCCTCTTATTCTTGGTTATTCTTAATAACATGCAGCCACTCGGTTGGGTAATTCAATAAAAGGTTTCCTTTCCAACCTGTTTCCCTTCCCCTTCATTTGCTCCATGATTTTTTTCAAACTATAGGGTTGGAATTGGCTTTTCTTATACTTCCCTTTACACATAGCTACCTCCTATAGACATACATAGATGTATATGACCTTAAATAAAAATGTGTTTATAGAAAATAGTAAAATGTGTCAGCTGATTTGTTCATCTGATTAATTTTATAAAATATTCCGTATTGTAGTTTTAAATAAAATAACCCAGAAAAAGGTGGTCAGTCATGCAATTTAAAGCCCATTGACCCTCTTTAAAGAAACACAACACAAAACAAACCCCCACTCCCGCACTTTGGGGTTTAAAAAACACCCAAGATTTCCAATTAGGAACCATTTGCACTGTTAAGTACGGTGAATATTTAGTGGGGCAGGAAAGGTGCTGTCGGTGTGGTTCTGCATGCTGTAGCCTGGCATTGATAATCGCTTTGAAATAAAGGGGATGGAAAACCATGAGAAAACTAGAGAGCAAGGAGTGTTTGTGACTATTGAAATGTTTTCTCTTTTTTGTGATCAGGGTCACTGCTTTTACCACGGCAATGTACGAGGGTACCCCAACTCCTCAGTCAGTCTCAGTACCTGCTCTGGACTCAGGTGAGCCAATATTTCAGTAGTACTTGAGCTCCTTAAGAAACCACCCTAGCACCCGTTGAGTTTTTGGTTTGCCTTTTAATCAATGTATCAATACCCATTTTTTAAATGTTGGTACAATCTCTGTAAAAATATTTTCCTTCTCGTTGCTCTGAAGAGAAAAAAGAAATAGATAATGCAATCTGGGGGCTTTCCATGACGTCCCTTCTCTCTTGCTGCCCATCCTTGTCTATACCCTTTTCCAGCAATGGGGCGTTTGGCACATTTTTGGGCTGGCAGTGCCTGGTGGCCCTCCAGTCCTTCTTGTCCTCAAAGCTGTTTCACCAGTGATGGCAGGACTGCTTTGCAGCTGTGAACTCACGCACTGTCCGGCAGCCTCATCTTTAGGAGAGTTCGCTTTATAAATGTGGTTGTAGAGCTCGACAGATTGTGTTCATGGCAGGTATGATGGATTTTAGCTACTTGTTAACAGAAGAATAGCAGACTCCCATTGCTGAAAACCCAATCTCTTCTGAGTTTGAGAAAGGAACAGGCTGACAACATATTAAATACACAATGGACACAGTTCAGGAAACAATTATCTTCCTTACTTGGACAATCAGAGACTGGTATTTACTCACAGAGCTGTTCCAAATCACAGTAATTAACTGTAAATTGGCTCTAGTGTTCTCCCTGGAAAACCCAGTTTTCCTGTCAGATTTCCAGCTGTCTCAACCTTTTCTGGTTTGTTTAATTTATCTACAAACAGCATGAGTAGCTGGAGTCTTTTTCCCTTGATTTTGCATTTTGTGCAATGGTGGTATTATCAAGGCTTTTCTAACGGAGTTCTAGGACAGACAGCAGCAGAAGGAGTTACCAGGACCCCTCTCCCTGTCTGAGGGACCCGTTTGCTCTAGTGGATGGGATTCCGGTGGCTCATTCCCACACAGAGAGGGGGTTTTATGGGTCCTTCATATGTATCTGGCATCTTCCACAAGTTTGCTCTAGTTAACCCCTTGCATGGACCAAGGCAGTCTGCATTCACCAGTCGTTCTCGCAGTCTGTAGAAATATAATGCGGTGCTCTCGGTATTTTAAGAGCTGCTTGGTTAAAGGGATTGCATTGCTGTAAGGTCCACAGGGAGAGTTTGCGCCGTGTGAGACAGGGTCTGCACCAATGTCTTGTTCCAGAGCTACCTAAGAAACGAAGAAGTCTCAAGAGAAATTACTTACCTCCACATCAAATGCATTTTCTTTCTTCTCTAATGTGCTCTTTTTACAATTCTTGAGCTCACAGAGTTGTTTCTCAGTTTTAGGTAGTCAAGTATGTCAAGGCAACATATGCTGACAGTGACACTTTTCTCTCATCCGGCACTATCGCGGAGAAATCCCCAAAGTGCAAGCTGACAGTAGGAGGCTTCTTCCCCATAGGAAAAGTGTAGCAGCATATTTTTCCATACAATTTTTCAGAAGTTCCCCTGCCAATGCATGTTTTGCTCTAGCAGAACAACAGGGGTCATATCTCAGTATCTATGCCCATTTAGCTGCTGCGTTCGCTGTTGAGGTTGGTTAAGGAAGTGTCCATGAGTGAAAACAGCCTGTGATAAGGGTGCTTGTTGACTTACTCCACAAAACTCGTTTCACAGCCTGATAGCCAATGGTAATAACTTCCAGTCATTACCTGTGCTTGATCTGAGCCAGCAGTGTCTGTTTGAAAGGCTTCATAACACACTGTCAGCTCCTTGAACCATCCAGGCCCTCTTATTAAAACTGCTTAAGGATAAAAGGCCAGGTGGTGTGAAATCCCATGTAGCTGCACTGAGGTCCTGAAAGGACTAAGCACCTTCCAGAACCAGGCCCACAGGTCACCGTATACCTCTGCCACCAAAACATTATTGTGGCAATGTGTCCCTTGAGAATTTGGGTGGAAAGATATAGCTGGAGATGTCCCTGCTCATTGCAGAGGGATTGGGCTAGATGACCTTTAAAGGTGCCTTCCAACGCAAACTATCCTATGGTTCTGTGATTTACTGCATGTGATCCAGTCTGAAATAATATGAGAGAAATAGGACAGTTCAAACTACTTCATGGCTTACTTTGCTGGCAACTTTACTGGTATTACAGCTTGAAAGAATAGTTATGGATAGGATAGGATAGGATAGGATAGGATAGGATAGGATAGGATAAGATGGCATGGCATGGCATGGCATGGCATGGCATGGGATGATGTACTTGCCCACCAACTTGCTGGAGTAGGGACACTTGTTCATGGCATCGTAAAGACTGCAAGTTGCAGGCGCAGAGACATAACACATCGTGTGGCCGTGGAGCCCCAAGCAAGGACAGTCCCTGGGGCAGCCGTTTCGCTTGCAGCAGCCAGTGGAAGGAAAGACTGGTCTCATTCTCAGTCTGTTCCTGGCTTTGTGACAGTTTCGAAGTGAATTGGACAAATCTCTCTGTCTCAGTTTCTCCATCTGTGAAATTCATTTAATGATTCTTACCTACCTCACACAGCTGCTGCATGGGACTAAAGTTTAAGTGCCTGAAAAACAGCTAATGAAAGGAAGTGCAAGCTCTTAGCTCGCTGAAATCTCAGAGCACTAATATCCTCCCACTCCTACTAGACAGGCACCTTGGGCATTGTTCCAGGTGTGGATAGGTAAGGACTGTGTCTTTTCCCCCAGATTAGGAGAGTTCATTAAAAGACATGAAACTAGTCATAAAGAATAGATTCCACATTTTAGCATGCTCTGAAGCCTGAGTGCTCAGCGGTAGTCAAAGAAGCAAAAAGGATCATAGGAATTACTGAGACAGAAATAGAGGATAGAACAAAAACCCTCATTACCACTTTCTAATCCATAGTGCGCTCGCATCTTGCATTCGGCATGCAGTTCTTGTTTTCCACTCCCCATCCCCATCTCAGAAAAGGACGCATTATATCCAGAAAAGGTACAGAGCAGGGCAAAAATTATGATCAAAGGTGTGGAACGGCTTTTATCCAAGGAGAGAAAATAGACTAGGATTTATCACTTTTGAAAGCAGATGACGGAGAACAGGGGTTTGATGAAATGAGGTTGAATGTCTTGCTGAAGAAGGGGCAATTACTGAATATTTTTCATAACCCCAAAATTAGGAGACATCAGATGAAACTTTAGAGCAAAGGAAAATACTTTTTTGTTCACCACATAATGAAGCTGTGGTGCTCACTGTCACAGGTGGGTGTCAATTTAAAAAGTATCAGTAGATTCAAAAAAGATGAGACAGTTTGGGGAGGGGACCTGAGGGAGCCTCCCCAGGGCTGTAAACCCAAAGATGTCCCTGACACTCACGCTGTCAGAGCTGGGGGTACCAACTGGGGTGTGCTTGTTGTGTTCTTATATCTTACCGCTAAGTATCTGCTGTTGGACAGGGCCAGACACAAGGCGCTGAGCTGGAGCAACCTTGCTCTGACCTCCTGGAACCATCAAGTTCTTACAGACAGTGCAGCCACATGGTTGAGCATTTGAGACGTGTTATTAGCTTGTCAATATGACATATGCAAGGTCCTGCACGTGGGCCAGGGCAATCCCAAGCACAAATGCAGGCTGGGCAGAGAAGGGATTGAGAGCAGCCCTGAGGAGAAGGACTTGGGGGTGTTGGTGGATGAAAAGCTCAACATGAGCTGGCAATATGTGCTGGCAGCCCAGAAAGCCAACCGCATCCTGGGCTGCATCAAAAGCAGCGTGGCTGGCAGGTCAAGGGAGGGGATTCTGCCCTTCTACTCTGCTCTTGTGAGACCCCACCTGGAATACTGCATCCAGCTCTGGGGCCCTCAGCACAGGAGAAGGTCATGGACCTGTTGGAGCAGGTCCAGAGGAGGGCCACAAAGATGATCAGGGGGCTGGAGCACCTCTGCTATGAAGACAGGCTGAGACAGTTGGGGTTGTTCAGCCTGTTGTTCTCTGGGGAGACCTTAGAGCCCCTTCCAGTCCCTAAAGGGGCTACAGGAAAGATGAGGAGGGACTCTCCATCTGCATCAGGGAGTGTAGCAATAGGACGAGGGGTAACGATTTTAAACTGAAAGAGGGGAGATTTAGATTAGATATTAGGAAAAAATTCTTGACTCTGAGGGTGGTGAGACCCTGGCCCAGGTTGCCCAGAGAAGCTGTGGCTGCCCCATCCCTGGAGGTGTTCAAGGCCAGGCTGGACGGGGCTTTGAGCAACCAGGTCTAGTGGGAGGTGTCCCTACCCATGGCAGGGGATTGGAACTAGATGGTCTTTTAAGGTCCCTTCCAACTGAACCCACTCTATGATTCTATGTTTCCTTTATGATGAGCTACAGGAGGAATCAACTGTGAAACCTGTGAACTAAGACAAGTTTGACTAGTTTACATTTTTCAGGCAGATAGAGGGGGTGAGATACAAAGATGAGAGAGAAGTGGACTCTGTTCCTTATACACAGAGATTCACCTATTTCAGCTATGTTACATTCTCTCAGACATAACATCGAGTGCCTCGCTTCACGTAGGATTACAATGGCATAAATAGTTGGCTTGACACTGATAGCTGCCTAAAATGCAGGTTAGAGGAGAATATAATCATGCCATAATCTGTGTCCTGCTGGCTCCTCCAGAGGAGGAAGAGCTGAATGGCAGAGAGGAGACAGAAGATGCTGAATGCACGAAATGGGAACAATGGGTAATCAGGATTTCCGGCACTTCCATCTGGGTAAGAAAGCCAATTAGACTGCCAAAGCTTGTGGGAAGGTGAAGGTACGACAAAGTCAAGTTGCTTCCTTCCTGTCCTCAGGAAATACCCTTCTGTTTATCTAGCTTGGAGGCTCTTCAAGTTTTTAGCGAATAATTTTGGCCTGTAGCCACCACACACATCTTCTGCGATAAATTTGTATAGACCTGGATGATTTTTTCCCCTATTATTTTTTCTGCAAGTGCAGAACCTAGCAAATACACACAAAAACGCAGCCTGAAGAGCACAGTCTCCACAGTCCAGGGCCTGGCCGGGGATGCTGGCACGGGGACGTGCAGGTACAAAGGCATCCGCAGTGACCTCTCTGGTGGGGGCAGCTTGAGAGGTGCTCTCAGAAATGCCTCGGTAGTTTAAGGACACAAATCTCACAGGAAGCCTTTTCTTTCTAAAACACCAAAATGGTCTTGAAACTCCTGAGAATCCCTCGGAGTTACCCAGTTGCTAGATAATAAGCCCATTCACACATGCAGAAAGTATTGTCATTGTCCAGCCTCATCTGCGACTGAAGGATGCGGTGTCCACAGTAACAGTGATGGGGATAAGGCCCCAGAACTGAACAGACAGTTGTTTTTAAAGGGATTACGTAGTTACGCTACACGAGTCCGCCAATTCTAGAGCCATCCATTTTTCAAATGGTCTGGCTGAACTCGCTGCATCCCAGACACAGTCAGCTGAAGAGGGGATTTAAATATGACACTCCAGACATCAACTATTTAAAAAAGAAATGGAAGTAGGAAACCAGTGAGGAAAAAAAACCTTACATTCCTCATGACTCCTCAAGCTGATTTCCCCACAGAAGGGGAGATTTCATCCAAAAAAGAAGTTAGGAGAAAATCCCAGTTGAGAAAAGCACTGGTTTGGATGTGTGCTTTTTCTCCGTACTTTCTGAAGAGCTTTTAGCTCATGTAAACATCTGGCATGGTTTGTAAGTTATCTGCCTGTGAAACTGGTGGAGGTTTTTGAGCTTAACATTAGAAAGCATTCAGCTTCTGGGGTTTCATAGCTTCTTCATTCTGTCTGTTCAAGTGGTAAAAAGCTCCAGGACCACGATCACCTCTGTGATCTGAGATGAACGCTATCTCCATTCTTTGACAATTGTGTGCACGCTGTCCCCGGGTGCACAGTAACACCCCAAGCATCCCTGCTACTGCCCGGACAAGAGTGATAGATGATCTGTATCTGGCTGTTTGAGCCTGCCTCTTCTCCATCAAATCTGTGTCTGACAGCACTTAATTTAAAAAAAAAAAAAAAACAAAAAACAAGCAAACAAAAAAACCCCACAACACAAAACAAAACAAAAACAAAAACAAAAAAAGACCCTAAAACTAAACATATTTTTATACATTGTGACTTGAAAAAGCATCCTATAAGCTTTAATGTGATGTGCAAGTTTGAATCGAGCCTTCTTTTATTGTTGCGCCGTTTGCCACAGAGTGCTATAAAATGTGCTCCCTAAATTGGCCCTGATGCCAACGCCTCTTTCCTTCTTCATTTTTCTCTGCTTTCCTTGGTCTGTCTTGTCACCCTCCCAGTTGAGCTCACATGTGACACTTTCTCTGATAACACAATTACTGTTTCTTGCAACCCAAATGCTGGACATGAAATTGCATTATCGCTTTCGATTCAAGTAACTCCCTGCTTAAATTCCAGGCATCAAAGTTGCAGACCAATACGCGTTCATTCTCGACAAATCTGTCTTGCACTGAGAAAGGATTAAGTGCGTGCTACAGTAGTCTCTGGGTATGACTACATTTTAGACGCTGTGCTATAGAATGTATTTTTGGGTTAATGAAAGGCATTGGCTGGAATAAAACATATTTGACTAATGATGTGTCTGCGTGAGAACACCTCTACCACCGCTGCAATATGTAAAACCAATAACATTACTGCTTTAACCTCCCTTTGAGATGCTGCCCTTTGTTGATTTGGGTCACGCTGGTTATTTTAATGGAATCCTGATGTTCAGCATACTAGGATAACGGTATTACTTGGGTCTTGTGTGATGCTCTTCATCGATAGATAATGATTGCCTGTGGTTACTAAAATCTACCCCATTTTAAAGGTGGGGAACAGATGCAGAAAGATGTGAATTGCCTGTCCAAGGCTGCCCAGGGGCAGTGGTGGAGACAGGAGTACTTCTGTTTCTGGAGTCCAGCGCCCATTCTCTGTCTTTCCCAGTACTGTAAAGTTTAAGAATGACCAAATCATTTGGAAAATATCTAAAGATCACCTAGTCCATTAGAAAAACAGTCAATAGATCATCTTGTTCGCTTGTCCCAATAGCATTCGTCTGCAACTTATTAAAACAGGCTAAAAGTGAAGTTTTCCTCCGCTACTTCATTTTTCTTCCTCTTTTGTTTGTTTGCCTGCTTACTTGCCTGGGAATTTGTTATACAAAGTCCTGAGAATGTAGAATTGATAAGAAAAATAAATAAATATCCCCTATCACTTTACGGATCATCTTCTGATATCATGCGTGTTGAGAAACAGTGCAGCGAGGAACTGCTGTACCTCCATCCTGAGCATCCTGAGGACAACACTCCAGGGCCACAAGGCTCCAATTCTGTTACCTATTCACCTACAGTTCCCGCTGAAATCGGTGGTACACTTGTGGGATCAGACCCTTTACTTTAGAAGCTGTAGCGTTAATTATGAAATGAAGGTCCTGTAGGTTTTTAGGTGGCACGTGAGTACTGCGCAGCCTTTCGCTGTGCCTGTGGGTAGAGACAGACTTAATGTGAATATGTGGTGTGTAAGCATGACAGCCCTCTATAGTCTAATTAATTTCGTACAAACTGAAAACATCTACATTCCTCTTCCAGTGGTAATAGAGCTTTTTATTATTATTGTTTAGAAATGAGTATTACTTTGAGCTTCATTAAAACCAAATGTTTAATTGCATTCATGGGTATCAGATTTATTGATTTACTTAACTTTCCCTGTATAGTACAGCAGAATAATATATCACCGTTTCATATAATGCTGTCATAGCCAAGTTTTACTTCAGCATCACAATTTCTCAGACAAGTATGCATTGATGGTTTATGTTGGCAGGGCCTTTGCTTCTGCTGACAAGTTGGAAAAGAAAAATCCCATTTATATTTTGAGATTTCCTAAAGCCTGTTGATTTATGAAATACGACTGGCCTTGCATTAGGGTTTTCTTTTTAAGAGAAAAAATATCACATTTTATTTTATCAACGATTTAAATAGTGGAATTATTCCATCAAATTACACTTCCCTAATTGAAAGAATCCTGGCAAGTTAAACAGCAATTAATAAGAAATTAATTATTTAATTTACGTTTTGATTTCTTTTTCTTTGAGGTGGAGGGAGTTGTCTCATCCCAGGCCATCTCGTATACACATTTCCTGTGTGTCCATATGGCATATAGTGGCGTACAGTAGGCAAATACCAGTGAGTCGTTCGTGTTTAGAGCGGATCCGCAGCAATGTGGATGTGGTTTATTTGGTGCTGACCACCAGACGTGAGCAGGGTTCAAACCCTGTTGACAGGTAGAGTGAAATATTAGCTCAGGCTCAAGACCACACTGAAGCTGCTTCCAGTTGGCTTGGAGCCTGTGAACTGGTGTCTGGACATACTGTATGATACAGAGATTTTTTGTTTCTTCCCTCTCTGCTGAAAAGGACAGCCCCATAGGGCTTGAATTGTCTCATGTCTTTCCTGCCCTGCTCATTCGCAAGATCTTTCTGACTTCCCAGCATCACCATGATTTGGGGCTGGGGAAAACACAGATGCTGTGAATTAGACACCTGGACACCAAAAAATGTATACTTTATATTGCATTTTTCCCAAATATTTATAAGCTTGGGAATTCTTGTCGTCTTATGCCTGGTAGAGGTAATGTCAGAAATCGCACAGATTTCAGCAGAAGTTGGTCTTGAAGAATAGCCACTGCTCGGGCACTCGCAGAGTTGCTGAAATCCTTTTGGGGTTCCGTGTATCATTTTTGGTTGGGGATCTGTAGTTTAATATGCTGCCACATTGAAAAACATTGTATTGTTTGACATTAATGCCTCCTGAAAAACGGAAAAGTTGTACCATCTTGGTCTTTGGGGAACATAGGCTGACTCAGGAGCAGGGAGAACCATGTTCAAGAGGAAGACACAGACATGGTGTAGGAGTAACAAAGGCTTTTTTGAAACACCTGACAAAAGTGGAAGGAAAAAGTAGTTATGGATTTATTTTATTTGCATCAAATTCTAAGTACTGAATGACTGGTAGGTATTCTTCATTCAATCCTGCCACACCAAAAAAAGAAAGAAACTATAGCTTTTGACTAGTTACATTTTTAAGGTGCTGTGCTTGGCACTGATCAACGGGGGGAAAATGCAATTGTAGGAAAAGAAAATTAGTCAAAAACAGAGCACTGGCCAAGGTAATTCATATTTGATATTCATTATCTTATTACAAATGGTTACAAGCCAGGTGCTGATATCCTGTAGGTGGCACTCAAAGGATAAGTGTGCATTAAATGAAAAGTATGTTTTCCTTTATGCTGAATCTGCAGATTTTTTTACTATGGGATTTCTTCATGTGCAAAGGTGGAACTCTTCTTAAAGGCTCATGCCATTGCCTGGGATGGGAGTCTTAGTGGCAAGTTGACTAGGCTGCCCTGGCTCTGGCGTGCTCGGTAGGAAACAAAATTAATCATTCTGGTCATTTGTCTATATCCTCTGCAGCTAAAGAAAATGAGGGGTAAAGAAATGGTTATTTTGTTATTTTAGATGGTAGCTGGGGATACAAGGGGTATATTGGAAACCTGGCATTGATGTAGCTTGTTTTGGCTATGAACTCTTGACACCAAGATGCTGGCTTTTTTTTTTTTTTTCAAAAAAAAAGTGAGTGCTTTAGCCGGTAAAAGGATACTACTAAGTCTCTCCCTTTCTAGTGTAAATAATTAAATAAAATTATTTAAGTCTATATTTTTAAGTGAGTGTTCTAAGCAGGATAAAGTTTAATGTGTTTTTGTGTTGTTTTTGAGTTGTCAGTAAAGGGAGATGGTCAGGCTGGCTCATTTCAAACAGTGACTAATGGACTTCTGCCTCCATTGGTGGTTCCAGCTGCCTGCAAAATTAAATGATTAATTGCACAAGGGAAAGACAACAATCCTTACTTGATTATGCTGGCTGATTACAGAGTTGCTGATTATTGAAGTAAAGGGACTATGTTGTCCTAGTTTCCTAAATTCTTGAAGGAATAAGGCAGATCTGAAAATAATTTAGAACTTCAGGGTGTAAGGTTACTTAAATCATGGGGCGACCTGCTCGGAGGTCTCTAACAGGTCATGCACGCTGTAGTGTATCCTAGCTGTAGCTACAGGGCTTGCTGTGATAAATCAGTCCTGGTTTTCCCAGTGTGATCCACCATACACAGCATGCCTGTGTGATGAGTAAATAATCTATCTCACCTGATTTGCCAAGGAAGCTCCAAATGAGTCGTTAGACCCTGATTCTCGGTTTGGATCAGTAGAGCAGGCTCCTTTCGCTGGAGATGCTTCTGCGAATGCTGTTGCACAGCCTTTTCAATAAGGAGTTTCAGTCTTTTTCTTTGTTTTTCTCTTGGACTTCTAGCTGTTCTAGTTGACAGTAAAATGGTCATCTGCTGGCTTGGCTGAACTGATGTTAATGATGTTTTGTAGCAAAACTGTGCAGTCAGCTTGGAATGAAAATTTCAGTTAACTGGTTAGGAGGCAAAGGCTTTGAGTTTCTTCAGCATATCTTGCTAAGAATAGAATAGCTAGGGCAGCTTTTTCCTAATAATTTTACTTTTTATTTTTAAATCATTCTTTATGGTGTCATTAACCTGCTTCTAGGTCCTTCCTCTTTTTCCTTTTTTTTCTTTTTTTAGCTTTCTGCAGGATTGTATAGACACATACTGGGCTCAGAATGGTTATAGTATCTTACTTTTGTTGCAGTACAGACAGAAATAAAAAGAGCAGACACTTCCTGTACACCAAAAAGACACACTAATAAAATAGGCCCAGTTTGAGGCTGAAAATTATTGCTGTTTAAGAGCATAGATAGACAGTATAAAGCAGTTTAGAGGAGGAATTGAGGAAGAATGCCTTGGCCAATTAAAAGTTTCACAGGAATTCCAGGTAGGTAGATTGTAACTATTGCTGCCGAACCTTTGCCACTGCTTAGGGGCTAATGCCTTCATAATTTAATGACTGGGAAGAAATTAGTAATGCAGTGCACTATTCATTGTAGTATCTAATTGATGAACCCTTACAACACCCCATAAGCAAATGCTTATCCCTAGTTTAGAAAAGAGAAATGGGTTTTAAAGGATGCCTTTCTTTGGTCACGCAGTCACCTGACAAAACCTGATGTCCAGCTCGCTGTAGGAATTATCCAGGACTCTCCTGGGTGGTTGGCAGTATGTGCTCAGGATGCAAGTTAGATGCTTGTAAGTTAGGCACTGAATATTAAACTCCTTTCTCTTACAGTAACTTCTACCTGAGCTCTGTCTGTAAACCTACTTCGTGCCTTCTTATGCTGTGCCAGTCCTGATGTCTTCTTACTCTGTGGTCCTCCAGTTGCAGTTATGATTACTAATTCCAGCAGTATTGCTGGAGATCATCCTACTTTATGCCGTAGAGTACCAGAAATCCTTTTCCAGCACGCGCAGACCATGGACACCCATACCACGCTGCCTGTATTTCTCTGCTGAGCAGAAAGAGCAGCTTTATGCCAGCAGCTTCTTCAGCAGGAAGAACTGGAAAGATATTCAACCTTTCGTTAACTTTGCTTTACTGTAGCAGCTCAGAATAATTGGGCAGGATGCAGCACAAGAACCCAAGCATGGCTTTTATTTAGTGAGTTGTCTGGAGTATACAGGGAGAGTGGGTTTTGGTTAGGAGGCAGCACATGAAGCCCAGAATTGGCTACCTGCCCTATGTTCTTCCACGTATTCATGGAGCAAGGTCTTCTATCTGTTCCTAAACCCCTCTTTCCTCTTTGTATGCTGTAGCTGGGGGTAATGCAAGAGTGCTTTCACTGATGGAAAATCCTTGAGATCCTCAGAGAGTAGGTGGTATTGCTGTAAAAATTATTATTACAGGTAGTAAAATGTGTTAAACAGGATTCCACTGGTTAATATACCTAAGCTTTATTCTGCTGCCCCACTGTGCCATATTTAATAATCCATTTTGGTACTGCAATGCATCTTTCATCTGGTAGAATTGATGCTTGCGTCAGCATTTGCTTTAAAAGGTATAATGCCCACTGCAGTTTGTAACGAATACTTTCAATCTGTACCTTTTCTTACAAAAGCATTTCACCACGCTATTGTTCATTACTGCTTGCCATGGGTCCTGAGAAGCACACACGTCGTGACTCCACTCAGCAATGGCAATGCATCACTGGGAGAATGGAAAACACATGAAAAACAAATGTAATTTTGCTCTACAGTACAGCACTTCAGAAGAGGAAAATTTTCTTTGAGCCATTGCTTCTTTTAAAGTATAGTGTGCTGCAATGACAAATCCACAGCTTTTATGTTTCCTGCTCCAGCCGACCATGACATTGTAAATCAGTGTTTTGCTTTTTCATATGCTATCATTATTAAAACGTGTTGTAACTGTGTTGTAGACAAACGTGCATTAGTTCTTGAAAACCATGCATCTTACTCTGTTCTATTCTGTAACAGGGGAATTATTGTATTTGAAAACAAAAGCTACGTTCTGGAGCCATTAGAAGGTGCTACAAGTGAACACAAGATCTACCGAGCAGAGAATTTGAAAATAGCCCCAGGATCTTGTGGCCACCAGCTGGACATCTCTGCCATGAGAGCTGATGATAATGACACATCACACCATTCTCAAGCTGGCAGGGTAGGTGGATGATGCACTTACAGGTTTCTGGTTTGCTGACTACGTCTCTGGGTGCATTTCCATACTACTGCCCACCAAAACTCTTTGTTGCAGAGTCCCTACGGAGTGAAACATTCAACTTTCTGATTTCTGTTAACATCATATTCTGAAGTGCATGCTTAAAATTAAGCATATACTTAGACAATTTGCTAAAGCTTTATTACTTTTTTTTGATCCTGCATGCATAACTTGCTTTTTACTTTCTTTTTGGTAATGAGACAGCACAGAAAAGTTTATGGTTTCATTTTATGGTAATATATTTTGGTTCATGTATGGTTATAACAAGAATTTAAGACCCCCTAAGAACACTGAGCTATGTCTGGAAAAGTTCTTGCCCACCCAAGGTGGAAGAGAACCTGATAGCTGTGATGCTTTGCTCATACTAGGTTTTGAACATTTACATTCTAGTAGGAAAGTGTCTTATGCAGACAAAACAAATTCTCACCATATTATTTTACAGATTGTAATTGTTTCTATGTAGGAAGAAATGCACTTAATATGAAATGCATCTAGCTAATGGAAACTGTAGAAAATTAAATGAACTAAAAATCAGGAAGGGGAAATACTGTACTAAGTTCATCTGCCTATTGGATGGGGATTGTAGAAAAGACTAGTCTAGGTGTTCGGAAACTATACAATGATACAAATCTGCCCTCAGCATTTATTAAATGTCCCATATTGGGATTTATACTTACACATACTACTAAGCCTTTGCATCAAGTTAATTCTTAAGGAAAGCAACCTAAATGGCATCCCTACATATTATTTATGTAGTGGAATTAAATTATTTTACATTTTACAAATATTAAATATTACTTCTAATGCATTAGCCTTTTCATATACCATTTTCTGGGCTAAGCTTATCCCTGAAAATGTTTGTAGGTTGAAAGCATTTGTGCTTTTCACAACTTTACTAAGGTTGCCCCAAAATCTTTGTGACTTTTGACTGAATTTCACTGAAGTAATCAATGCGACATTAGGAAACTGAAATAAAATGTGTGCACACAACTAGCTGATACAATCAAAGCAATTTTACTGTTTCCCTCATGGTTCTCACATTCTGTTGATGGCTTCAACTGCATGTCAGAATTCACCTTAAATATCTGAAAAATATTTTTGCTGTGGTTCAGTGGACATAATTATAAAACCTACCAACAGTCACATCACATGGATAGGTACAATATATATATAATGAGTGTGTTGGATACGCTTGCAATGTTTAAATTTTGAAAGTTGTCAAATGTAATGTGTGGACTGAGTTTTCACATTTCAATGTTGTCATCAGCTAAGTAGACTGTCAGGACATACTGAATAAAGATGACCTGCAAAGTATGGAGACATAAGGCCACTCCAAATTACTCTGGGTGACAGAATTAAGCAGAAATCTAGCCTCAGGTTCAGAGCATGATGAATATTTTTGGTTTCTGGACGGGTTTGGGGGGAGCTTTTTGGTTTGTTTTTTTTTTCCCCTGACCCTTCGCTAAATGCTTATTGAGCAGAGCTGAAGTGTGAGTTCAATATATCACAAAGTTAGACTTGCCTTTGTGTTAGATTTAAATACAGATAAATGATGGGACAAGCAGTAGACTCAGCTTCCCAGATCCAAACACGAGATTTAATAGAGCAAGCCAGATAACGTAGCAGATGTGTGCAGACACGTTTTGCTCCGTTGGAGCTGAGTCTCTGTAAATACTGAATCATTTCATAACTCAGTGGACCCTCAAATTGCAGCAGGGAGTGTGTTTTCCAGTCGAGCTCCATTGAGATAGGATCCTACAGAAAGCAAGCCTGATGTGCGAGGCAGCTCCTACAGCATGGCTTTTTCTCTGTAGCCACGCGAAATAGCCGTTTTGGTGGTGCTGGTGGGCCACAGATCAGGCAGGTGAGCCATTCGGGGCCATGGGATCGCAGAGAAAAAGAGAGACTGCAACATTGCAGTGAAGCCCAGGCATGGCAATTCCCAGGGAGGGGAACATGAGGAACAGCTCCAGCGGAGCGGGACGGTAGTTTTGTGATAGGATCAGGTGTGGTAGAAGCAGGGAAAAAAGGCAACGGTCAGCGGAACAAAGCGTATTGCCTCCAGTCATGTATATCTATGACGGCTGTATTATTGACTCTTCATTTTAATTCTGAAGGATTAACTCGGGCAACGGATTGTGCATTGATGCAGTTGGCTGCAGAAAGCAAGCTGAAAGAAGTCATAATTAGGTACATTTTATAAATAAATATTGTATCCAGGGAATGCGCATAGCCTTTGGGCAAATCCCAGGAATGGATTCGTTGTGCAAGTCAGTCACCAGAGGCTTACATGATTATACCCTGCTAGCCAGTTTCTCTCAGGCTGACTCTCTCCAGTCCAAACAGTTTTACTCTTGGTAAAAAGTAAATGGTTTAAACTCACTGATGTAGCAGAGCTCTTCTCATATCTTTGTACCTGGATTTTCATGTCTCGTCTTTTACTCTTCATTTGGAAGAAGACTAGAGGCACTGTGGGTGTACATCTCTGATCAGGACCGCATAATAAATTTCAGGTTTATGTTAGACTTTTAGTGTCTGAGAGATCAATTCTGTCACAAACAAAACCCACACGGTCATTTGCCTTACGTGGCATCTCCCTCATGTCTGATATACTTTGCAGGGAGGTAAATCAAGCTCTACCAGAGCATGGTAGATTCAGCTGAAGCCTACTGAGACATGGCAGGCCCTTTATATTGCATCTGCTGCTGTTCCAGGAGCAGCAGGAGGGGACACGCTGACTCCTTGGTGTCCTGGTTCCCAGCCAGCATATCACCGGGCACTGCTGATGACCTCTGTGGCAGACGAGGAGTGGGCATGTCCACCGAGTCAGTGTACGTGCCATGTCCCCATGGTGGTGACAATTGCACAAGGAGGTGACAGAGAACCCCAACCCCAGGAGAAGTTGTAAGAATATCTACCTGAGCTCATTTGCCAGACCCCCTAATAAGTGTAATCCTGTGAAGTGTTCGTATCATTGATGTTTAGTTCATTAATGATAGGTTTTACTGCTTTCTCAGTTCATAAATACTGTCCAAATGGAACCTAACTATTTTCCAGCTGCTGTAGTTTGAACGCTGTGTAACACTATTAAATATGTGTTTGAAAGTCAGAGTTACTAAAGGTTACATCTGTCATTTTCCTCTAAAGACAATGCTTCCTGTAAAATATTCAAAATCATTAGTCTGCAGATAACAAAGAGGAACACTTTGGTAATGTGAAGAAAACTTTGTGCAATTTGGCTGGAAGGTGACGTCCAGCACTGACTTAGCTTAGGGGATCACACAGTTTGCCTTGGAACAGTTTTGCTTTGGAAAGCTTTAGTTGGGTTTTAGGTTATAGAGCATTAGTTTACTTCAAGACCTTGTGCTCATTAGTAGGTCATACATCTGCTTAAGCTCCTTCAGTTCTGGCATGAAGATCAGATACACTGCTGAGACCTCTTTTCCCTAACTTTCCCTGGCAAGGGAGGAATGATAGAATAGATGCTCAGCTGCTGTAAGTCACAGAACTTTTACAGGCATTAATAGGTCACTTAAATTTAGGGTAGCAGCGGAGCTGTGCTATGATTAGTTCTGTTACAAAATAATGTCATTTTCTTCAGTGATCTTTTCGCAGCTAAATATTATGATTCTTTTAGACCTGCATTTAGAACTGTGAGTATTGTGTCCAGCTGTATTATATGAATATACAGATACAAAATTAAATGTATGCCTCCGATTTTTAGATTATTAGTTTGTTTCCCCAGACACTGACATTTTATTCTGTTTTTTCCTGCAGTTTTTGTTCTTGGGTTTTTCTTCCTACATAATTTATCAGTTGACCACTTGACCTCTTCTCTGCTTCACTCAATACCCCTTTATCTCTCATTTTTCCTAGTAGCCACTTTGTCTATTGTGTGAAATGTTTGCTAAAAGTCATCTCATAATTTTTTTAAGTGTGCCTTGGAAATAGCAAAGGTCTTTCTGCTAGAGATGATATTCTCCTGTGGGGAAAGACAACTCAAACATTTCAACTGCAGAAAGCTGAAAGGTTGAGAGAGATTTTGCACCACTTTTCTGCTTGCTGTGATCAAATCCTAGGTTGGTTTTTCTTGTGAGTACCACGTAGACTATTTCTGTTGTGGCAGATAAAAGGAGAACTTCCATGAGGAGAAGGAATAAAATAAAAATTTTTATGTAGTGAAATCTGTGGAAATCTGAGATGTTGTGTATCTGCTCTCGCAAGCGCTTTGTTGGACTGAGAGAGAGCTGATTCCAAGGGTCACTTACTGCAAAAACAAAATTCCATTTGCATCTTTTTTGGCAGTACAAGAGGGAGACTCTGAAGACAACAAAGTATGTGGAGCTCGTTATTGTGGCAGATAATCGTGAGGTAAGAAACTTAAAACTAAAAAGTTACGGGAAGCACAGGTGGGAAACAGGTAGCTCAGTTCAGCTTCCATGATATTGTGAGTAATCAGCGTCAGGTAGTTACATGGGGGTTTTCAAAAGTTAAGCTTCATCCCGAATTAGGGCTAAGCAATGGAAGGCACTATTAAGATAGGGCAACACTGACAGTCGATTGTAAAAGTTTCTTGCAATACTTTATAAGGAATTTGACTCTCAAATAATTGGGATATCTGGCAGTAATTCAAGAAGAGGCAAATATGAATTCGCTGCCCAGGATCCTTATAGCCCCTTCCAGTACCTAAAGGGGCTCCAGGAAATCTGGGGAGGGACTCTTGATCAGGGAGTGGAGCGATAGAATGAGGGGTAACAGTTTTAAACTGAAAGAGGACAGATTTAGATTAGATATTAGGAAGAAATTCTTTACTGTGAGGGTGATGAGACACTGACCCAGGTTGCCCAGAGAAGCTGTGGCTGCCCCATCCCTGGAGGTGTTCAAGGCCAGGTTGGATGGGGCTTTGAGCAACCTGGTCTAGTGGGAGGTGTCCCTGCCCATAGCAGGGGGGTTGGAACTGGATGATCTTTAAGGTCCCTTCCAACCTAAACCATTCTATGATTCTGTGATCTCCTTGAGCTAGTTAAGTCTTCATTGCCATTAACTCTGCCCTTGGTGGGACCATCACTGTTTGGAAGACGCTGTAGGATCCTGCACTTGCTTTTGAAGCAGTACTTCACCATCACATTGCATGAAGCACGACTGCTTTCCTGACAGTTTGCAAAGACAGCTTCAAAGCAAGTAACCAGGACTGACTGTAGAAATGTTCCAGTGGGTTGAATGGCAACCAAGGATCTAAATCTTGGTTTGAATTATTTTGCCGTTTACATTTTTTGTCTCCTTGAACACTCCTAGTTAGGGAATTACAATCACTCTGCTGCAAGAGCTGGAACAGCTAACAGAAGAGCCTTTTCTTTTTCACAAATCAGTCCCAGAAAGATCCTTATGTAAGACTTAGAGATTTTAAAATGTTTTTGTGAGAACCAAAATCTTATCCCATAGCCTGTGCTTATTCTGAGGCAGACCGTAGTCCCATGAAGCCAAGCAGAGTCTGCTGATGGCCTTTGGTTGCACTGTGTAATCCCCAAACGTCACTGACAATGCTGGCAGAGTAAGGTGGCTGTTGGGGGAAATGCTACGATATTTTGCCGCTAGTACACTGATCCTTTACATTCCAAGTTTCAGAGACAAGGCAAGGATGTGGAAAAAATTAAGCAGAGGCTGATAGAAATTGCAAACTATGTTGATAAGGTAAGAACATGAGCATTATTTCACTTTTTCCAAACTTACTACACTTTCTGAAGGATGTTGCTGTGAAATCTATGTTTCTTCTACTAGGAAATTAAGAAAGCCGCCATGCTCAGATCAGCAGTTTTCACAATCTTTGCCACATCTCCTTACCCACCCACCTTTTCAAAGAGCTAACCCTGCTGCTTTCCTAATACTTCAGTATTTCAGCACCACACTTCTCTCCAACCAGTAAAACCCCAAAAGTAAACTAAAACCTTTTCTATGCCCTTCAACATACTAAGCTGTGAGCTCTACTCTGCTCTAAACAGTGCTCAGTAGTGCAGGAACCATATGGGAAGCGTGGTTCCTAAGGAGATGCACCGTTTAGCCCTAGGATTTTATTAACCTGGGAAAAGGGTGGAGATAATCACATATGGAACAGCCCATAGAAAAAGGCTTATTTTGAGGAGTAATTTGGAGAACAAAGTCCTTTGAGCAGCAAGGGATGGTCCAGTTGTAAGACCAACAAAGGGCCTGTAAAGACACAGTCAATAACATATCTAGCCCAAGGAAGATGGCAGAATTAAAAATATGCAGGGCTTAAGGAACAAGGAGTTGATGGCTGAGTGAGAGCAGTAAGAAAGAGATATACACTGGATTTTGTTGCATTTGGCATAATTTCTGGACAATAAACAAATGCTAAGAGTCGTCTGCAGTGTTTTTGAACAAATTAAAGTTTATTTTTGTTGTGCTATATGACCAGAAAAAATTAGGAGTCCAGTAGTGAAATTATACCTGAGGGAGTCTTAATTTAGCTGAGAACTTATCAAGTGATACTTCAAGGGCAATAACTCAAGGAGAAGCACTCTTGATTAAAAACAAGCTGCTGAAGACACCTCCACCTCTTCCATAATTGTCTCGCTGACTTATTGTTGGAGGATAGGTGTTTATATGTTACCTGCTCAAAATTAATTTTGCATGTTGTAATATATTTATGTTTCATGCTTAATTTATGCTCAGCAAATGCAACGTTATCCAAATGACTGTAATGCATATAAACAAGACAAAGACCTAGTATATGCTTTTCTCAGACTGCCAGCAAAATCTGGACTTGATCGATTCTTGAATCCTTCTTCACATTAGTCTCACATCAGAATTGTTAGCTCTGCTCCATTGCTTATCCTGCACTGGCTCCCCTCTTGTAGTAACTGTGGCGTTTACTAGAGTGATAATAGTGTATGTAGCCCACGGTGCTAAAATCACTTGGTTTTATCTGCTGTGAGCAGAACTCGGTGACTCTGGCTAATTTTCAGCTATTATTTTGAACAACCGTAGTACACCACAGCTGCCTCTGCCTCTCGAATTGCATCGGTGCTAGTGATGGCGGGCAGCCGTGGAGAGAGTCATCTGCCGTAGTAACAAGTTCAGTCAGAAGGGAAGGACACGTGAAGGTAGTTGCGACATTTCATCTTGAAGGAAGATACCAAACTTGGGTGGGGCGTAGAGAAGTAGCATATCTCTGGATGTCTTTGAATGCCTTATGGATATTTAGTCAGATCAGAACTGTTAAAGTCATGGAAATATCTTGTCTGAGTCAGTCATATCAGGTGTTCATTTTTGCCTTGGAGAAGAGACCCTTTGAGCCTCTGCAAGAAAGGTTCATATGCACATTATGCTTCTGTTGAAATATTCTAATCCAGTGTGGTCTAAAGTGGGTTTTAGAGACATGTTTCTATTTTTCTTTTCTCATTAGTTCTATAGGCCACTAAATATTCGAGTAGCCCTGGTTGGAGTGGAAGTATGGAATGACATGGATAAGTGCTCTATTTCTCAAGACCCTTTCACCAGCCTCCACGAGTTTCTGGACTGGAGAAAGCTAAAACTACTACCTCGTAAACCCCATGATAATGCACAGCTGATAAGGTAGATTGACACTCTATTTAACATCGGCCAGGATTTCAGTGATCTGAGAGTAGCTGTACTGCGTTCTTCCCCAGTCGCTAAGCTGTCAGGAGGAACATCTGTGCTCCCGAGGGTTTGACTTTCCCCCCTCCAAACATCAAACATAAAAACACTTTGCAGAGTCCTTCAGTAGATGCTTCAGATGAATTTCCTTCCACAGCTCTGCAATAGCCCTGTTACTTGTAGGCCTTTCCTGAATACAACTCATGTAGAAGTGTAGAAGTGTAATGAGCTGGTAAATACTTATGGTATGACTTTACAAGGGTTTTAAGCTGGTCTCAGTCTAAATTGTTACTGAAAAAGGCAGTCCTGCTCTCACCCCAAAAGGAGCTCAGGGGGCACTATGCGAAGCCTGTTTGTTAGTAGACAGACCTCAGTAAACTTTAAAATGCAGGCTAAATTGGACAATTTGTTTGCATTTGTGACTTAAAAATTAAATCATACGCATCTTTTATCCTGCTGCTCTTTCCTGGATTAAAGTAATTGAGTAAACATGCTCAAAGTAAAAGCATTCTTTAAAAAATAAACGTAAGAGAAACACCTCTTTCTTGAACCAGGTATGTTTTTGATCAATGAACCATTCTTTATACTATAAACATACCTGACGTCTTAGTAATTAAAGGGACCCCTTTACATAGATATGCTTACATTATCTCTGTAAGAGCCCTTCCAAACTGTCCCTCATGAGATATTTGATTACTCTCTAGGTATAATAGTTTGTTTGGAATGATTACATTCTAGGCTGTGTATTAAAACAAGTAGCATATAAACTTCCTACCGCATTAAAATAACCCTTCTTGGAGCTAGAGACATTATTTTTATGTTTGTATTTCTATTGCCAACTTCAGTCAGGGAAAAAAGAAAGGAAAGAAGGGTCCTGTTACAGCAGTAAACCCAAAGGACGGTGATCAAATGGATCTCTCTCATAGCAGGGATGCTGTCATTGTCAGTTCAGCAAGTCGGCATGACTAATCTGTGCTTTTCATTGTTTTAAACCTGCAAATGCCTGGAGCTGACACATTTGAAATGGGATCTTTGTTAGAGATTGGCAGAAAGACAAGACTGAAAATAATAGGGTGGTATCTTGGCATTGAATGGTGATTCTGTGATTCTTCTCCTTTCCCTCCCGCCTGCAGTGGGGTGTACTTCCAAGGGACTACCATTGGCATGGCGCCCATAATGAGCATGTGCACTGCAGAGCAGTCTGGAGGGGTCGTCATGGTAAGTGGTAAAAACACAGGACTTGCGACTGGCCCAACTGGTGCGACACGATCTCAAGTTTTGTAGTACTGTATTTTTCACCAGAACATCAGCCCCATTTGCCCCATTTTCAGTCTCGGTATTATCTATATGTACATTCAGATTGCTTGTAAATGATGGTTTCCATAGTGAAAAAAAAATCAAAATATTGCATTAAAATATAGCATGATGTCTTTGCAAGAATCCTCTGCTCCTAATTGTCATTAAATCAGGTGCTGAGGTGCTGTGAAGGATGAGAACCAGAAGATGTGTTTGTTACGCATTTGGGTATACTAGTGTTACAGGCAGCAACAGTTTATCCTGAATCTTTTATTATATTGATTTTATTCTGTATTTACAGAGTTTCCTGTGTAAGGCCTTATTTTCCATCTTTGCAGCAGAGTGGTTTTATTACATTGCCAGTCAATGAGAACAAACAATGGCAGCATTTATTCTACCTGAGCCTCTCTCAGAGTATTGCCAGTAATGCTGCTGTTAGATGCTAGACATGATGAACGTACAAGTAAACATGTCAGCCAATTTCTGGAAGTAGTTCTGGAATATTTTCTTTTAGAATTTTTTTTTATTATTATTTTTTAACTGTTCTGTGCAAAACGGGGCGGGGCGGGGGGAAGAAGTTTTGTGTTAACTAAGCTTTGCAATAGAGGTACTTTAAATAAAATTAGATCTGAACTCCCAGAGCTTGCAGGTCACTAGCAGGCTCAGCTAGTGACCTCAGAGCTCAACTCCAGAGCAGAAAACCAGGGACCCTAAAAATCACTTAGATAGTCTCTGAGTTCAGCCTGCACGTGCTGAAAACCCTTGTGTTTTCTACAGCTTTGTCCAGATTTCCAGCACCTCAGGTGATGTGGTGGTTCTCTCCACCTCTGCTGGACACCTCAGTTGCAGATCCCTACATAAATGAGGTGGAGGCTCAGGAATGCACAATGGTCAGAGTTTGCGTGGTCTCTTGCCTAGGGAAGCTGTGGATGCCCCATCCCTGGAGGTGTTCAAGGCCAGGTTGGATGAGGCTTTGAGTAATCTGGTCCAGTAGGAGGTGTCCTTGACCATGGCAAGGGGTTGGAACTAGATGATCTTTAAGGTCCCTTCCAACCCAAACCATTCTATGATTCTGTGAAAGCTCCCAGTTCTTCAAAGCTTCATGAGGCTAACCTGGAGCCCAGGACACTTAGGCTTTTGCCTCAAGACCATCCACATAGCAGGGTAGTCCCAGGGATACAGTCCCTTGAAGCTCCTGCATTTCATTCCTTCTTAACTAGCGTCCAAGCTGAGGTTGGTCCACAATGCAGGGCCCCTTTGTGGTCTCTAGGACAAGTAGGCAAGAAGCCAAGCTGGGGTGATATATGCATTCACGGAAGATGATGCATAGACCATCCAGACTGGGAGAATTTATGAGGTGAGCAGGGGAGCTGAGGTGTAGGAAAGTTGGAAAGAACAATCAAATCACATAATTTGGAGAAAGTCATGTCAAAATTGTAGAAAAGCCAAAGGCTTCAGTCTCTTGGTAGCTTTAGAAGCTGAGTCTCTAATTCATGTTTGTAACAGCTTTTCACTGGGTGCCTGGGCGATAGGTACAAAAGGAAAAGGCAGAAAAGAGAAAGAAAAAGCAGTAGGAGTCTCCCAGTGCACTTCTAAATCTTGGCAAAGGCACACATGAGGCATACAGCCCCATTTTATCCCTTTCACCCTCAGGCCAGCAGTCACAGCTTTGGCTTTGACTGCAGTCAGAGATGCCCTTAATGATGATTTTTTTGCCCTTTTAATTTTTAGCATAAGCTTTAAAATACACTATGGTGTATTACACTGCAAAGTCAGTCCTCTTCACTCTGGAAACTGTCATTTTAAACAGAAACAACAACAAAAAAAAATTTCATCCCAGTAACAAGAAAACAAGAATCAGCATTTCTTTAAGTGCTCTCAGGGATCTGACAGAGGGGCTGATTTATATGTCCAGGAGAAGCCCAGTGTCTGTGTAGGAATTGTGGGCCAGGCTGCAGCTTCAGTCGTGCAGGGGAACGTGATGTTTCCCAGAGGCTCCCACCTCTGTGAACTGAAACTTTTGAGTTGCAAATTAACTCAAGGCTCGCACAGCATAACTAGAAATGTTTTCCAGTTCTTTAAGCAAATCCTCAAAAAGGAGCCAAATCCCAAACAAGCAAATGCTCACCTCAAAACTCAAATGGGCAGCTGCCCAACCTTCCCCCCCTCCCCACCTCCCCTGCCAGTTAACAAAGGCTAATTCAGGTATATTCAAAAGAAGTTTTTATATATACTGGTACCTACAGAAGAAAGATCTAAATTTGGAAGGTACACAAATGAAAGAATGAATAACTATTAACCTGAGAGGCTATGGTGCTCAACCATCTCAACACTGCGCAACTGAACATTTTCCCATCCTTATAATTCAGCCAACCTCTTACCCATCCCACTCCGAACGCTCAATTCCAAAAAGCTCCCACACTCTCAAATCTGATCTGAAAGAAGAGACAATGGAGAGAATGCATGAGAAATAGCGTTTGACTACAAAAAGCTGGAGTCACCCTTGTATGATCTGATTTTCCTGACTGTCTTTGCAGTTAGTCAGCTCTACTATATGATTTAAATTCCTCTGCCGTGCCTCCCTGACAGCCTGCCCCTCTCTACTTTTCTCCAGGGCTGAATTCTCTCGGTGGTAGGTGACACCCTGTCTGCTGCTATTTTTAAGAGAAACTCAAAGTGGGGAGAGCAGTCATCTGAGTATGAGAAGATTTTGATGTATCAAGAGCATTATGATTTTATTTTACTGTGATGGTTCTGTTGTGTTGTAGAAAGACAGAACAGAAGTCGACATTAAACCAAGTCTTTGACACATGATTCAGGCTTCATTCTTCTGTTTCAAAAGATTGCCTGCTAAATTAATGGATTTAAAAGTAAAATACTTCTGTAATGTAATGTAGTATTCTCAGTCATGTCACATTTCTATTGACTTTAGTGGGAAGTTAGGCTAAATGACAAGTGTGGAACTGAGGCACTTACATTTCAGTGAATTACTTCAATGAAGTAAAAGTGTGTTTTAGGAAACTTATTCCTACAGCTGAGTGAACCTGCATGGAAAGTACCAGGATTGGGGCGTTTACCTGTTCTAGCTGTAGGTGACAGCATTTTATTACTACAGTTTGATCTGAATCTCAGTGGAATGAAGCAGAGTTCAGTTGAAAGCAGCTGCATATTTTGTGCAACAGCTTATAATGTCTTAACAGTGGATGGCTGCTTATTCAAGGGTTGTGAAACTTGTTTGGTAATGACTTTTACTCTGCTCAAGTTAACTTTAAAAGACCCTGGTGGAATAAATCAAAGTCACATTGCTATTCATTTCTTTAGTCCTTATGATACTTAAATGGTCTCAGTATCAGATGGGACATGTCACTGTTTGTTTTGATAATCTTCATTTACGCTGTCTTCAAATAACCTCTTTTGCTGAGACATCACATTACTTGTTTTAAGAACCCTCTCTAGAAACTGATAAAATTGCATTCCAAGTGGATCTGAGCAAGTAATGAGAACCGCATGGGCTGTAATAATTGTTTGCTTATTCAAGATCCAAATTACATTTCAGATCATTTATTGCTCTAGTTTTGGAGTGGACTGTGTGAATTCTTGTTTTTATTTTTCATTGCCAGCTTTAGAGGTGTTCAAATAAAGATAATCACTGTTCAGTAAGAGAGACTGGCAAAATGAAGAAAAACTGAGCTCAGCGTGTTGTCTGCCTAGGCAGCTCAAGGCTTAGAGGAGTTTCTGTCTTGACCACATTGCCCTAATTTCAAGGCATCACTCCAGCGTGTTGCTGGTAAATTATATGGAATTATATCATTGTTGTCTTAATCTTCAGTCCTGTATTGTTTTCCAGTTGAGTGAGAGGTTGTGCTCTTTTTATGAAATCAAGTTCGATTACCTTGAAGTCTCTAAATATTTCATAAATTAGCATGAGTACAAAGATAAATCAATCTCTGTGTGACTACTATCTAGATAAGACATCTCCATATGTAGGCATTGTGCAGGAGTATACATTTTCTTGATTACTATAGATTATTTTGCTGCTGTTTATTCTGTTGTTTCTTCTACTAGGACAGATTGTACAGCTTCTTTCAGGACACAGACATCTTAGAATATAACTGCACAGAAACTGACTGTTCTGTTAGTCACAACATTTTGATATTAAATTTTAAAATTCAGGAAAAACTAAAAAGAGATCCTTTGTTAAAAGATAAAAATCTTCTGAGTTTATTCCAAATGCAGAAGTAGTTTTTTTGTTTTCAGAATGACTATATTCTCTTTTGATTTGGTTTTCTGTTTGAGAAATTATTTACTAAAAATATTAGCACAGATAGATGAAAGAAGAAACTCTTAAATCTACTCCAAATCATGTATTAAGGGCTTCATTAATATATAGCTAACATTTTAGACAGTTTTACCTTTCACTTCTTTTTAGTCTGAAAGCTGGCTTAGATGATAGTAAGAGTTATTTAAACTGAATATATTCATATACGCTTTTAGAGCAGGCCACTGTACATAGTAATTCCATTTACTGACTGATAAATAGTGGATCATGCATTTATATTACATGCTTATACCTTTAGGGAAAGCTTTCATATGAGTACAGTGGAATTTGTTTCCCTCAAGGAAAATGATCAATGTGGAAAGGTCTCTTACTTGTGGTTAAGCCAAAACATCAGTCTGATCAGCAGCCTCTAATCAGACCATGCAGTGAATTTCTCAGAAATAATTGTCCCAAAAATCAGCATTTCAGCAAGGATTAATGTTAATATTTCAATTTTGACACTTGCAACATTTAGAATGTTCATAGGTGTTAACAAGAGGCCATCGAAGATTTTGACTTGCTTTGTCCTTTCATTTTTAGAAGGAGATTTTCAAAGGTACTTGGTTTTTCTTACAAGCTTGTGAAATCTTGGACTTTCTGATATTAAAGAAACAGTCTGAAGAATGATATAAGTCTGGGGTTGTTCAGCCTGGAGAAGAGAAGGCTCTGGGGAGACCATATAGCAGCCTTTCAGAACTTAAAGGGGGCTTATAAGAAAGATGGGGACAAGCTTTTTAGCAGGGCCTGTTGCGATAGGACGAGGGGTAATGATTTTAGACTAAAAGAAGGCAGATTTAGACTAGATGTAAGGAAGAAATGTTTTATGCTGAGGGTGGTGAAACACTGGCCCAGGTTGCCCAGAGAGGTGGCAGATACCCCATCCCTGGAACCATTCATGGTCAGGTTGGACGGGGCTGTGAGCAGCCTGATCTACTTGAAGATGTCCCTGCTCATGGCAGGGGGGTTGGACTAGATGGCCTCTGAAGGTCCCTTCCAACCCAAACTATTCTATGATTCCAAGAATATTAAATAGACCAAGTGAAGTCTCTTGCTGCATTTGTAATTTACCTCCTGACATGAAGGATCTTCTCACTTTTCCCTCATCACACTCATCCTCACCCATAAACAATTACCCTTTCCAGCACTCCACATCTGGGTGATTCTCTTCTGCCACTGCCATGTCTTGGGAGTTTCAAGGATTCACTAAGCAGGGACATTTTAAGCCCTAAATAAAGAGATGTTCAGATGCTCAAAGCTGCCCGGTGGTCTCAAATGTCTAATGTGCTGGGGAAACTGGGTGGCGAGGACAGATAGGCTGCCCTGAAATTCCCAGTCTGCACTTAGTATATGTGGATGAATTTAAAATTGTGTCCATTTACCAACAGTGTAACTACAGCTGGTAAGTTTATAAAACATTTCAAAGGACAGGCAATAGGACCTTAGAGGGGGAATGTGTATTTTAAATTGTTTTTATACATTGACTTCACTAGTTCTTTTATGTTTTTTTAAGGATCACTCAGAAAACCCCCTAGGTGCAGCAGTCACCCTGGCTCATGAACTGGGACACAATTTTGGAATGAATCACGACACATTGGAGCGGGGCTGTAACTGCAAAGCGTCGACCGATAAAGGGGGTTGCATCATGAACCCCTCTACAGGGTAAGTGCAAGGGTAAGCACGGGAAACTTACAGTTATAGTGGGAAATTTTTAGTTTCATTTTGTGTCTCAGGAACATTTAAAGGGAAAAAGGAAAAACCTTTTCAACACCTGTCAAATCTTCTCGCAGTTATCCCCCCTCAAGCTGAAACAATTAAACGTTATCAGAGCACGACATGTACCATTGTACCTTTCTATTTCCATGTTACCAGCGTGAGAGACAAAAATGCCGTAAGCAACTGGTTAATTTAAAAATAATAATAAAAAAACAACAAACAAACAAACAAAAAAAACCAACAAACTGCATTGCAAGTGTTGAATCAGAATTTCACCTTCTCTCATCTTGCCAACTGAGTATCGGTCGTAATAGGAAATGAGCAACGTCCCAAGGCCAAGACTAAGATGAATGTGTAGGAAATAAAGCAATGCAGGAAATATATTATTAGACTCTCTGTAAAACCTTTGTCTTGTACAGACAAGGTTTTCAGTTCTGCACAAACTTTTGCATTTCAGCCCTTGTTGTGTGTAGCAGTATTAGCATGTGAGCAAATCAAATCTGTAAGGTCAGCGAGGTTGGGGCTGGTCAGTGGCCGGAGGGAGATCTTCCAGGAAAAAAATATAAGACACTGCAGGAAATAAAGTCATCTCTCTGAGACAGTGCAGAACAGTTGCTGTGCTGATGATAAAGGCACGATGTCAACGGAGAATACTGGCGTTTTTGTAGACAGAAAAGGTACAGGCACCGTGACCAGGGTAATTAGTTATAGCTTGCTTCTCTGGATTTTAAAGTACTGTTAGAAACTGAACGATATAATGAATGAGTTCTCTGCATCCATATTCAGACAAGAACTGATAGCATTAAAGCATTAAAGAGAGTAGATTTACCAAAGCTTTCTGGTGGTAAGTGATGTGCTGAACTGGACTGGACTGCCTGTAGAAATGTTACTGCCTGTGACTGGAAGTTGGTAAGAACCAGTCGGACAAATATCAGTCAGCAGTGTCTTGTAGGTACAGCTGGATTTGCTTTGGGACAAGAGGACGGCCTAGATGATCTTCTGATGTCTCTTCCAGCTCCAACGTTCTCTGTGTATGCTTAAACTTCATCTGTTGCTTAAAAATCTCTTCTGGGAATTGTGATTAGCTCAACCTCTGCCTTCTCCGGGCTTGTTTCTGGGAAAGGAGGAGAGCAATCTGGGAGAGGCCGGGGAGTGCTGGGCAGGATTGCTCCCTGCTGGTCAGCCTAACAGCAGCCTTGGCGTTTCTTCAAAGGCGTGCTGTCACCCTCCTTCAAGGCAGAAAAAGGGATTCTGGCCAGAGGCCAAGCACAGCAAGTTAAGAGACAAACAAAAGAGAGTTGTGTGCGTGGAGGAGAATGAGAGTGATTTCTACAGTTTGGAAAAGAAAAATAACTTGGCTCTTCTGAAACAATAGGTAGTAAATATCCGTATGGAACTGCATCCTGCAGCACGTCAGGGCTCGTGTGCACGCTGTGAAAACAAACTGGAATTGGAAACAGGGCTCTGAGGTGATGTGACATTACGTGATAGCTGGTTAGCAGTGGGCAGACAGGTCTGGGCTCTGAGCTCCTGAAAGATGCATGCCAGCTTTAGTCATCTCAGTTGAGTTACTGGTTAGGCATCCCGTGACTCCACTTTTGGAAAGAAATGCAGGCGCTGCTCTCAGCACAGAAATTTCTAGGCGCTTTCTGAACTCGTCTTGTGAAGGTCTCTCTAACGTGAGATTAGATAGTTCTTCCCTGGTTCTGCCTTCTGCCCCAAGACCTTCGGGTGTATCTGAAGGTGTCCTCTGCACTGGATGGGCCAGTCCAGACGCTTGGCTCTGGGTTGGCTCAGGGCATGGACAGACCAAGGTAGCACCCGCTCAGCGTATTCCTCAGATGTGAGTCCAAGCAGCTCAGCTCACTCTGTGCTGGGGTTTCTGTAGCACCTTACAGGTTAGAGGCTGTGCTTCCTTCAGCAACGCCGTGCCCAGCCCCAGCACCCCACCGGTTTGACAGCGTGGGGAGGGGGCCACCAGCTCCACGTCAGCCTTGTAACGCTCTCTTTGGATTTTTACCAAACTTTACATACAACTTGTGCCTGAGGAAGAGTTGTGGCATTCACAGAACTGGGTAGGTTGTTGTGTTTGCAGTGGTCATTGATTTATAAATGGAAATTTTAACATCAGGTTTATAGCCTTAGGCTTTACCTTCATACTTTGCTGTCGATCTGTAATAAGTATTCCGGGAGAATACTTTACGCCTTAAGCCAAACTGCATTTTACCAATTTAAAATTAACACTTTCAATATTTACCTAACATCTGACCAATAGCAGTATTCCTCTGAGCACCATTATTCAAGGAACACTGAAGAGTTTTTGGCTGTGGAAGTACGTGTCTGTTAAGGGAAAGCCAAATGAATATCCCCTACCTGAAGTGCATTCTTAGAATAGCAAAAACATCAAAACAAAGAGCATCCCAGGAAAGCCACATACATTTAGAGAGAAAGGCTGCTCTCTCGGTATACTCATTGGCACTCACTCTGTGCTCTTCTAATTTATGTTGGTTTAAGGTAGATTTAAGAAGTGCAAGAAAAAATAATCTTTGGGCTGAAGCTAGTGTAAAAAGTACGAGCCCCTGAGAAGTCCTTACCTGATATCTAAAAAAAATAGGAAATATCTGGGTTATAACAGAAAGGCTTCTGTAAACTTAGCTTTGGAGTCATTTGTATGATTGTGCAGCAAAAGGGAATGTTTTAAGGCTTTTTACTTAAAAGTGATTTCATTAATTATTGCCATTTCTTTCAGTTCTTATGTTTCAGTCTTTGAAGAGGTCTTGGAAATTACTTCTTGGTGGAAAAAATTCTCCTGGGATCAGTGTGGAATTTAAACTCTGTTGGATCTATCCTTTAATGAGCTTCCTATAGCTTTTACTCTTAAAATATACCAGCAAGATGTGTACTCCTTGTGTGTGAGCTACAACGTCTTAAAGACCTGCTACTTTAGCAAAATATATTTTATATAACATGGAATTAAGCATATAAAACCCAAAATTTGTGGCACTTCAGGCCCTTTGAAGGTTCAAATATCTGCTGTGGAAATCACATAAATCCCACTGTAGAAGTTTGGGGGTTTGCTATAAAAATAGTATCAATAAGGAAATATTTAATACTAACATATTGTTCCCTTTTTAAATGCATATTTTTAATACTATTCCTCCAGTTCTTTTAGATTGTTTTGACCATGGACTGTGCCAAGTGAAAAAGAAGGATATGAGGAGACTTGCAAATCTGAGATCGCAGTATCGGAAAACTAAGGGACTAGGCTGAGCCAGTGAGGCCATTTCAGTATTCCACTTGTTTTCCAAGTATCTCCCTAAAGTTTCTACTCTTAGTGGTGAAAATATTCTTCGTGACAGCTAGATAAATACAGAAGAGTTCTGGTGAAACCCAAGGCGTTAGTCTAGATTTATACCACTGCAACTAAAAGCAGAATTTAGCACAAACTGCAGAGCAAAATTATACCAATTAGCAGTGCTTGTTTATTTAATAATTTTGGAAATGTGCAGTTCGTGTACTCCTTCATCAAAATTGAGCGCAGGTGTCTCCATGGGGGTTGAAATTTGGTGAGTTCCCTCAAAGTAGATGAAAGCTTAAGAGTTCATGTATGCTTCAAATTTCTTGCCAGCCTTAAGGGAAGCAAAATTTTCTCCCCTCCTGTAACCCCAAGGGTTTATACTTCTCCTCACCCCCATATCTGTGTCCTTCCCAATAGCATGCTCTTCTAGTTTAGATATAGGTGGCTTACACAACTGACTTGTCTTCAGGGAAGTTGAACATGCTGGAAACATGTTCTTCCTTCCCTCTTACAGAAAGCATAGAATTACAGAATCACAGAATAGTTTGGGTTGGAAGGGACCTTTAAAGGTTGTCTAGTCCAGCCCCCTGCAATGAGCAGAGACATCTTCGACTAGATCAAGTTGCTCAGAGCCCCGTCCAGCCTGACCTTGATGCATCTTGAAGTACTCCCTGATGCTTTTCCATTCCCCGCCCTTCCAATTTAGGCGTTAACGAGAGACCAGGAATCCACCAAGGACAGCTAGTTTTACCAAGCTCATTCAGATGTTGACCCTGCTGTAGTCTCCATCACTTTGTGGAGTCCCATGACTTGCTATAATGAAAGCTTCCTTCATTGTCCTCTCGCAGAAGTGTGTTGCTCATACCAGGCTCATTTCTTGTTGCTGAATCATCCCAGCCACAGCTAATTGAAATGCCAGGCAGGCTTCGAGGATAGAGCCATTTGTTTCATCTCTCTTTGCACTTCCATAGACAAAATCAGGTTTTGACCATGCTGATAGAAAAGAGGATGACGGGAAAAGGGCTGCTTTGTAGTCTCTCCTCCAGTCCCCTTTGCACCTGGCTGTGGGAAAGATAGAGATTTTTCTCCAGGTCTGTCCTACTGCCCACACCCCATTTCTGTTGCAATCCATGTATTGTGAAATGAAATACCTCATACTGACCTGGAAGGGTGCGTGCTTTAACCATAGGCTGAAAGCTGTCTTTACAGCTGTAAATCATGGGGGGCTTTTAGACATCCATTCAGCAGACCCCACTTACCCCACTGCGCTGAAACTACAAATGGAAAATGCAAACCAGCTTGAAGTTTGTCCCTGCAAAGAAGTACAATAGTAGGAAGGCAGGATAGGTTTGTGCTGAGGAACCGTGACTGTGTCTGCAAGGGCATGCCTTCAAATGCCCTTGAACTTGAGCATCAAGCACTTTCACTTTGTGTCTGTTCTTCCAAGTCCTACTGCACATCAAGCCCAGCCTGGCAGCAGGTCATGTAAGTCTACTTCAACTCTTATTTCTGTCTTGGCTGTAAATCACTGCTCTTCAAAGACCATGATAAAGAAGAGAGAAAATAAATGCAAAGTAATTGAAAATAACAAATCCTTAGGAAAAGAAAAATACTGTGTGGGGCTGTTGCTTCAAGACATAAAACAAGTGATATGTATTTAGGAAGTGCAACACCTAATGTGAGAGAGGGCATGGCCATTGCTATTTGCTTGACAGACTTTTGAATGAAAGAATATCTCGTCAAAAATTTTTATATTAATCTGGGTCCCCAGTAGACCTGGTTTCTTCTCTATTCCCAGAGTACCAAGGCATATGCTGGTTTACACCCCAGAGATGGCACGAAGCATTAGGGAGAGGGTACAGCAAAGGGCTANGCCATTTGGTTCCATGCAGAAAGGTCTGGGCCAGTAGCATAAACAAGAAAGCAGCTTCTCCATTATAATTTCTCCGCACAACAGCTCCTCTTCGTCATGTTCCTGTTAGAGTGATGTTCATTCTGAAAAGCAGAAGAATGAATTGAATCCCTCTATGCCTGACTTTTTTTTTTTTTTTTTCTGTTCTTATCTTGGATCTTGTGTTACCATTTCCATTTTCACAGCTAGAATTTAAAGTCAGTGTGTCTTTCTGATTCAGTCAGGTTTTAAATCCGATTTACCTAGATAAATATGACTGCGTATGTTCCAGGGAAGTGGAGCTTGGACTGTGGCACTGACTTCGTGCTGGTGGAAATGCCTGTGTTTCACCTGTGCTGCAGGATAGCTTGGGGCTCTGCTCCAGCCAGGGGACCAGGTTTTGTGTAGTGATCATAACTGAAGGAAAAAGAGAAATGGAATTGAGATCAATTCTTTAACCTCTCAGCTATTGATCATCATTTTAGGAGATTTTTATGGAACTATGCCTCTCGGTAGAAAATACCAGCTAATTTTGAGTAATTACCTTTCAGGTTACAATTTCACTTTAATTATTAAGTTTTTGGAGGCAGGGTTTGAGGGAGGAAAACAATGAGGAACACAGAAAGAGCACAGAGTAGGAATTGTACAAAGTATGTAGAAAAATACTGGTTCATTTACTGTTGAAATTTGGAGAAGACTTTTGTTTTTAACCAATCCAAAAAACACCCACTCTTATCAGTATGTTTTTAAGTAAAATTGAAACCTTTATGCTAGAATTAAAGCAGATAGCCAATGGGAAGCTGCATATTTGTGAATGAGAGTGAGAGCAAAATACGATCTGTTAAGAATCAGCTGAGTGACAGTCCCAAATTAAACTAATTGTCTCGGTCTAAGTACTACTGGGGAGAAATGGGGAAAAATTAAAGATGGGAAGGACCATCAGGTGGGCTTCTTCCAGATACCACTGAAAAAGAACATTGGTATGTACCTTATTTTAATTCCCTCTAGGAACAATTAGGCATTCTGCACTGAACACTGAATACATTGGTTACAATTAAGGCTAAATAAAATATTTAAGTGGGAACATAGCAGTTTTTTCCTAAGTAATAGTACCAGATGTCTATGAGGAGGTAAAAAGTGACGCCAGGCAAGACCATGAGATGCACAGAAGGTATCATAAATGAGAAAATTCCCATTTGCCCCACTGGTGACAAGCTGGTCCATAGGTTCGTTATATGAGTGGCCCAGGCATCCAAGGATTAGGTTAGGAAACATTTGTTCTTTGTTGCATGTTACAGGCCAATTCCTAGCGGTTTTGAAAGCGTAGTGCTGTGTGATCTGAGAGAAGAAGCTATGCTTGAAAGGCAGCTTTCCTGCAAGTGAGAACCAGTTATATTTCACACTTTCCTTTTATGCATTAACTTCAGTGGCCAAGGGGAGATGTATTGCTCTTTCGTTTGTGTCGTTTATAGCATCCATTTCTGCTGGCAAAGAAAACTTGGTTTTATTGGCTATCCTCTACTGACAGCCCTCTGTGGTAGCAAGTATGTTATCAGAGACATCTAAAATAGCTATTTCTTTGCTTCCTCCTCTTCCCTCCATCCCCAGTTCATGTTACTTTCACATTGTTGAAGGTCTTATTTTGTTTCCTGATGTTCCTTGTGTAAATGCCCTGATTCAGATTCTGCAGTGCTCAGATTTTAAGATTTCTCCAGTGTTCATGCTCAATGTAAGGGTAGGGCTGGTAGAATTTCTAGCACTTGCATGTACCTATTATTTTAGGAGTCCAGCAATTGGTACGCTCCCTCTTCCCCAAACTGCTGGTGTCTAAGGGTGCTTCTGGTAATGCTCCCCAGAACCACTGAGGTGTCACAACTTGGATTAGGTACTTGTTCTCTCTATTAAAGTAAAATTAAATGGTAGATCATGAGCAAGCAAGTTACAGAACCTATGTACAGGATCTCTATCACAAAGCCATCAGATAGTTCTGATTGTCACATTATACCCACAGCAAACACCATGAAATATAGATTTGGGCAGAGAAATTTGCCTGTGGATCTAAACCCCAACCTGATTTGCTCCTATGCTGCAGTTTACTTCCATCTCTGGTGAACTGGAATAGCATTTTGTGGGGCTACGTGATAATCCAGATGATGGAAATCATCCAAGTTAAAACCAAGGCTTGTGGAGGCAGAAGAATTTGTACTAATGAGGATTATTTAGTGATCTGTCGGGCAGTTGAGGCGCACAGTTATCCCAATGCAACTGGGGTAACTGTGAACAGCAGGATTGGGTTAGGGTGAGGAGATGCTCAGCAGCTTCTTCGTCTGCCTTCCCCACCAAGGGCAGCGTCTGGGGGAACAGCACCCTATCGTTAGGGTGTCTTACACAACTGATGTCCTTTGATGGTGCTGAAGGTCTGTTCTTCTCTCACGTATCACCTATTACCATTCATGAGATTTAGGACTGCACATCAAAAGAAGGCTAGAAGCAGTAATGCTGATTTTATAATGTATAAATATATATTTGCATGATAGATGGGTGGCTGATGTCTCCTGGAGAACCATTTTGCTCAGTAGGGTTGACTCTCAAAGGCTTTTGTGGGGAGCCTTGTTATTTTGTCATCTGTTTTTGTTTGATTTTTGTTTTTAAACTGCCATACAAAAAAAAAATATATTTAACTACATTATAAAAATGTGGTTAAATAAATAAAACATAGTTAAAATCTATTATGGGAGACATTAGGAAAGTACCAATCATATGTGTCATTTACTGTATTAAGTATTAGTTTCAATAACGTTTCTTCTTTTTAAAATAATGATCTCAAGAAAGCAGGATCAAGGTCACCTTGATTTTGGTTTTTCAAACTTTGAACTGGAGTCTACCAAACCGGGCTATGAAAACATACATCCTCCAGAAATTTCCAGCACGCTAGCTTCAGGAGACAGTCAGGTATGCCATGAAAACTGCATCTTGGTTTGGGTACCAAATGAACTTGAAGTGAAAACCACTTATTCCAACACTTCACAAGGTAAAAAAAACCCTAATAATTAAAAAAAAAAAAAAAAGAGAGAAAAAAAATGCAAAAGGTCATGCTAGAAATGGGACAAAAATCAGAAATACAGTGTGGGAAAGGACACTTGAATTTACTGACTGGTTCTCTTTTCTTCTGTCTAGACATCTCGCAGCATCTCGTAGCTGCAGAGCTGTTAAACATTAGCTAATCAAACCATTAGTAGTTAGCACAGTATTTCCTGACCCCTCTCAGTTTGTTTTCAGTTGTGCAGACCTCACTTTGCATTTTTCAGTCTGGCAGCTTAAAGACATTAAACTGTGGAGTCAGCAGTACTATCCAGAATTACCTCTGTTACAATTTGAAGAAAATGAAATTATCTTTAAGACGTAAACAGTTTCTAATTAAACTCTGAAGCTGTTTATGTTTCCAAACCAGTCTGAGCTGAGCTCTGCACAAAGACAGACTTCTTCGTTGTCTTTTTCTTTTTTTAATAAAGTTGATATACTGATGTAATAAATTGCTTGTGACAGGGCTAGGTCTGTTGTGCCAGCAGTGCAACTGCTTTTTTTAAAAAAACTTAAGCAACATATCCCTATGCCCCAGTAATTGAGCACATTGCATTCTGGTCCTTCCTTTACTAGGAAACGGCCACGAGATTACAGAATAGATTTATGTCAGCCTTTCCCTTAACTCCAAGTAGCCCCATGTCTCCAGTGCATTGGGCATTCCTTTTTGTTAATAATTTCCATACATTACAGATACATTTAATTGTTGTAGTAAATAAGATCTGCATTGAAGAATTAGTAGCGTTAGTTGAAATACGTTGCACGTTTCCCAGTCCTTTACGGGAGTGGGTCACTGTTAACAATTAGCACGCAGAGCTATAGGGCAGGTCTTTAAAAAAAAAAAAAGATTTTGCTTTTTAGTTTAGTTTAGTCTTTCACTTTTCAGTAGAAGTGCTGTTAGAAATGAAAATATTTGGCTTTTCTGGTGTATTCCAGAGGAGAGCTCGTACAGATTTACAGCATGTATTTTCTGTAAGTGAAGCTGACAAGGAGAGAGGTTACTTCTCAAATGAAAACACATTTTACTTCTGGTGTGATTATTTATAGCAGATACTTAAGGACAAGTCGTGTTTTCCAGTATGTGATGTATCCAGAACGGGTACAATTTTACTGGCTTGGATGCTGGTATGTGGGAGCTCAGCTGCATTTTGTCTTGTCGGGGTAATATCCATAGAAAATATAGCTCTGTAAGGGACATTTTTCTCCTGCTGTACTGCTATTGCCATGACCCATGAGAACAAATCATAGAAGGACATTTTCCTTTATCTTAGCTTTCTGTTTCATCAAAAAAACTTTTCAACCTGCAGGGATAAATCTGTAGTGCAGTGCATGGAGAATTAAGCACACACCGTCCAGTTTTAATTGGTGTTAATGAATTCCAAATTCCCAGAGCATAAATGGAAACATACCTTAAAGGGCATATTCTTAAGGTCACATGAATGCTCCTTTTTGAACATGTGTTGTATGCCCTGAAGCGCTTTAAGGAATTGATGTTGACTTGGAAGTCTGAATCACTGTAATTAAATGATGCCTACAGCTGCATTTGCCACAGTTGTCATGGGAATCACTGAGTCTTTTGTGCCTGGGATAGATGTGCAAAATGTTTAAAATTCAGAGAAGGGAAGATGTCCATTTTACCCCAACAACTGCTTCCTGCAAAGTCATTCTTTTTCTTTTCTAATGTCAAAGCCTATTGCAAAGTCCCAGATGCATGTACTGTGGGATTCTTGTGGCAGAAATGCAGGTAGGCTCCATTTCAGCTTTTTTAAAACTGAATGGCACAGTGCTGGTGGTGAGATGAAGATAAGCAACTGCCTATTTTAGTGTAAAGTCAGTGGAAATAAAGAGGTGAAATAACTTTGGTGTCCTAGGGAGCCTTTCTGGCTTCTTCTAACACAGCATGGAAATTGCGTTCATCTTCGTCATTGATGTTCTGGCAGCCGACCAGCATTAGATGTGAAATCCAGGCTCCCTCGAAGTTGATAGGAAAGCTCCTATGGACTTCAATAAGGCCAGGATTTCATCAGGATACCTATGAGTTCCTTTAGGTTTCTCAGGAGCCTTTCATTCCTGTGAGTGAAAGCTTTAATTTCCTCGCTTAAGGATCCCCAAGTCTCAGATCATGGCTCGATCCATTCTTTCTCATGGCTTGAAATAACCTTTACATACAACGTTGCTACTAATTAGTTTACTTTCTTTGTTCAAGCTCTGTGAAAAAGAAAAGGGAAGCTAGAAAAAGTGATTCATTGGGGTTTTTTTGTTTTTGTTTTGTTTTTTTAAAGAATTCCACTTCTATTTGTCTGAGGTGATTTAGGCGATATGGGATAAACTGCTTTTTTCTCAATGCTTGTCTCATAGCAGAAGAAGGGAAGGTGGAAATGCTGGGGAAATGCAGAGCGATTTCTGGCACTGTTATGCCTCACTTATCTTTCCTTTGGGTCTTCTAAAAGAAAAAAAAAAATAAAAATTGAGCCATGCTCCTTGCAAGTCAGATACTCCTATCTGGAAGTCCTGATTTACTGAGACCAGATAGTACAGATGTTAAGTGAAATCAATATGAGCTTGTCCTCTGGATATGTATTCTTGCCAGCTTTTTGCAGGGCTGAGACATTTTTCTGTAGCACCCACGTCTTGCTGACTGGCATTTCCATGAGCTTCGTTCTCTTAGTGCTTCTGCCAGTGCTCTTCCCAGTGGGCAGCTTCTTCACGTGCTTTGTCCAGAGGGCTGCTTCCCAAATCTCCTCTGCTTGGCCTGGGTTCCTCCTTGAGGTGTTTAGCCCTCCTTGCAGCCCTCATCCCTTAACCGACTGTCGTTTGATTGCTCATCTGATGTACAAGCTCATCCTCGCCCAAATCCATCTGCCGAGGCCAAGTCCCCACAGTATGGCAGGTCTTTAAATCAAGCTGGTCACACTGATCGCGTCGGCTCGGAGGATAACCCTGTATGCTTCTTTCATTCTTTAGGGTGCAGTGTATCACGAGTTGTGTTTAGGATACATACGGGCAGGACAGGAGCTTGTACTGGTGAAAGGGGGAAATGTCCATAGATAAATATCATGGGCTGGTTTTTCTGTATTACAATTTGGGCTTGATATTCCCTTTTGTTTGATCTGCTTTGATTTTTGAAAAATTATTTTATCCTTCTCCCTCACCCAAACATGCTGTCTCTAAAGTGATCCTCTCAAAACTGAGTTCCCAAAGTCAGATTATTTTCTTTTTCTCCCAATCTGCTCCTGACCCATTTAAAATACAATTCCAAAGTTTTTCAAGGGAGAAAATCGGCATGTAACTGCCTTAAACAAAAGCTGATTGTAAAATCATGTTGGGAACTAAATGAAGTGCCACCACGATGTAGCGCTGCCCTAGCATTTCAAGCCAGGTCAGCCAGTGCCTCGTATCTAACCAGGAATCGGTAGGAAGCTGATCTTCAGCGAGGTGTTTTGAGCAACAGGACGGACCATTTGTCTTCATTTGCTTGTCACGTGCCGCGGATGTTGTGTTTTGTGTGGCAGATTCAAACGCAGGACATTCTGGTTGTGCTTCTTCTCTACGGTTTCCTTCATTGCCAGCAACTGCTGGTGGGCACGGTGCGCCTGCTGCCCGGCTTTTCTGTAGCCTGGGACCAGACCTGACCTGGCCTTTTCATCCCTCCCTCTGCTATGTGTTGCTTTTTTCCTTTTACTGTAGTCAGCATTGGATTAACCTCAAATTCTAAGTAGCAGATTGTGAAACCTGAACTCTCAGCAAGCCAGCAAATTTTTATTAATGAGGTAGTGGTCTAAAAGGAAACAGAGCAAAAGATGAGCCAGAGGCAAATTCAAACTGATTATAGCTACTTTCCTTGGCTGTCTGGTTTCCAACAGGAAGAACAGTTGTCTGAGTTCAATTCCCATGGAGCTTTTGCAATGCAGATAACTCCAGCGTATAGTCAGAATGCTGTCAGAATTGATAAATCGGTTAAGTATTGCTTCACCCCCAGCACACAGAAAGGAAAGTCACAGTAGGCCTCTCAAAAAGAAAAAACTTCTCTGACCATACATTTGTCAAAGTAAAAGTAACTGCTAATAATGTTTTATTTGGCAGTTTTGTGACTGCTGAAATATCAAGCCATGACAGTGTGTACTGTATAAAGCCATTAAGTGGTGTTCCTTTGCAGAAACCATCCAGCCGTTTGTTTCATCGCTGCTTTCTGCCCTGAAGTCCCACATTCAGTATTAGAAATCTGCCTTTTTAAATATTTCAGGTAGTTAAATTTTCGCCTTCCATGTGATGGAAGAGGTCAAGTCTCAGCTGTGTCTATGACAATCCAATCCAGACCCCTGAGGTGGGACTACTTGAATGCATTTTGGGAATCTGCCCTACCCCCAGGGCCAAACTGCAATGAACCCAAAGCATTTGTGTGTGAAGTTTAAACATTTACATGGAAAGACTATCTCTTCAATAACCCTGGAAATTTCATTGTAGCACAAGAAGCCATTGCCACTACACGTCAGTTAAATTAACCACTGGCGTGACACATTCACACTTATTTATTGGAAGTGTGAAAACTACCATGTAGTGAACATGACAAAAGCTGTAGGAGAAATCTGGGCTTGTTTTTAAATCACTGACCATGAACTCAGACAGCAAGAGCTTTGATGTCATGCATAACTACATGGCCCAATTCTGTGCTCTACTTTATTGATGCTCTAGGGATTAAAACTATAAAAGAGGAGCAAGAGAGTGAAAAATAGGCTAGAAAAATGAGTTGTCAGACACCTACTGCCTTTTGAAGCAAACTTCCCATTTCAACACTTTATATATATATATAAAACTACCCTACATTTTTAGCTAAATGCTTCCAACACTGCCAAAAAAGGTGTGCCCCATCAGTTCTGGGACTGGTGTCTTGTACAAAGTTCCATCGTGTGCTGCTTGCAAGGGTCTGCACATCTTCCAGGAGCCCAGTGGGTCCTCTAGTTTACCCTCTCCTCCCAATTGTCCTGGTTGTTTGCCATTTGCAAAAGCTTTGGGTGGGGGAGGATCTGGAGATACCTTTAGGGTCTCCCTTTATTGTGCTTGTGGGATCTACTCTAAAACTGCATTTGTGTCGTTCTCCCTCAAAAGTACTTACAAATGAAGACGTTGTTTAAATAATAGATTAAAAAGCCCTTCCATATTATGGCACTTGTCTAATTTTAAACAATTGCTATTAAAACATGAGGCGTATGAAATAATGTGTAATGACAGAATTGATACACGAAGGGATCTGTAGTATTTGAACACCTATTTCAATATCAAAGAAAACTGGATTTTCTCTCCTGCTTAATACCTAATTCTGTGAGGTTCTTTATGCTTACTAAATCATTAACATACATGCTGTACAGAACAGCTGAAGTGTCAAAAAATGTCATCTATTAGCAAATTCAGTTTTATTCTAGTAGGCTCATGTCTCTTAGGAGACCATAAAAAGTTGTTTTCAAGTGGTAGGAGCAGTAATAATGTCTAGAAGGTTAAAGCCAAGGGGGATGCTTTTTAGTGGTAAAGAATTATGTCAATTAGATCAGGAGTTAGAGGAGGCTGGAAAATTGTCGTAGTTCCTTGAAATCAGCACCTCACTGCGTCTAGAAACATTCATGTCGCTTGAGCTTCTACCTTCTAGAGGTTTATTCTTGTGTTACTCTCTCTACTGCTGACATTTTTTCCATGCAAAAATCACTTATACCTTAATTAACAAAAGCAACCCTATCTCTATTTTTTAAGTTTAAAAAAAACCCCTATTTTTATGTTTCTATGTAAGACTGGGATACGCAACGGAAGACCATAAGCATAAGTCATTCTGTAGAGTACGAACAAGAGGGAGCTCAAACTCACGTCTTCTGCCTCCAGTAAGAGCATCTGAGTTGCTCTCCTCCTCTCCAGTTGTAAGTGAGCCACTGCGCAGCCAAAAATCAAGAATTTTAGAGACTGAGGAAAGTAAGTATTCACATTTGTGAATCTGAAAGCATCCTAAGGTCGAGACAGACACCAAGAGACACCGCGAGGTTCAGTTCAGACAAGGTGTTTTCATGGAAAGTGTTGGAAATTCAGGTGCTTGACTAGTGAAGTTTCTGACTCAGAGGGCTGGGACTCAGCACCTTTCTTGTCTTTGAGCACTTTCATGCTCCTAAAAATTTGGCTGATGCCTTAGCTATTTCCAGATATGGCCTCTCAGGCTGGATTTTTCAAGCATTCAGGACAAAGCCCGGTCCCAGTGTCCTGCAATTTTGGAAATTAGTTAGTCAACAGTTGTTTCAATAAGTATGGTCCGGAAAATCAGAATGCCCTTTTAAAATTAATATAATCTCCAATTATCATATTACCTCAGGGAGGAAGGCCTGGTGGTACTTAATAGAGCTCTTTGGGGCCGTTGTGCATTTTAATTGAGTGAATAATTGTAAAACACTTCAGGGCCTTTTGGTAAAAGGCTCTGTATAAACATTGCCATAATGCTGAATAATCAGGTTGCGATATGAACTGGAATAAATAGATATATAATTTATATATACATATAATGTATGTGTGTATATATACCAACATTTTGGAGAGAACAAGGCAGTTACTTTATAAAAGTCCTACAGTTCTTGAATAAGAAAAAAACCTGAGATTGGATAGCAATAATCACCGTAATCAAAATGTTAGTTTTCACAATATTGTGAACCTGCAGTTTATCCTCCTGTGCAATGCATAGAGAATTGCTGGAAGCATTGATGGTGTTACCACTTCAGCGATGCTTCTTGAGAAACAGCGAAATCTGTTGTGGAGGAACATGGAGGAGGTAGATCCAAGGTACTAAATGTGTAGACGCCTAAAGATGTCGATAGACAGGGTTTGGAGGAAGCAAGGGACTTCCACTTTGGATGGCTTTCCCAAGGTGTTGCTGCAATGCAGTGATCGGGTTTGGAATGGAGCAAAGATCCCCTGCAGCCCAGGTCAGTGTCCCTCCAGGCATTCTCCAGATGGAGCAATGGGAAAGACAGTGATGGTGAACATGGCACACCAGCCTCAGTGGTGGGATTGGTGCTGGAATCAGTAGCCGTTCTGTTTCTCCTGAACGCTTTGGCTGTCTGCTCTTAAGACTGTGATGTTCTGGGGCAGCGACTCTCTGTTTCTGTGCCCGTACTCTCTTGTTATTCATCCCGTTAGGAGGGGGAACGCCTCTGAATGGAGACGATGGAGATGAACTTTTATAGATCAGGCAAAAAAAGCCTATGCTGGGCAATGCGGTGCTAGTACAAAGCGCTCTCTATTTTTAAAAGGGACTTGACACAGTGATGATGCCACTTCACTTAGTTAATGAAAGGAGCCATCTAATACAGGCTAAATGCAAAACTACATAGAGGAAACTGGCATTCGAATGGCTTGAGTGCTTGAAATATAAATGAATGGGAGAAGACCAGACTGTTTCTAAAGGAATCAATTACCAGGCATCCTCTTACTACTGTGAAGCTCTCATTTGCAGGAGCAGTCAAAGCTATTTTTGCTGGGAACTAGGATATTCGTTGCTTGAGATTAAGCACATCTTTTAAGCACCAAGGAGACACTAGGAATGCTGTGGGTTCGAGAGGGGTAGAAAGACTCTGAAATTATTTTCCTTGCTGTAAACCCACTGAAGAGACTGATGTAGTGCTGGGCACGAGTTGAGTTCTGTAGAGTTGTACCCACAGCCAGAATGGTTTGACAAAATGTTCCATTGTGTATTAAATCTACAGATTCAAACAGTGTAGAAAATGAGTGTGCTATTCAGTATCTTAGAATAGGAATTAGGTTGGACTAAAGTTTCCTTTCTCTTCTCAACTGCAGAAAAATACAGCTCTGTAAAAGAAAATGTCTTCAGTGAAGGATATTGAAATATACTGATTGCTAATGATTTTTTTACCTCTGGAAGGTTCTCCAATGGCCTATACGAGCTGGTAGCTGAGGATTTTTCCAATAGGATAAGTGTCTGATCTACCACAGAAAGCAAAAATATCCCGGTTTAGCATGTTACCGAAATCTCAGAGACAGGCCAAGGACTGACTTTACTGTGGAGATCCCACTACCTTTTCCCACCCAAAGGTAGTTCTTCCAGGTGAGGTCTCAAGCCTCTTAGCAGGGTAGTGCGAGGAAGCTTCCTGCATTTGTTCAGAGGATGTTTCTTTCATGTGACTATTACTTGGTCATTTTTCTCAAGTTCCAGATTCACTTAAACATCATGCCTAATGCTACTGACATCTGATATCTATAGCTTCCCTTCCCATCTGCCAGGGATTTCATGCTTCTGATGAAACAGCTTTAAAATTGCAGACAGCCAAAATGTAGCATAAAATCACAATGATCAAATGCTGTGGCTGTTATACGGGATTTTTTTTGTCAAAAAAATGAAGAACAGTGGTGTGTCAGAGTATCGCGGTATTAAAGATCAATTATGTTTCCAATGAAATGCCAACTGGCATCAATTGATGTGGGATCTTCTCTTGCATGGTGTGGTACCCTTCAGTTGCTCTCTGTTTCCACTTGTGGGGTTCATCTCTGGTTTTGTATTGCTTTATTTTGGGCTTACTTGGTAAAGACAAAAATATTTTCAGAAAATTTCATCAAATAACATGTGCTGCACTGATGTCAGCTGAGGAAATAGGCGTCAAGAGCAGGAAAAGACAGAAGATGAATGGATCTCTTAGTTCAAAATAGGAAACAGCTTGAAGTTCCTTTGGGGGGGGGAACAGAAACGTCATTCATTAACAATGACTTTATTTCACCTCTGGTACAGAGTAAGGATTCTGTTCTCCTGGTGAAGGACAGACACATCTCACAGTCATGCAAATGACCCTGAGCATTCATGGGTACAAAGGAACAGCCCTAAAATATTGACAGTTTTGACTGGTGAGCTGTTCTCGTGATCCGTGTGTGGCTGAGACATATGGCACAGGGAAAAATGCAGTATTTGTGTTCCTGAATTGATTTCAGTCTGTGTGAGGTACATACGTCTCCCTGTCTCATCTCAGTGGATATCAAAGTAAATCTGTGTCATTGAAGTGAAGGATCTTGCCTGGATGACGCACTATTTATTTATTCATACTTTGATATAAGGATCATGTCTGATCAAGCACTAGCATATTTTTTGCAGGATTTATCTGCAAGATTTATCTGGGTTTCTTGGTTTTTTTCTGGTGTTTGATACCAGTGTCCATCCATCTACTTGTTCACCGTCATGTACACAAAATTTTGTGGGGCTTTTCTCCAGTCAAACTAAGAGTAGGACAGGAGTTTGTGGTGTCCTGTTGAGAACATCTCCAGTTGCATGGTACAAAATGGTCAGTAGGAGGTTTCCCAAGTGCCTTTATTTTCTTTTCCATTCCTCCATGTACCTTCCCTGTTTTCCCTTGGGGCCCAGAGCTGCAGCTAGCAGCCTGACTCCTACCTCATACTCTTCTGAAATTTCTTTATCTTAGACTCTGTCATTTTGCCTAAACATTGGTATTTTCCAGAAGTCAGCTTTTTACATGGAAGTACCTATTAACTTTCTGAAGTCATATGTCAGTGAATCACAGAACTGTTTAGTTTAACTAGACAAGCCCTGTATCGATACACGAAAATTATTTCCTTCTTCAGAGTCACGTTTATGTTCTTTTGCAACGAGCTGGCTGTTTTATTGCAAAAGAATCTGTAAAAGAGGTAATTTTAAATAGGCACAAAACACATTCTGTTCTGTAAGGTACCCATAACCTTTCTAGAAGACCCTAATTAACCTCCTTATGTCAGCATAGGAAGCCCTATTGCATTTGTAGTTGTCAAACATTTCTTTTTCTTAATAGAAATGATCCCTTTCTGATACCTATAGGCATCATCATTCACAAAGCTACTTTTCATTTCAGAGTATTAGAAACAACAGTAGGTTAATCGAAGTCTGAAGTTTAGCAGTGCAGAACTTCCATCTGTTACCTTGCTTGTCTGTAAAGATGATGCCCTAATAACACGTGAGTGATACAAACCATTTAGTGAATAAAGTCCAGTCATTATCAGGTTGGCTCCCTGTGCTGCCATAATATTGACTTACTGCCAGAGCACGCAGCAGCACTGACGAAGGTACCAAGTCTTACGGGAAATGCTCTTTTATGACTTGGTTGGGATACAGATTCAAGGTAACGATGCGCACATCTCGGTGCAGGGAGGGCAGAGCCAACTTTAGGATGTGATGCTGATGGCCAGATCCAGGAGTCGCTTTTGTCTCATCCCCGTAAGTCAAACTGCAAACGTGCATTAGAAAAATGGAATTAAGTCCTCCAACAGAAAAACACAGGTTATCCGGTGAAATTTGTACTACACTGGATCATTTTGCTAACATTGTCCATGTGTTTTGCAAAAGAAATCAAAGCCGCTGTGTGCCTGCACAACAGGGTCAAATCCTGCTCTGAGCAGTGTGAATTCAAGATATGGGTATTTTTAGTAGTGTCTTTACAGTCATCCTGATTTAATATAAGAACTGTATTTGCTTTAATCATGCAGTTCCCAAGCTCGACTTTGATGAATTGCACAGGCAGGCTTTTATCAAATAGCTCGGGTTTTTTCTCTAGTTTTTTTTTCCTGAAAAGAGCAGGAAGTTTGCCATACTGCGGAGCAAGATGAATGAATTTGCCATTGGAGGCTAAATTTTCCAAGAATGATTAGGATGTTTTGCAGTCCTGTAAATGCAGTAATCTTCCTTGCAAGCCCAGTATTTCTTTCGGACCATGATCAAAATTTGCTCTATAACTACATACGCAAAAGAGGGAGAAGGAATTCCAAATGCGAACACAGCAGCTACAAATTCAAGTGAAAATGATGGAACTTCCCCTTACTCATAGTCAGAAATTATTATAATGGTTTAGGCTCATTTTTACAGTGAATTGCTATATCTCAATCCCATGTTAAAGGGTTAAGAAAAAATGAACACAATCTTCTTGTTTGTGCACAGTTGTGCTAAAAGGTCACAAGCTTGACAGGAGAGAGATGTTTTCATCTGATAATACTACCTCTTTTTTTTGTCTCTGTGTATTTTTCCTCTAGCTATCCGTTTCCCATGGTATTCAGTAGCTGCAGTAGAAAGGACCTGGAAAACAGCCTGGAAAAGGGAGTGGGAATGTGTCTGTTCAACTTGCCTGAGGTCAAGGAGTCCTTTGGTGGACAGAAGTGTGGGAACGGCTATGTGGAAGATGGAGAGGAGTGCGACTGCGGGGAGCCTGATGTAAGACATCGCCTGAGAATTACTGCTCACCTCCTCTCTGCAGGTTTTTAACAGTGGAGACGCATCAGAATTGGTTTGCCATGTTTAATGCTATTCAGTGTAAACCAAAACTCTCCCTTCTCTGCTTCTATCTTACCACCTTAAACCTCAGAGTCCTCAGACATGCGGGGAGTTCCTACTCGACTTGCGTTTGAGTTGCTACAGTTCAGGCAGGGCTTTGGTTAAGAATGTGCTCGATTCATCATTAGGGAAAAAACTCTCTCATGGCTTGTCCAACAGATTAACCATGACTAACTCTCATGTTCCTAACAACAGAAATTCCTTTAAGTACTAGCTAATAAGCTAAACTCAAAATAAGTTTGTTAACATTGCTCAAATTTCTCAAGATGCCATGCATTAATTGAAGGTTTGTTTCCATATATGAGAAGCCACTCATATATTAATATTAATACAAATATGAATAGTTATGTACATATTAATATTGGCTAGGTATTTTTTCATTGTAGCCAGCTTCAGGTTTTAGGTACAAGACCTTTCCTTCCTTCACTATGAGACTTTTCTTTGCCATTAACCAATTATCTTACGAACAGAAATAGCCTTTGCCTCCCAAAAAGATTGTTGCTACTTCAAAGATCGTTCCATTTGGTTTAGTGAATGTGTCAGAGGACACTCAGATCAGGAGGAGATAGGCAAAACCTGGGGGTCAAATAATATCCAAGCCGACATCCTTATCCCTTTGGCTTCCCATGCTCATTGGCTGTGTTGAACTTCTCTCAGATTATCTGAATTAAATACATCAGCAGATGAGGGATTTGTTTCCTGTGATAAATATGGTTCTACAGACAAAATAGATCGGGGCAGTTAAAACAGCGAGATCTTGCTGTATCCTGTCTGTACAGTGTATTGGATTTACACAAGCCATAAGGATTTCCTGACAGTTCACTCATTCTTCAGGGTAACAAGGTTGGAGGAAGCAGGCTTATCTTCTTGTTTAAAGTCAATAGAGTGCAAGCAGCTTGCAAATGTCTTTCTAACCCAGTTATCTTTCTCATTTTCACTTTTAAATGTTAGCGATACCTTTTCAAGTCAAAGCCATTACACGGCTATAATCTGAGTGGTACCAGAAAACCCGTTAGATTAGTTAATAATTCACTGCCCAGTCATTTGTACCAGCTGAGTTTTGTCAATAGTGTTGCAATATTTTAAGGCATGGAAAGCTGTACAATAACATATGCTAGTTGTATTTTACCAGTGATGAGAATTAAAAGCCGAGTAGACGTGGTGCTGAGGGACATGGTTCAGTGGTGGTTTTGGCAGTGTTAGGTTGATGGTTGGACTCGGTGATCTTAAAGGTCCCTTCCAACCTAAATGTTTCGATGATTCTGTGGTTTTAGTCTATGAAATATCAGTCTGAATATGTAAGTTGTTGGTAGGGGTATTTCTCCTTTACTCTAGGTAAAATATTTGCCCTCTGTTGAGGTCAGTACTCACTGACATTCCTCAGCAGTAGGACAGCAATGGATTCATGAGGGTGGAGAGTCGTGACTGTGGCACACTTCCCACCCATCGGACAGCTCTGGAAATGCTCATGCAGTAGGGACTGTTTTATCACCTCCACCCGCACTACAGTCTCATGTGCATCAGGCGCTGGTCATCTCCTTGAGTATAATGGATTCCAGCATGCCCACCACCAGGCCGAGACTGTAAGACCTGAGCAAGGATGATATTAGCAATTAAGCTCCAATTTCATTTTGGATTATATTACCAAAAATGTCTGACATGCTACCTTGTCTGTGGAAGAAGGAGAGTTAAAGCAGATTACCCATGGAAAGATAGAAGAAGGGGAAAAAATAAAAAATGTCCTTGGTCCTTGAGAACTGAAAGGTGACAAATGTGGCTAATTTTATAATGGGCTGCAAGGGGAATCAGAAAACTACAAATCAGAAGTAAATCAGAAGTCAGACAAGTTACTTCCAAATATAGTTAAGAGCTAGTGCCTGAATAGCTGTGACATGCCAGGGACGAGTCGACACAGCTTTTGTGCCAGGAAATCTTGTCTTACAAACCTATCACAGTGCTCTGAAGGACTTAACACGTGGATGGAAAGAGATGATGCTGTTACCGCAGCCTGTTAGGAGTTCAGAGAGGCTTTAGACCAAAGCCTTTCATCAAAGCCTCTTTAGGAGACTAAGCAGCTGCAGGATGAGAGAATATTGCACGGGCAAAAATTGGGTTAAAAGACAGGAAATACAACCAGGTATAAATCATCCATTTTATGCAGTGGAAGGAAATCTGCTGTGATGTATCCATGAGATGTGTCCTGGGGACTACACAATTCAGCATATTCATAAACAGCCTGGGAAGAGGAATAGTCTTGAATTTGCTGATGGTATTAGTTAGGATGGTAGAGATGAAAGCTGGCTGTGAAGAACTGCAGAGGAACCTTCTGAGACAGCTGGACTGAGCATTAAGATGACAAATGGGATTCAACGTGGAGTGAAGCACATTCCAAACATCACATATAAGATGATGGACTCTGAGCTGACTCTGACCATAGAGGAACAAGACTTCATATTGCAATAAATAGTCTCATGAAAATGTCAGCTCAGTGCTCAAGAGTGGTCTAAAAGGTAAATAGGCTGTTAGAAATTACTAGGGAAGAAATAGGAAAACAAAACAAAGCACCAGTAGGCCTCTATAAATCTGCAGCGTGCTGCATCTGAAACTGCATGTGCAGGCTTTTCCTACCCCTCCTCGATCTCAGGAAGGATAAAGCAGAATGAAAAAGGTTGAAAGAAAAGCAATAAGGTGGTTCAAAGTTTTGGAGCGGCTCTGGCTGGAAAAGAACAAAACGAAGGAAGATGCGACACAAGCAGATAAAATCGTGAGTGAAATGAGAAGAGTGAGTAGGGAGCGATTGCCCCCAACAAGAACTGTGCAAATGACGTTAGAAGATGGCAGGTTTCAAACTAGCAGAAGGAGCTGCTCCCCAGGCTGTGTCGGTTACTTGAGAGTTCCTTTCCACTGAATGTCAGAGGTGCTAAAAATGTCCGTGGAGCCAAGGGAAAGCCAGGAGACTAGGAAGGTATCATGCATGTATGTTCACGTTCTTGTCCTTAAGCATTTTCTGCTGGCAGCTGGCAGGGGGACAGAAGGCTAGAAGTGTTATAGGCTGACCCGGTGTGGTCTACGGTGCATTCTTAGAAAAGCGGGGTTGAAAACAAGATGTCCTGTCTACAATATCCAATATCGTGTAGGTGATGCTGGAATTGCCCTTGCATTAGTCTGTCTGAGATGCTCTGATGAGCCCAGGAGACCTACACCAAGAAACCCAACCCCCATCATTGCTGTTGTTACTAATAATAACTAATAATAGTAAACTACAACACAGCAGTAGTTTCGGGTGGCAGCCCCCAGCCTCCGAAAGCCTTCTGAGCCTTTTCTCTTTGCTTGCCTGTTTATGTTAAAACCACTGCTGACAATTTAATAGCCCAGGCACAAAAACTATTTACCAAGCTCATTCCCTACAACGAGTAATAAGCGAGTGAGCAATTGGAAATTTCAAAGGCTGCAGCAACATCATTCAAAGGGCCGTGTCTTCATCCCAAGCTGTCTGTGGAATGCCAATTGCTTTCCGTGGCTGGCTGGTGTAGGGCCAGCTGATGGGGTATAGGAGCTGACTGCTTCAGAAGTACCTTAATTGGACTGACGTTGCTTCCCTCCACCCCGCTTTTCTCAGATTGCTATTGAGGTGAATTTATAAAATGTGCTTCTGTCCAGAGGAATGTTACAGCTTAAATACAGCAGCTGCACAGAAATATTTGCATAGCCTTCCGGCATGATCAAAAATAGGTGCAGGAAGTTGTTCCTCTGCTTCAGAGCAGCACAGTTAGCTTTGTCTATTCAGGCAAATATTATCTAAGGAAACAGTGAAATGCTGAGAATCATTTTGCTCTTTATTTGTGAGTGCAGTGGTAGCCCAGTCTTCCAGTTGGAAAGCTTTACAAAAGCCAATAAAGTAACAAGAGGCTGTGAACATCATTCTAACCCACTTATTTTTCCTGTGTTCCCTATATTGTTAGTGATCCCTTGTTAAGTCAAACTGACTTAACACAGCTGAAGACCAATTTTATCTGCTGCTATTTTTGTTAGAGAGCTGAGATTCCAGCACAGCTGATGTAACTTGCAGCTTGTGAGCATAATCTTGGAAAAACAAACCCATTATTTTCCAAAACTTCTTACTAACTCTTTCTATGGAGAATAAAGTTTGCAAAAGCCCACGCGTGCCACCATCTAATCCATAAGTATGAAATTGAGATGTATCAGTTAGTGAGAATGCAACTCATACTCATTTCATTTCTCAAAGCTCTATTACTGGCATACCAGATAAGAGATTACAAGGAATGGTGTCGTCATCTTTCTTTGTGGCAGCCACCAGTGTCCATGCAATAGAGAAGTTTGGTGAGCAGCTGTCACAAAATAGAGAGCTGTAGTGGTGATGCTCAGTAACTGGAACGCAGGTCCTGGATCCTCACAGGAGGCAATGGAATCATTCCACTGATTTTTGTGGAAATAAAACACCGTACTGCTGTATCAGTAGTGGTGTCGGCGTACTTGAGTTGTTTGTGATATTTGGGATTGGATCCATAGCTAGAATAAACCAGCCTTCCTCAGTGGCTTCTCTGGTTTTACTACAATTATTGTGCTTGTTGAATCTAAGGACAGACAAGACTGTTTGGATCAAGTTGTAGAATTTCATGCATAATTCATTATTTCGTGCCTAGCTTTTCTTGGCAGAGCTATAGGCAGCCTCTTGATTTACAGCTCATAGTGACTGAAAGTTGTCTGCTCTAAATTTATCCTCCATCTAGGAATGTACAAACCGGTGCTGCAATGCAACTACCTGTACTTTGAAACCGGGAGCAGTGTGCGCACACGGACTTTGCTGCGAAGACTGCCAGGTGAACCGACGGAAACATTTCTTACCTGTGTGGGGTGGGCAGAATTCCACAATCTTCCCAACCGCAGAGCAGTAAGCAAGGGGGCAGAACAAGCAAATTGGTATTATTAAGCATTAAGACACTTGCATTTCATGTAAGCAATTCCAAAAATTCTCAAACGGTAACAATTACTGACGGAGCAGATCGACAGACTTTTTTAATGGTGTCTGTGCTATTTGTGCCCATTTTATTGGCTCATGCAAAACTTCGTCTCTTTTCGTGAACTATTTTATGCCTTGCTTTTTTTCATGCTTATATGGATGTTGTGCTCTGGCAAGCAGTCATTAAATGCTGGACCCTCTTTTTATAGGAAGACTCTTAAAATATTAATTCTGACAACAGCATATATATTTTTAATGGCAGATCATCAGCTCTTGTGGACTCCTAACGTACTATAAAAAGCCAACTTGCCGCAGGCATTTACCTTCTTGAATTCTCAGACCATCTCTTGCATGTGGGCTAATAAAGCATTCAGCAAGTTTCCATTGTGTCTGTGGCAGCCATCTGCCTAAAAGCTCAGTAGCGGCAAGCTATCAAAACAGCTAGCAACTGCTTTTTAGCCAAATCAATCTTCATGTCTTTTTTGCTTTTTACCAAAGGCGCTGTGGTGATGCAGTTAAAATTCAGTGCTGCTCCCAGAGCACACCCATCTTTTGTGGTTGCTGTTGATACATGAATGTTCAGATTGGCACATTCCATCATTGCCTTCAGCTCTGAAAAAATATAGTTACCCAGGGAAATCAGGACAGGACAGGAACAGTTACATGGACTAGCTATGTAATTAAGTTGAAGAAGATCTTGATGGTCATGACAGAGAGACATTTCCATGAGGAAATGCACCTCCATCCCAGGAAGCTGTCGGGTAGCTGAATCCAGAGTCAGGTGGGCTGGTGGCTTCGTGAGCCATAACATACCACAGAACATAATGTTATGTGACCAGCTGGCTGTCCTGGTCACTGCTGTGTTGTTAAAGCCATATGGACGAAAAGGTTTCTGGTCCGACTTTTGGTCAGTGCTAAGGAGCATCCTTTGCAAGAGGCACTCTGAGAACTTTGGTTCACATTTGAAAACTAACAAAAGGCTGGGTTTGCCTCCTGACCTGAGCCACGTGAGTGATGTTTGCAGCTGCAACTTCAGTTTGGCCCTCCTTCCTGCCAAACCCTTCACAACCTGTGTCAAATAAATGTATTTAAAGAGCTGGGTAATCCTTATACTGTCCTCTGCGGTCAGTTGGTGCGGGGCCAGTGGAAAAAGTTGTTCATGTGCGGCATGGGTTATACCGCTGCATAACTCTGATTGATTGGAATTACAGCAGTTAAGGGGTTTTGTTTGTTTTGCAGTTAAAACCAGCGGGGATTCCTTGCAGAGAGTCAAGTAATTCCTGCGATCTGCCAGAGTTTTGCACGGGAGCCAGCCCACACTGCCCAGCTAACGTGTACCTGCACGACGGGCACGCGTGCCACGGGGTGGACGGCTATTGCTACAATGGCATATGCCAGACCCACGAGCAGCAGTGTATCACCCTCTGGGGCCAAGGTGAGTCTGGGAACCAGGAGATCTGTCTATGAGACAGGCTTGGGAAAAAAAAAGTGCGTGATTATAGATGGATTTGGAGGAATTTTATACAGTACCAATCTGTACGTATTCTTTTCTGAAATGGGGAAGTGAATAACGAGGGAATCATTTTGTGATTCATTTTATCCTTGATTTGCTGTCGTGTTCGTTCCTTGCAGCAGGGGGTAGAGAGCAACAGTAACTAGGTTCATTCTGCCACACTGCTGCAAACGGCTAGGTGAACTTGGACAAATCATCTCATACTGACTTTGATATGGCCTTATGGCATCCCACTCAGAGCTGAACGCTCTTGGCAGGTTGAAGTCGCGTCCCTTTTCAGACTCGTATTTAGGCTTCCTTCTGTGCTCTAACTTGCTCACCTGCAACTCATGTATGTTTGTCTACATCCCAAAACGGAGTTCAGTATCTGAATTAACATAAGATTCTTGTATTACTGTGTGTATTCTATTAATTGCTGCTGCCCTGTAAACCTGCCTCCTGACAGTACTCTTCGCAGAGTACGCACTGAAGTACAAAGAGATTTTATTCTCCCTTAGGAATTTACTTACTTTTTGCAAAAATCTAACAGCATGAGTTCTTGGGTTATCCGAAACAGATGATATCCCAGGAAAGCGTCCACCTTTCTGTAATGTCCTATGGCCCTTCCACTGGAATACTATTGCTATTGCCTCCTGCATCGCTGGGGGCAAGTCATGTCTCCTGCAGCATCTCTCTTGCCCCCTCTCTCAAATGGGAAAAACCACTTTTACCTCTCCTGAAAAGAAGCATTATTTAAAGCTAGATTTAGAGCTAGTTCTTTTAAACTAACTTTTTCAGCTCCCTTAGCTTCTTTCAATTCAGTACCTCCTTGTCTTCAACTCTGTTCCAAAACTTATGTATCAATATAATGACACACAGATGTTTCCCTTGGTCAAAACCCTCATCAGAAGTCTAGTGAAGGATTTCTCTGTTATCTTCACAGGGACTCGGACCATTCGCAATTTTTGTTTTAAAGAGCATTAAAGCATCTCGAGAAATAATGCCACTGATGCAGATCGCAGGTGAACTTGGTCATGTGGGTATAAGAACATGTTAGAGGAGTTCCAGTTCAAAATTAAACTCTGCACGTGGAGCAAACCATGTACCTGATATACTCCTCCGAATCTCAGTCGTGTCGTAGAGTTAATATGAGCTCATATATTCGTGTACAATTATAGCCTCCAGTCTTAGTCATACTGGGATTTTCAATCCCCTGGATACAGAAACATTTTCTCTTGTATAAAGCAAAATCTCCTTATGAACCAGTTTCCCATGCCATGGAAAGTTACTCAGTCAGACTGTTAATAATTTCAGTCGCTGAGAAAAATTCAGCTAAAGGTCAGGGAGCTGAATTGCTGCAGCTCCCTTGCCAAGTCTGTTTCCTAAGGCAGCACATCCTCCAACCCTCCCAGGCTTCCCTAATTCTTTCTTGTCTTCCTTCTTGAGACTATTCAATATGGGCACTGCTGCGCATGGAGCCTCCAGTGGTCAAGGCTATGGGGGTGTGCTTTTGAGAAAGATGACTTTATTAAGAACGGAGCTCAAACAGACTTTAACTGGAATGCCCTTATTTGTCTTGGGAATACCCAGGGATAAAGATTTTGAAGGGGAAGATGGGACATTATCAAACCTGAACTGAAAGGCTTGATTGTGATCACATTGTTGGAAGTATAAATTAGAAATAAAGCCCGCAAAGTAAACCTTCAAGCAGTTTACTAGATAGGGTTCAAGCAAAAACCAAGGCCTATATTCTGAATTTAAAGACAAGAGATGTGAATATCCAGCACTTGATGTCTTCTGGTTGGAGTATGAGCTGGCAGATTCAGGGTGGAAAGGGAAGAGGGCTAGGTGGGCAAAACAGTTGGAGAAATGTCATGGCACAGGTGAAAAAACTTTCCTTCCAGCCTTGCTTGTAGCAAAAAGGGAGACTTGATATTCTAAGATGTTGTCTCTGGACATCCTATCAAAAAGATACATTTGAACCTTTTACCAGAGTGTTGTAATTGATTAAAATTGTTTTCAAAAATTGCGTGTGTTGGAGTGGAGTGGGTTTTAAAAAAAAATTCAATACCATAAAAAGAAAACAGATCATAGTTCATTTACAGTAATTCCTTCTTTCTTCTTCCCAATGGGAGAAAGCCATGCAGAACAAAATACAATAACTTTTCTTAAAATAATATTCAGTATATTGAGTTCTTTATCAATGTCGTCTTTTGTATATCTTTCTTTATTCATCAGATTGCAGATGTCCAGTAGCCCAATGATAAACATCAGTCTTAATATTTTTAGATCTAGTTAAAGAAAAATGATGAGCACTGTCAGAGCTTGTTAACATTAGGCTGAGGAATAGAAACCTGTTTCCAGAAAGAGGTACTTGCATTTCCCTGGGGGGTTTTTTGTGACTTTCAACAAATAAATTCAAATCAAATGGAGGAATACTTTTTGCTATTCCTTATCTGCAATAGCATGGAAAGCTTGGAGTGAAAGAGGGGAGGAGCACATGGGGACAGTCTCTGAAAATAGCCCTAAATTCCTCTTAAAGACCAAGTTCATTCCAGTCTGCTCCCAGAACATATAAATTTCTCTACTCTCTCCCTCTAACCTTAATTCGTGTCATTTTTATCCATAACGAGCAATGTGCATGGATTGCTTGTGACCTTTTTTCGTTTCGTATTCAAAAATATCAAATTGCACTGATCTGACCTATCGACAGTAGCGTGACTGAAAGATACATCGATCGTAATGCATCTGTGTCATGTCTGGTACTCTACTGGCATTTTCCGGGAGCAACTAGATACACGGATAAAGCTATTTAAGAGAGAGAAATTATTGATTACCAAGGAATAGAAGATTCTCAGCTTTAGACTCATGGCTTTTTCTACATTGACAAGAAAGTTATTCTTTAGGGAAGGAAAGGAGATGCTTGGCAGTGTGTTTTCGTACATTTCCCTGAGAGGCCCAAAAGCAGTGATTCGGGGGAGCCAATGGCAGGCATTGACTTAGTAATTAGAACATACTTAAATTTGTGGCATAGACATGGCCATTTGTCTAGGCATGAACAAGCTTAATTTTAATGTCAATTTTTGTTACAAAGGCATGTCACTGGTGTAAAAAGCTTTGCAGTTTTTTCCAGGCACAACCCTATAGGCAAAATAGATGGGCTTCCCCAGCTAAGTTAGCTGACCAAACCATTGCCAACTGGTGGGGTTTTCTTTTCAAAAATACTAATTTATCCAAGCACTGTAAAGGTTTGAATGCAGTAAAATCAAACTATTTTGATCATCAGAGATTTATGGCCAGGCCTTTTCTTTGGGAGATGTGAAAGGCATCAAGCCATATTCTCAGAGCTAGTGAGAGCTAGCACACTCCTTAAATGCAAAAAATAACAGCTCAACCCCGTGGCACTCTTGCACAGACCTAACAACAGGGATCACCAAGGTGAAGAGAGAGGCCAAGGAATCACCAAGGTGAAGAGAGAGGCCAAGGGGAGCCTGTGGAAAGTTTGCTTTGCATCATCAGTGCAGTAAAACAAACTTAATGAGATAAAAAATCCAGGTGGAAATCACATGACAGGGAACTGTGGTTTTATGCTTATATTTATTTATACAGTTGTTCGTGGTGCTTGTTGGTATACTCTGAGCAACAGAACTCCCATCTTTTACTCAAGAGGGGTATTTTTTCCCCTTCACACCCATAAACACTGTATTTTTATTTTTTTTTAAATAAGTCTTGAGACAATGTTGGGAATTGAATTGAAATATCTTTTTTTTCCATTATCAGCCTGATAACGGGTGTTTCTCTGTTCTTGAATCAGCACCATGGTCAGAAATTTCTCTCTTTTTCAGGAGACCGGGACGGTATTTTCTCATCGCAGCAGGTCTTGCACTGATCTGAAATGACACAGCGTTTCTGTATCGCTTCCAAAAGCATAGAACATCTCTTTTTTTTTTGCAGCCGTACAGGGAGAGAAGTGGGCTCATCAATATACACATTTGGAGAAAAAAAAAGTCTCCAGGCTGACAACTGCAGTGGTGAGCTTTGACCTTCTGCAGTTTCAAATGGCTGATTTAATCCCCTGAATAAGGCTTGGCGTGGAAAGGCTGACAGGACCTTAATTACAAGGTCACGATACCATAATTATCAATAGCAAAGTGAAATAAACTCTGCTCATCCAGCTCAAAGCACTTAATAACCACTGGAAATCTTTCACAAATCATTTGCCTTTGTCTGTAGAGGTAGCAAAATAGAGAAAGACAGGACTTTCTGCTTCAGTTTATATGGTGCACTCATGATAAATGGGTTTCCTCCAGAAACACATTACTATTCTCTTCCTTAAGCATCCTCTGAAAACCTCCTTTTAGCTTGGTAGCTCCATCTGTTCAGCTTCTTACCCTCTGATATGTTTTCATCTATAAAAAAATCCAAATATTGTGAGAAACCAGTCAGGAGAGGGAACAGCCATCTGAATCCCAAGCAACAACGTGTTTTGGTTTGATACCAAAGACAGAAATTGAAGCTAGATTTTGGTTTCCAAGCCGCAGATGATGGGTGGGTACCAGGTGTTTTCGTACACAGACTGCTCCGAGCCTGGCAGGGGAGCATTTTTTTGTACTCCATGAGATCTGTTTTCTTGTCAAGTATTATTGGTTGGAGTTAAAGCTCACTTCCCTGCAAGGGTGCTGCAGATGTGTTCTTCTTCCTGCAGGCTGCTTTCCATCCTGCGTAGCACACTTGACTTCTACGTTCAGAAAAGCCAATCAAACAAAAAACGTTTCGCCAGGTGAAAGAGGAAGATAAATACCTTAAAATCCCTTAGTATTTCAGTAAGCCCTTTCTCTTTTTAACACCGTTTCTTTAACAAGCCTTTGTTGGGTCACTTGCAGTCAAAGCGCAGGAGGTGAGCATTCATTTTGCTTTTGGCAGCTTTTGGAGCCACACACCCCTCTGGGGAAACTGTGTCTGAGCTCTGGGCGGCTGCTGACACATCTCCAAGGAAGCCTCCAGTCATTGCGATGGCAGACTGTTGGCTGAACTGGTTGGGGCACAAGGCTCCCGGCCAAGAGAAAACGAGACCCATAGCAATTTCTTGTGATCACGTAGGTGGCTGGGGGGCTTATTCCTTTGGCGAGGTAGGTCTGAGCAAGTCAGTCATTGCAGATGTGGGAGAAAAAGTAGTTTTACTTGGCCTCCTGCTTACAGCATGTTTTTTTTCCTTCCCTCCCCTTCCCTTCTAAAGCTGGCATAGTATATGCACATGTTAATGTTTGTATCAAGCTGAATAGTTAATGTCCCTGCCCTGGAAAAATGAGGAGGAATCTACATGCTGAAAATGGAAATTTTACTTTTGCTTTTTGCGCAGTGCCCTGTCTGGATGCTTTTGTCGATTTGTTGATTATTGCTTGTGGTTTAATGAAAAGAAGCGAAAGAATCCTGTGTGAGTCCCTTTTAATAGTTCCAGATTTGAGAAACATTCTGAACTCAGCAAGCTTGATCGTAATCTTCCAAAGAATTTCAAGCTCTTGTCCTGCTCTCCAGGGAACCGGCAGCTCACATTCTGTTCCTTCGGTGCCTTTCTTTCTGAGTTTTCCAGTTTCGGTATGTAAAAATGCTAGAAGGAGAAGAGGGTGCCATCTTAAGCCTCTCCAAGTTTTAATATTTTGTCCTTAATAGCATTAGGTTGCTGTTCAGCAGTATATAGTATTAGTCAAGCTTCTGACTGTGAAATGCAGATAATTAATTGAGGCTTTAATCTCTGAGTTATTAGTGAAAAGATCCACACAAACTGGAAGTTTTACAATCATATTTGTATTTTCTTCTCCAGGAATTTGACCCTTTTTTAAAAAAAACCTTGTTCCTCTTTGAAGGCTTCTGAATGAAATCTTCAGGATGGTTTAAATAAATGACACGTTTTACCCACAGTTAGAGGCATACACGCTTGGAAGTGGCTCAAAACATTTGAAAAAATGTAATGTTAACTCAAATATTCCATCTCTGTTAAAGATCATGGAACACTGTAGAAATTATATATTCTCAGCCTTTAGGCTATCCCATCATTTGTTGCCAGTTTTTTTGTTTTAGTTTGGCTGATCTATCAAAAGTACAAAAATGTATCCAGCAGGTATCTGGTAAGAGTTTTAGCCAGTGTATCTCCTTACCACCTTGTCTCCTCAAAGCAAGTCCGTCTATTGGAGTAGCTGAAATGTTGGGAATGACTTGATTGTGCTATTAATTATCTTCATGGAAATAAAATATGGGGTAGTTAGTAAAGGGCCCTAGCAAAGGGCCTCTTAATCTTGCAAGGAGCAGAAATTATTGGCTGGAAATAAAAGCCACACTTCACGACAGAACAAAGGGATTAAATTCTAATACGTGGACTAACTAATCATTGCACCAGTCAAACGAGGGAATTAGATCCTCCGCCTCTTAGACATTTCAGATGAACGCACGTATCTTCCCCTAGCAGATATTCAGTAGTTGGTCCAGGGAACTATTTTCTAGGGAAAAACGTACCGGAGATTATCTGTATAAGACATGAGAACAGATGTTCTAATAGTACCTTTTAACTTCTAAAATGTAGAGATGAGCAATGTGTCTGCACAAACATTTCCAGTACTACTCCCATCTGGGAAGTTCCTTTGCTGTTAGGATATGTCTCCATCATAAAATACTACAGCAGATAAGAACCAGATGCTGCCTGTCTTCCTAGATTCCTACTTCTACCACCGTGGTAGAAACGACCCTTCCTTCAAGTCAGTCTTCCCTCTCAGGAGTGGATTTACCGAGGATTAGGGTGGGGATGGGTTCCCTTCCTCTCCCCAGTACTGCTAACAGCAGCGTATTCTCTTTGCCATGTCATGCGGTCGTGCTTTTACAGTCACGTAGCACTCCAGTTTGCAACTGGATTTTTTTTCTGGTTTCTTGTTGTTCTGAATTGCACTTAAAAAGGCCTTTCTTGAAAAGTATTTTCTTTGGCTTCAGCTCTTGGGCTCTCACTAGAATAACGTGGACTCCTGTAAAAAGAAGGGAGTGAACTTACCAGCTGGCCTTTGCCTTTCTTCACCAAACTAGCTTTGGCATTTGCTAAAAGTTTTTGTGTCCTAGGAGGATCCACAAGAGGGATATCATCTAGAGAAATTCTGAGAGAGAATGAGTTCTGCATTGTCTGTTGCTCAGCATTGCCAAGAGAGACAAATAACAGTGGGAAACCCGCACATTCAGGCTCTTCAATTAGCATGCTGGTCCAGCACAACTGTTTTGTTGTGCTTCATCAATATGCAGATCACATCTTACCTTCCCCTGAAGCATCAGCGGAGCTCAAAGAAAATTATTAAAAACACCTCGTATGAGATGAAAGTTCTGATTAGGTTTTGTTTCAGGTGCGAAACCTGCTCCTGGGATCTGCTTTGAGAGAGTCAATTCTGCAGGGGATCCTTACGGCAACTGTGGCAAAGACTCCAAGAGCTCCTTTGCTAAATGTGAACCCAGGTAGGGTCTCCCCCTACGAACACAGGAGCAGATACGTGGTGGTGGGCAAGGGCTCATAACGTTTAAAATTATTTAATTAATCTTTGGTTTTGTTTATTTCCTTCAGAGACGCTAAATGTGGAAAAATTCAGTGTCAAGGAGGAGCAAATCGCCCTGTCATTGGTACCAATGCTGTTTCCATAGAAACTAATATCCCACTTCAGGAAGGTGGCAAGATTCTGTGTCGTGGTACCCACGTGTATTTGGGGGATGATATGCCCGATCCTGGTCTTGTGCTGTCAGGAACGAAGTGTGAAGATGGAAAAGTAAGGTTCTGAAATACTCCCAAACAAGGAGAACATCACTACCCTCATGCTGCCAAGTGTTTAGTACTAAACTGACCGGGTTTTGCTTTGGGATTCTTTTTTTCCCATGAAAGAATTGTTTCTCATGTTCACGCTGAGTCAGATTTTTACTCCCTTCTTCTCTTGGCCACTCTTCTGGATTACAGATTTGGAAATGCAATGCAAGTTGCTTAACTTTATAACTGGCTTTTTGAGGGCAGTCCCAAGGGTCTGTCCATGTAGGCTAGAGGTTTTCTGCAAAATAAGTACATCAAAATACGTTACAGGATAGTTAATGAATTTCGGAGGAGTTCAATGTATTCACTTCCCCAGTGTTCACGGCATTGCAAACTTGTCATTAACTTCACTTTAGGTTTCAAAATGTATTATATCTGCCGATTATGGCTCCCCTCCTTTTTTTTTTCCTTGCAGGAAAAGCTATCTCTGTATGCACTGTTAGAAAAATTTAAGCCCACTGATGCTCAGCCACCAAAACTGATTTTTGCAATCATATTTTGCAAACTTTGTGAATTATCCGAAGTGAACGTAGCCCAAATTTCCTACGGCTGTCCCATTCCTAGGTTTGCTTTTGTGAGAAAAGGAACAGAGAAAGGTGGGAGACAGCCATGAGTTTACAGGGAGGAGCAATGGAACGGAGTCCAAGAACTGCTGAAATCACGAAGGTTTCCATAGCCTCGGTGGATTACTTGCAATAAGGAAAAAAAAAAGTGCTTTGGTAATTTGTGGTAAATTCAAATAAGCCTCTGAATTTCTGAATGCTTTTGAGTTGTTGTGGATTATCACACTGCATTGGGAACAGGTTTAAAATATGTCCCTAGTGAAACTACAGCTCTGTTACAGGAAAACAACCCTTACAACGTTTCTAAGTCAATCTGCTATAAAATGTCTTTTCAAAGGAAATTTAACGCTGGGAAAGCACCCCATTATGTTTTACTAATGAGTATTTAATCTTTCTAATCTATCTAATCATACACATGCACGCTATAGAAGACACAGGCTAATACTTATGAAATTGTATGTTTTACTTTGAGGACATTAGTGCATTTGTATTATGGATTAAGAATATGAATTTAAATATTCTTGAGTTTTCTAAGCTGAAGATACACAATTTGAAATGCAGCCATTTTAATGTGATCAAAATTCTGTGAGCTACTGCACTATGAATATTTGAATTGTGAATACTGCTGTAATCAGACCATATTCTCTACATGCGTGCATGTTGATGCCAATTCACTCTAATTTCCTTTCCATTTTTCCTTCTCCCCAGGGGATAAGTGCCCTGATTAAGCATCCCTGTCGTCTCCTTCAACACTATTCCCTGCTTAATGCTAATTATTGTGACTGACTTTTAGTACTACTGAACTGAACTGCAGTTAAACATGAGCAAAATTGTGCAGTGATTTTTTTTTTTCCTATTTTTTTTGGTCAACATAGCATAGTAACAGTTATTCCAGTACTAATTTCTTCTTTTCTCAGTTTTGAGTAGGATAACTTCTCATCACTGACATCTTTATCAGTCATTTGATTGTTTGATGGTATTATTAGATGGTACTAATCTCGCTCGACCTCAATTTTCAGCTATATTGGCAGAGTAAAGTTTACCTGTAATGACTGGAAAACAAAAAAATTGAATTTTATTACCCTGCACATGCCATTTGTTTACTTCCATTTCCTATAAGATTATTATTACACTTTACATATGGTTGGTTTCTATTTGACACCCAAAAAAATGTTTGGCTTGGGAAAACACCTAGAAGGCTCTCATTTTTGCTGAAGAACAATCGTAAGCCCATATATATCGATGCCCTCGGGTAAGTATTCAGGCTGTCCTGGGTCCAAGTGCTGTACTAGCACGAATAAGTATTACGCTATTGATATAAACAGAACTATGCTAATTTATACCACGAGGGGACCGGAACCTTTCCTTGGGGAATCATCTGCTGCTGTGAAGACAGGAATGCAGCCAGATCAAGTACATGAAAGGATCTTGCTCAATGCATTCCTAGTCCTCATAAAATGCAAATTACTGGGTTTTAAATTGACTTAAAAAAACCCCAAACCCCAGCGGCTCACCACGAGTTCCACTTCAGTGAAACTGTGAGTGTTTATTTACACAAGCTCAGCATATCAACCAAATACGAACTGTGTCTGAAATTCAGTATTGGCCAGGATGCCGACCGAGAGCAGTGTTCAGCTTCCACAGAGTTGGACCTAGAAGACTTACGGAGGCATAAGAGGACGACAACACCTAATTCTGGTGTCCTTATCTTTTTGTCAGTGTAACGTTGTCAATGCAGCACGTGTATTGGGAAATCTTTAACTGCTAAAAGAACCATTGATGGATGAGGAGATGTAGAGAGCTGGAGAGGGACGCAATGCCTGTGAGCACCAGCAGTTCCATCCCTATTAAAACTCCTTTTCTCTTATTTTGCAGATTTGCCTTAATCGTCGGTGCCAGAATACGAGTGTTTTTGGTGTACATAAATGTGCAACAAAGTGCCATGGACGTGGAGTAAGCATTATAGGAACACTTTTTTTACAATCAGCCAATAAACACTGGACAAGAAATCATTTTCTGTAATAGCTTTGGGATCTATGATTGTTTGTAATATATCAGTCAAAGTCACTGCAGTACTTTTTTATTATGTATTTCCATTTTCAGTGTCCCTTATTTCAACTGCAGGCAATGAAATTCTTTTTCTTTAACAAAGAAATATTTATCAGGTAGTAATTATCTTGTTCTTAATTAACAGTCTGTGATAAAAAGGAATTTTGTCATCTTCAAAGCAGTTTTAAGTGTAACTTTCCTTTGTGAAGAGTTCCCATTAACATTTTAAAAAATACAGTTTCTATGTGGATACAGAGAAGTTAAAATATGCATTTGAATTGAGATCCAGATGGAATAGCACTTCCAAAAATATTAAAATAAAGTAAAACCATATTGATGAGTTTCATGGTATGAAAGCGGTGCAAGATGAAAAAGTTGATGATATCAGTTAATAATATCAAAGTGTTTTGAAACCTAGTTTATATTATGAAAATGTTGATTATGTCAAGCTATGCCTTATTAACCTTGGTTTGCTGATGATCTCTTTGCTTCTGTGAAAAGCTGTGGCAACCACATTGGAGGAGGCATAGGAAATTCTCTGTCCTCTCCTGAGAAGGGATTTTAATTTGATGTAACTTATTTTATCACCCCACATTTGAAAAGCTGTGCAGTGTTGATGGTGCTGCGTGTTATCACTGTGCTGGAATGAGCGTCAGCTTAGACTGGCATCTTTATGTCTGTACCACGGAGAACCTCGGGTGGCTCCCGAGTAGCAAAAATGACCTTGTGGAGTTATAAATGGGAACTCCTGTAGTGCTTTAATTTAAAAAATAATGCTTAACAAATGACATTTTTAATTATCTTGCTGTCTTTGAAAAGGAATTATTTTTTTTTTTGCATTTTACATGGCCATAGCGAGTCTAAGCGATGTGAATGATATTTTAATACTCTGCAGAGACAGCCAGTATAGTCCTTCTGAAAGCCTGCCAGCTGACCTTGCCAGAAAAATGTGTATTTGCAAACTCCTGCGACCTACCTAGTGTCTTACTCAGACACCCATTTATTAATCTATTGTGTGGTTTCTCCACGGTGGTGGTAGGTCAGTGTTAGCACAGAATTAAGGACCATACTGACAACTAGCCTTAAGCCCAGTAATTTTCCTTAAAAATCATTTTGAGCATCTACATGTGACTGTGCCAACTTTGGCCTCAGCAACAAATTTTTTGGCCCGTCCAGTTCCTGTATTCTGCCGATACAGCATGGAGCTTTGGCCTCTGCGTTAGTCACACAGCCACTACTTGGGTGGCAGCAAAAGGAAATAAAAAACAGCCCTTCTTTTCATGGGTGTTCGGGACTGTGAGACGTCGTGAGGAAAAAACCATGAGTCTGCTGGCTCCTTCTGCTCTGTGCAGTGGGAACAGGCCGATGTCAGTGATGGACTCCGGTCCTTTGGAGCTCTCTTATTCTGCAGGGAGCATTTTGGTGAATCAGGTCTTGCTGGTTGTCCCTTAGCTCAGATGAAAACCACCGAGGACTGTATCTGTATAGTCAGCGCAGCTGTGATATCAAAGGGAGGTTTTCCTCAGCCCTGATTCCAGTTTCACGTGTTCTTCCAGCAACTGGTCCATCTTAGAGCTGGGGGATCTGAGCAGCGGAAAAATCAGTATGTAGCCTAGTGCGAGCCCATGATGGATAGGAGCGTTCAAGTGGGCTGACAAAGCTTTACAGCCTGAACAGCGTAGAGAGACTCTTGTTCCTGTGAAGGCAGAAGGAACAGAAGTTAGAAAGCAGATAATGTTGCTGCTGGAGGCAAAGAGAGAATAAGTCTTGAGAGGTGTGTGATTATCCTTATATTATTGAAGTTGTCAGCTGGTGCAACTCAAACGATTACCTGCCAAATAAATAATGCTTTTTTAGGATCCCGGTTACTCCATGGTGTCTTGTGTTCAGAGTTGCTCTCTGCCCTCTTAGTTGTGCCAACAGGCAGACGCCTTTTCTTCTAAAAGTTTTATTTCTTTCGGATGGGTCACTATCTGATTAGGAGGCCTTATCAGCCCGTGCTGCTCTCAGATGTATAGCGTAATCCTTTCCATGTTCAGTGATTTGTCTTGTTTTGCAGGTCTGCAACAATAAAAAGAACTGTCACTGCGAGGCTGACTGGGCACCCCCCTACTGTGACAAGCCAGGGTTTGGTGGCAGCATGGACAGCGGACCAATTAGGCAAGCAGGTTAGTAATAATTCGTGCCTTACCTGCTGTTCCCATGATATAGAGTGGAAATACAAAGCGTCGTCTTGTAAGCAATGAGCAAGAACGGGGAAATAAGTCAGTAAATGAAATCGCTTAATCCAAATGCATTGGCACCAACTTGAAAATTTAGTGAAGCAAATCCAAGGCAGGTTGAGTCCATCAACTTTCTTGCATAACTAAAGGCACAGTGGTCTTGGCAGGTTCTTTTCCTTACCTTTCCTTGCCTTTCTTTGCCCCTCCTTGCCTCTCCTTGCCTTTCTCGTTTTTTTCAGGATACACGGTCAAGTTTAGTAGCTCACTGCAATAAGTAGGAAAAGCTATTGATTTAAGCCAAGGATGAGGAGCTATCTCCCACAGTTGAGCTAATCCTGCTGCCGTGGTAGATGAACGTTGTAGCACTCTTGGATTCACCTTGAGATATGCCAAGCTCCAGTGTCCTCCCCTGAGTCCCTCAGGACAGGACTGCCTTCCTGTACACATAAGCTGCTTCTGTAGCTGTGTGCCTAATGAAGAGTGGATGTTACAATGATTATAAAAGTGCAAAATTATTGCATAATCAAAAATCAGAAATATTGTGCTTCTAAGGAGGATCTTTTGTATTGTGGAAAATAGCCGATTTCTGACCGTATCAGATTACAACTACATTTCACAGACAGCTTCCACACATTTACCAGGAGTTGCCCTCATGTATGATAGTAGTAGGAGACATGCATTTTCTATAACTTGTATTTCAATTTCCCCATGTTCAATCTGCAGAACGTTGGCTTTAGTATCTTACTTCACCTTTGGCCAACCTCAGAAGGAATTATTTCTACACATTGTGAACTTTTATAGGATTTGATAATCATCACATGCTAATTTTTCCCCAGAGTACCGTAACTTCAGTGACTTCCACAGAGATGTTTCTGATTTATGTCTAAGTGACAGGACAAGCAGTCTACTCGCATATACATATAGAAACTAAAACTTGCTGGAAAATTATCTGCATGTTTTCATATGAATAACGCTATTCAATCCCAAAATGGATTGCATTCTCTATATGCCAGATCCTGCAGTGAATTGTAATACTGGATTTATGACATCATGGTCATTTCCATGACAAAGCTTCACATTATGATTTCACTGTTGAAAGATCTTTTTTTAAATACCTACCAGTGGGTAAGATAGCAAAGAAACCGTGCTCAGGCACTGAACAAGTGTGATTACTTGTATGTTAAATGTTTTCTTTAAAGATTTGCTCTAAAGCATTATAGTCCTTTTACAGCTTACCTGAAAGCTAAGTATCTAGGGAACTACATAATATATTATAATAATGTGCTGCATAGACAACGCTAACTGGTGAAGACAAATATAGGACAGCTTTGATAATTCTTGCATTCTTGTGTTTTGGAAGCTAACTCTTCCATTTAATAGAAAATTGTTTTAACAATAGTTTAATATAGTGTGGTAGCTTCACCATTTTTCTCAAAAGACAGTGCTACATTCAGTAATACTGGGAATAAACAAATATGGAAATTGCTAGAGGACCTCATTTTCTATCGCTGACACTTGGATTTAAATATAAACACTTGATGGGGTGCCTTGGATTATGATCTGAGTAGTTTGCACATCTCCAAATCAAATTACAGAAGGATTAGCTCAATAAAATACTTTCACCTTAGTCAAACAAGGCACACGGTCTCCTTAGTATTTAGTAACTGATTTTATCCAGCTGACTTAGAATAAACGTATGTGTTTGACACACTGTACTTTTCATACAAAGAAGCCTTAATTATTTAACTGTTAGGTAGAGATGTTAGTTAATTTAAATGGCATAATCTTAGCTTATTCATTTTATTAACCTTTTAGAGATGGAGAGGGATTTATGATTCTGCAGTGCTCTAAGGTAAAAAGCCTAGCACTTCATGCCCCATCAAGCCCCACGTGGAGTTTGTTTGGTCGGTGTTGCTGCCTCTGTTCACCAGCACCCGAGGGAGCTTCGGCCAGTAGATGAGAGCCAGCTGGCTGGAAATCAATCAGGATAAGACCGAGACAGTGATGATAGGTTACCAGAGCAAAGATTAAAGCTGTTTCTCCTACTGTGGGCGGGTGCATTTTTTTGGGTCAACAGTCCTGAAGCATCACAACAACTTCTCCTCCAGGCAATGACCATATCACATGTCCAGAAGGATCAGAGCTGCTGCTTCCCTCTTCCTAAAAATAAGGCTTTCTTTCAGCTGCAAGTCATCTTGTCAGGGTTCACCTCACCGTTGTGCCTCACTTAGGTCCAGCAAGGTACTCAAAGCAGCTTAAAGCACTCTGAAAACTGGAACTAGTACAGAAGGCTGCAGCCCCTCGCTGAGCAGAGCATCCCTCTGAGAGCACACAGCACCGTTGCTGAAGGCTTTCCTTCGGCTCCTCGCTTGCCTCCAGATTCGACTTGACAGCCATCTGGGCTGGACCACAGCAGTGCAGATTTCAGACTGTTTTCCCAGTGTTAAAGCGCAATGAAACCCTTAAAATCTGATTCAAAAGGAGCTAGGGTTACTGCTCACATTTGAGAGACGGAATATTTAGAAGTTTGCACTTTACCCCAGCCCCGATCCAGATGTTTCTGTGCCAGTCGGCATTGCTACGGCCATCACCCTGCGGGTGGCTGGATGAGGCCGACAGCCCATACACCTTATGGCCCATTTGCAGATGACAACCTAAGCAGGACCTCAGTATAGGTGCAGAGAGAGTACACGGAGATGTTCATGTTTGGACCCAGGTATCTGAATAGAATAGAATACTTCAGTTGGAAGGGACCTACAATGTTACGTTTTAACCAATTTTTCCCCAATGTTAAAAAAAAACTTTAAAACAGGCCAAAGTTCAAGCATGAGGCTAGGAGAAATAAGAGTTCATTAGTCTTTAATTCATAGTTTACTCACTTCACCTGCATTGCAGTTAGAAACCCGGGCCAGGCAGCAATGTCCTGTTATATCCACATAACACATTTCAGTAGAGATGGCTCCTGGTAGAAGTTAACTCCATGTGTTTTCTTGCAGATAATAAGAGTTTAACCATAGGAGTGTTGATAACCGTTCTGTGCCTTATCTTTGCTGGATCAGTCATGTATCTGAAAAGAAAGACTTTGATGAGATGGTTGTTTACAAGTAAAAAGACAACAATAGAGAAACTAAGGTATGATCATTTTCCTTAATTACACTCTAATAGATATTAGTAGAGAGTAGCTGTAAACATGGCAGCTCTCATCTTGACATTCATCACAGAACGATGTATGTTAGAAAGAGCCAGCCTTAACAAAAATATTCACCAAGTATTAAGAGCGGTGTTTTTCCTGGTTTAGTTTAACTTTATTGATTGCAAGTAAATAATGTAGATTTAGGTTTGACTATATACCTCCTTTGTGATAAAAAAATTAAAAGTGAAGGAAGTATTGCTTTTATTTTCATTTGCTTGAGATAGTTTCATTACATTGCATGGCCTTTTATCTAAACTCAGTCGAGTGAGCTGAAACTTTCATATTTGAGGTCATTACTGCTTAAATGCTGGATTCATTAGAATAGTCTCTTGGGTGTTACAAAGCTGCATTTCCACAGATTGCAGAAGCTAATTTAACAGACTACTGGTTTCCAAAAAATCAATATTTATTTTATTCTTGCAGGAGCAGTAGACAATTTTTACTTTCCTTGTTTACTATAAAAAGTCAGAAAGTCCTTGCAAAATCTCATTCTGAAAAGAGGATACTGCTTTAAAAAATGTTATAAAGCAGAATGTTGTGTTCAATAAGTATATGTTTGTATTGCAGATCTGTGAGTCCAGCGAGACCTTCCAGTTCATCTGAGCCTAATCATGTTCGTACCACGTCTCTCAGTAAAAATCTCATCATGAAGCCACAAACTACAAACATACAAAAAGTGAGTCCCTAAATAGTTTTTTAAAAAAGGGAAAAAAGCCCCATATTATATATTTTTGATCTTATTTATTTTAATTTAACATAATAATTTATTATAATAATTATATATCTTTATTATATTTTGTTATTAACATTATAATTTATTGTAACACAATTATTACATGATCTTAATATCATGTAGAATTAACAATATGTAAAATGGGAGAAGATGTAGGCTTCAAAATACATTTATGGCTTCCAAGTTTTAGACAGGTGGAGATGTCAAGTGCAGAAAAGAAATAGTTTATGCTGCAGGATAGAGCCAGCCAGCTTACACCAGAACACGACATCTGAACGGTGCAGGATTAGTGCTTGGGTAGGACTCTGGAAGCTGTTAATTGCTTCTCTGGTTGCAGAGGTGTTGAAGGTAGGTGAAAGCAGAGTAGAAGAGAAAAGCAAGCAAATAGCATCGCTACTTTTAAAATCTATGTTAATGTCAACTCATGAAGTTTATAACTTTTGGTTGGGGTTGTTTTTATAGAGAGACGGTCCAAGAAGACCACTGCCGTATCAGGTCATTGACATCAGTAACCCTGTGAAGACACATGATTTGCCACAATTAAAAACACCGCAGCGAGTCCTACCACCCCTTCCCCAGCTGCCATGTCACCAAGCTGTGCCTGAAAGACCCTTGCCAGCTAACCCTTCGCTGAGGTTCACCCAGGTAACCACTAATTTTCTTTGTGCTTCTCTTCTATTTAATATTTAGTCTGCGAGTACCTACATGCGGTGAAGAGCAATTAAGTGTTTTCTCATCTTTCATATTGGCCTTTTTCCACAGTATTTCCTTTATACTTTAAGTTTAGAAATGCAACGTAGATATATTGGTTTATGCCAACTGAGGCTGTGATCTTAAAATTTAGGATCCTGAATCCTCTGTTCACCGCTCAGAAGACACAACGGTATAAACAAGCTCCGTATTACAGGCAAACACCAGCTCATCTTGCCAGCTGCCCATCCGGAGGGGAAACTGTACGGTTTGTTAGCAAGGTGCCAAATACAATGATAGAGTTTAGGAAGTCAGCTTGCAGTTGTCTTGCGCAAGAGCAAAAGGTATATTGGCCTGATGTGCTTCTGTTCTGCCAACGGGTGTGTGAATTGCTTTTTGTTGTTTGTTTCTTCCAGAACACAGACCCAAAAAGCAGACTTGTAATTACCCACACTATTTCATGTAGACACAGCTTTCATTGCAATGTTTAAATAGAGACGGTAATCCTTTTCTTTGTAATAAGATGCATCTCAAGGCGATATTCAGGGTAGATGAAGTTGTCTGTGCAGTTGTCTATATTAAATTGTCCCTTTTCTTGTCACTGGCTTCTCTCTTTTGGTTGTATTTGCAGCGTAACTGTGCCTACGCAAAGGAATCAGGCACCCAGCTATTTCTGTTTTGTAGACATTGTGCTATTCTGGATATAGTACAAGATGAAAATGAAGTGAATGTCATTATCACCAAGCCATCTTAAATGAGTGTCCCGTTGATTTGGATGCACAAATCCGTACTCAGAGCTGTGTCTTGAGTGACTGTGCCTACCTGAACCTACTAGGGTGTCCAAGGACAGAGCACCTTCTTCCCGCAGCAACCGTGTGAGCTACTCTGAGACACATTCCCAATGATTTATAGGAGGATATGGCTATGAGAAACAGTTGCTGAAGTGCAGTGCTTTGAAAAGCGGTTGTAAAAATAACACAAAACCAAAAAGGGATGAGACATTGCTGAGCTGCCATGGCAGCGTGCTTACGTATTATGACAGCAGAAAAAGTGTGTATAGTTTTAATTTTGTCTAAGTCTGAACGTTGAATCACTCAGGTTAGACCAACTTTTGTAAGTGTGGCCAGTGTATTAGTTGCTTTCAAAGTGTTTCAGCTGCTTCTTCTTCCCTTTTCCGTCTTGTTAGTCATTTGTTTTCCTTTTCAGGAGAATGGGAAATACTGATTCTTTCTAAAATCAATTTTATAGGAAATCTGAAGTACTATTGGTTTGTGCTGCTTTTGTCTTTAGCTCCAATGGTCTCATTGTTTATTTTATTACATTCCTTAAAACATTCTGTATATTTCACAGGGGTCAAAGTTCAGAATTTAAGTGCAAATGCTTTTCTGTTTCTTAATCATATGGTTCCATTACAAAAAAAAAAGAAGAAATTACTTCTATTTCTTATCTAGCCACTTATAAGCTTATGCTGTCTCCCACTAACAGAAGACAGATGGAGAAAAGGCTTTCCAAGAAAAAGTAACCATTTCTCATTCTGATGGTGCATCTTTATCTGCCCCAGCCCGTCATCGCACGTCAAAGCAGCCCCATGAAGCACTATAATTCATGTTCCTAAGTGCCCTCCCCTTCAAATCCCACATAAAGTGGAAGGCAGAATACGAGATCTCTACTACTATCCTTACCAAAGACTGACAGCTTTTCAGTTTGGCAGCTCAAATTAATTGTGATGGCTATTCCATCAAGCAAAATATCGCTGTTTTCAATTTTCAGTTGCTGCATGAAACAGAGGTAGGACAAACAGGGGATCAACTCAAGGCAACCTAGTGAATAAGCAAGAGTGGCTTCTTTCAAAATTATGTCCATAACCTCCATTCAAGATTGTCAGAAATAGCTACTTTTTATATCCTAGGGACACAGAAAATACTGTATGGGAAGAAAATTTTTTTCTTCTGAAGTTAACAATTTTACTCCCTCAAAGCTTGGAAGAAGAAAATTAACTTGAGAATAGTTTTGCTCTAGTTTGTATAGATACTACTTAATGTATTGCTTCGGCACTCTCTTGGAAGTGCATCCATCAGGTCATCGAGAGGAAGCACTTTAAAAATCATTACTACATTCATAATATCATCCAGATGCTCAGTACTGCAGTATAGTGCTGAAGGAGAGGATCCGAAACCATTCACTCTTTCTATGGCTTCACAGCTGCCTCCTCCTGCTACTTTGCTGCTGCCTCCGGGCTTCGAGCAGTAGATAGCTAAGGCATAGCATACTAAGTAGATGCCAAGATGACTCTCTTTCCCTCTAGTGGCTCTTGAGGCAGCAATGAATGGATTATTATTTTGCTATAAAATTTCCTTTCAGATATAATTAAAATAGTTAAAAAAAACCACCACCACAACAAGAAAAAGGCAAAAAAAAAAAAAAGCACTTAGCAAATGAGCTGTTGCCAAGTTTAATATTGGTTGGAACCAGATGATCTTTAAGGTCCCTTCCAACCTAAACCATTCTATGATTCTAATATTTAACAATCTTTTGACTGATAAACAGATTTTTCTTCTGTCAGATGCTCTCCCAAGGCTAACCTACTTTATTTACGGGCCAGATTCACGGTCAATATAAATCAGCACAGCACCATTGAAATCAAGGAAACGGTGCTGGTTTATACTGACCGTGGGTCCAGTCCGTACATTCCGATTTGATCATTTCCACTTGGTCTTGTCACTGCTAGCATTCAGTTGCTGCCTCTGTTACTGTCATCATCTTATTACCAAAATAGAGCTCATATTTTACAGGTCAACCTTATTACAGGGAATACAGCTTTGTATTTTTACTTTTCCCCAAGTAAAACTGAGCCGGGCTCACCTTCTGCTCGTTCTGCCATAGTTATTTGTGTTAATACCTCTCCCGTGTCACCTCAGACTGGCTTTAGACACAGAGGGCTAACACAAATTAAGTTCCCATCTAGATAGATTGAGGAAGGCACCCCTTCTCACCCAGTGCATTTCAGGCAAGAACCTCCTTCCAGTTGCTTATTTGAAGAAAATATATCAGTGAAACAAAGTAAAGCTCTGTGTACCTGATGTCTTTGTGGCTGCTCAATATGAGAATTATGTTTTTCTTTCTAGCAGAGCTGTAAAAAGAGATCACGAGAATATTTAAAACAAAACTTCCCCAAATACAGACAGAGACTGAATGCATTAAGTGCTAAGTTGTTGATATAAAACTGGTCAAAGAAATCCCTCCATAAACTCTTTGTATTGAAGAGCTGAAGCTCTGCAGGGGACAAAAATGGGCTGGGAGAAGGCAGAGAGAGATGAAGCCGGGAAGCACAGCCATGGTGGCACTATGAGCTGTGCTAGGGGCTTGCCAGGACATCGAAGGCTACAGCAAGTTTCCCACACATGGTAACATACGAAGCGGTATCAATTTGGATTCTCCTGAGGCACATGAAGAATATAAAAGACCATCCTGAAATCAGTTTGGGGGAGGGAATTTATTTCTTCAATTTTTTTTTCCTCAGCTTCTAAGGATGTATGTTTTCCTGGTGGCATTTTCCTGTGCTGACATCTCTTTTCGAGGAATTGCTCCTCCATTTTTCTTCATCTCTGCCATTACACATTCTCCATCTCCATTTTTATCTGAATTCCCTCCCCTTTTTTTTTTCCCCCTCTTTCCTTTACCCTTTCTTACCAACTTGCCACACTAGACTTTCTGTCAAGCCCCTTTGCTGCTTCCTCCTCAAGGATATTAACTCAAGGATGACATTTTTACAAGCTCGGGGGGGAAAAAAAAAAAAAGAAATCAGGTGTTAGGCTTGTCTACCCATCAGAGTTACATTTACAGTATGACTGCTGTTTCAACATACTTCCTCACGTCCATGTTTCTTCTGGAATAAGAGGACCTGAAAAATTAGTTTGACTTAGGCACCAAAGATTATCTCAATGTTCAGCTGTGAGAAGATGCTCTCTCCACAGCTGAAGACCTGTTGCAGATCAGCAAATATGGTTTGGCCATTTCAGCCAGCTTCCCCTGCAAAAAGGGGGGAAAACGCAATGGATAGGGTCCCATCAGTACTTAGCTGCTCTGAGCTTCTCGGAAAGTCAATCTTTCCCTACTATCAGGTGTTGCAGGTGGTGGTTGGACATAGGATGCAGCTAATAAACACAAACAAACAAGGACAGTTCTCCTCTTTTTCTTCATACGTCCTTACCAGACCCTAAGCTCTTCAGACCTTTGTTTCTCCAGACTGCAGAGCCTGGATCGGTTCCTCTTCCCAATTACAGCACCTAAGCCAATTGAAGAGTAAATACAAATCATGTAATAACAATTAGGGACTGATCAAGCAAACAGCTGAATACTCATGTGATCAGACTCATTCATGTGATTAATCATGTAAAAGTACTTGAGGGAAAAGGCCACTTCTGTGAAAGCAGTCGAGGGAATAAAGGCTTTATGGTGTTCAAAGATGCATTCGTTGTTTGCTGTCTTTATAATGCTGATGGGTTTCTGTTTGTTACAACTCTTTTTTTTTTTTTAAATGCTGTCACACTTGAGGTGATGATGAGTATACTCTTCCATGTAATAAACATTACAACTTTTAAAGAAGTAACTTAAATTTATATTTTACTTTTTAAATAACAGAATTATATCTACAGTATCAGTTTCTGCTGTGATCTAACTTGTTCCAAATTGGTCTGTTTTACTTCAAAACACATATATTAAGATTTCATTGTGTAAGAAATTTAGTGCACAAAGTAAACTTTGGCTAAGTTTTACCATCTGATGGTAAGATGTCTTCTCATAATAGTTTTCGGGTTCGAGTTCTGTATGATGTTTTGAAGAACTTCCTTGCAAGTGCTTAATTAAACTCTGACTTTCAACAGGATAGCCCTACGAGATAAAGCTACATAGAGTATTTACAAGCATGCTGTTTATTTAATTGTTTGCCAGGTCTGATTATTTCAAGAATATTTGCAATTTATTTCTTTTCCCCAAAGACAGAACTCACAGACAAGCTTCTTACAGCAAAACGTGTTTATCTTGCTTTAGAGTGGAAGAAGTTCTGGATGATAGCTGAGGCTAATTTTTACACTGAATGAGAGATTTGGCAACAACAATGAGTTAAAATAAGAAAATTCTTTTCACGTTGCGATTTCTCATTCACTCAAGAACTAGTGCATGTTATATCAGTAGCAAAAACGAAAAGGGACATGGTATACAGCTTTAAAATGTAATTTGTGGTAAATTTGAAATGACTACATAGGAGGTTTACTTAAGCTCCGTATTTGCTTCTTTATCAAAATGCCTACTGATAGTCAACCTGCATTTTCTTCTTGAAAGAGCAAACATTTGCCATGAAAAGTAAGAAAACAAAGGGATGCTCAAAACGAATAATGAAAAGTTGTCCTTTTTCATAAGCAATTCATGCCTCTGGATTGCTTGTTTTGATTGCAACTTTCAGGGGATCTTTAGCTGAATTATGCTTGTGAGCTCTTCTTGTTTCTTTTTGGTCAACTTTACTAATGATAGTTATGGCAAACTAATAGTAAAGAGTAAAATTACTTAGAAAAAGCATGACTATGCAGTTCAAATAGTAGGAGGATCTGAAGTGAGTTTTTTGATATATTGGAGAGTTTTTGTATGCCCTGAGCAAATCACTTAATCTATCCCAGTTCTTCATAACGAAGACCACAAATAGACATGTTACCATGTTTGCAGTGTTTCAAGGACCACACAGAAGAGACATTAGCTCATTCCTGACAGCAGATGACTTCTGTTCTTTATTAATGAATCATTTAATTCCACAGAATGAAAGCACAGCAGCATCTCTCAAAAAAATTCCACAGATGCTACCAATTCAAACTAGACTTGAGCAGTTTGTTTCTGTGGTCATCTGAATTTGCATTTTAAAGTCATTTCTAGTATTTCCATCTTTTTATATAACTCCTTTTACAGTTTTATGTATTCAATCTATGTTTTTTTCATTTACCACCAATTTATCATCAACTCCAGTAGAGGTGCACCCAGTGTTTCTAGAGCAAGGAATCAAAAGAAACATAATCGTCAAAATATAGTATGAAAACTTTGTTTTAAAATGTAAACCCCTGTTTATCAAAAATAGGTTATGGCTTGCTCATTTAAATATATCTGGTCAGAACTATGCTAAGCTCATCTTCAGTTTAACTCAATTGTTGCTGTGTTAAATACGTTATGCCAGCGGCAAAGACTAATAAGATGCCTTTACTCTTTATAATAGGAAACCCACAAACCGAACCCTCCTCGGAAGCCTCTACCAGCCGACCCTCTGAGCAAAGCGCGCTGTAGCAGTGCGGGCACAGCACTGCCTGGACACACAAAAGCTCTGCCCCACGTTACTCCCATAAGGTCAGTTCTCCTAATCGAAATGCCTTCGTTAAAGGCACTTTGTTCAATGACAAGTCTAAAATGTCCTCAGTAACTATGCTTTGCCGTAACTATTGCTGAGAGCCATGCAACAACCATTTTCTGTTTGTTTATATAAAAGCACGCGGTATCAGACTGACCCTCACTGGGCACAACTGTTCCACACAAAATATGAGAATTTATACTACGTATGAAGGTTTGGCTGTAAGCATCTGACTGTATATTTACAAAAACTGCCCAATAAATACAATTCCTTTCAAAAGAAAGGAGTGAATAAGCACCAATTTCAAGAGAAACAAAGCTCTCGGAGGAAAAAAACCAAACTACTCAGACCACCTACAGAATTAGGCTGAGAAGTGAATGCTGTTAAGATCAACCACCAATAAAAGCAATTTTCCATGCACGCATTTCACAATGGAACATCGATTTACATCATCTGAACATAATACCCAAAGCATTCAGAAAGCACACAAATTGTACACTTCCAAAAGAGGATGTTGAAAAAACAATCTGGAAGTGAAATAACTATGCCCGATGTTAATGGGCACAGTCGATGATATTTTCTTACCCAGCGTTCTCGTTTCCTACGAATAAAAAGTGAGCTCCAAGGAAGATATAAGTACAGAAGTTCCACTAGCGAGGGACTTAGCATTGCTCAGAAAAATTAAAAATAGAATCAATTAGTTTCCTAATACTTCTAGCAAAAAGACTGCAAGAGTGAACTTTAGTTAAGCTTCTGGCTGTCCATTCTAGTAAGATATTCTGAAAGTACTAATATTTCAAGCTGACGACTACAACTTTTTGAAGCCAACTGCCACTCTGCATTTTTGAGCAGGTGCAAAATTGATGAGCACCCAAAGAAATAAAGAGTTTAAAGAACAACACCTGAAACATTGAGCTAGCCTATCCCACTGGCCAGGCGGCACTTAAAACACGAACTGAAAAAAAGAAGTCACCTGGTACCATTTATGCTTCTTGACAGGACTTGTGTATAGAGTAACGTGTCTGAGAGTCCCACGCTACGTGTCTGAAGTTAACTTTGATAACTCTATGAGGTTTTACCATTCCTCTTCATGCCTCAAGTGTGATGCTGGCAGTGAGAACTAATAAAAATTTAAATAACAATTTGCTTTTTTCTTTCTTTCCGACAGACCCGCTCCTAAGCATCCACCACAGGTATCCAGGTCCAGCAACACTGCTGATGTGAAATGACTAGAAAATCTGACACCTTTCTTTTAAAAAGTGAAGACAGAAGTTTGCACTATCTTTAAACTCCAGCTGGAGTTCATTTTTATGACAATACTTAGAATTTTTAATGTTTAAAACAGCATTATTTTTAAGAATTCTGAGCTACTGCCTTTGGTGCTGTGCTGTGCTATGGTGCTCTGTATACTTGCTCAGGTACTTGTAAATTATTAATTTATGTTGAATATTTATTACAGTGCAGTGCACTGTAGTAGATATTTTTACCATAGCTGAGTTTTCCTAAAAAGGAAGCCTTTTTTTGTAATATTTCATTGAACTTGAATAATTCTGCTCTATTGGTCCTACGTAGAGTTTTTAGTTTCGATCTGTTCTTTAAGGAGTGCTGATACTCATGGATAAACCAAAGTATAAGCAACTCAGTCTCAATGGTTCCTAACAAACTTTTGAATAAATATGTCAGGGTAAAAAAAATCTCTTCTGGAACATGGTGAAATGCCCGATATCTGCACACAGATGTGTAACATATGTATTTAACCAAAGTGTCACTCAGTGTTAGCAGTTGTACTGTAATTTCAGCTTTCACGTTACTGTTCGAAATCATCGAGAAATCTGTGCTGAAAGAGGATGTATTCATTTTGGACAAGTTCTCTTCCTGAAGAAGTACTGTATATCATAAAACTGTATTTTTTTTTAACCTCATTTTCCTCAAACACAATAGGGTTAGTATGTATTAATGCAGATATCAGGCATTGTCATTACCTTTTCGATGCTTTGGTGATTAAATTCAACCTGTACTGTGTAAGGTAGTACCATCTCACTATGTTGCATAGCTGTCCTGTTTAGACCGACGATACATTACACGCAGGGGGTGGGGGGAAGCCAAGCATTACAAAGAACCACATTTTAAGAATCAACTATTATACTTACTTCTTTTGCCTCATCGCTCTGCTTATCAACTGTATTTTGCATATTTACTACTGTTTTGTATTTAACTTCTAAAATATTGCTCTGGGTTTCTTAGTTTTCAAATCAAAATGTATATTTTAATACATAGACATTGGTTATCCTAAGACATGGCAAAAAAAAAAAATCATCTTTTTAGTATGTGGTAGCAATACATCTGATCTCTTCTGTACCTTTGCAGTAGCACTGCTGAATACAGTTGTTTCACCTATGCTGTAATAAAACCACTTTTCAAATATCAGTTGAAATAGGAGAAGGATTTATTACCTTATATAGGTTAGTTTCCTCATTTTTTGTAGTTTTTGTTTCTTTAAGCAAAAATAAAAGCATTGATAGAAACTTGGATCTCATTTTGGTAGGTGTAATTCTATTTAATTTTCCCAGTTATTCCCCATTGTAGCAATACAGCACCTGTGTTTACTGATAAACTAAATAAGCCATAGTTTTTTGCTGAATAGTAAAATAAATGCTTGACAAAAGCAGTTCATAGAATCATAGAATGGTTAGAGTTGGAAGAGACCTGAAAGCTCATCTAGTTCCAGCCCCCCTGCCATGGGCAGGGACACCTCCCACTAGACCAGGTTGCTCCAAGCCCCGTCCAACCTGGCCTTGAACACCTCCAGGGATGGGGCAGCCACAGCTTCTCTGGGCAACCTGGGCCAGTGTCTCACCACCCTCAGAGTAAAGAATTTCTTCCTAATATCTAATCTAAATCTCCCCTCTTCCAGTTTAAAACTGTTCCCCCTTGTCTTATCACTCCACTCCCTGATCAAGAGTCCCTCCCCATCTTTCCCGTATCCCCTTTCAGATACTGGAAGGGGCTCTAAGGTCTCCCCTGAGCCTTCTCTTCTCCAGGCTGAACAACCCCAACTCTCTCATCCTGTCCTCACAGGAGAGGAGCTCCAGCCTTCTGATTGTCTTCGTGGCCTTTCTCTGGACTCGCTCCAACAGGTCCATGTCCTTCTTATGTTGGGGGCCCCAGAGCTGGATGCAACACTGCAAGTGGGGTCTCACCAGAGTGGAGTAGAGAGGCAGAATCCTCTTCCTTGCCCTGCTGGCCACGCTGCTTTTGATGCAACCCAGGATGCAGTTGGCTTTCTGGGCTGTGGGCGCACATTGCCGGCTCATGTTGAGCTTCTCATCAACCAACACTCCCCAAGGAGAACCTCAGGGCTGCTCTCAATCCATTCTCTGCCCAGCCTGTGTTTGTGCTTGGGATTTCCCACTGACCCACGTGCAGGACCTTGCATCTGGCCTTGCTGAACTTCATGAGGTTGGCATGGGCCCACCTCTCAAGCCTGTCCAGGTCCCTCTGGATGGCATCCCTTCCCTCCAGCACGTCAACCGCTGCACACAGCTTGGTGTCATCAGCAAAATTCCTGAGGGTGCACTCAATCCCACTATCCATGTCACTAACAAAGTTATTAAACAGTGCCGGTCCCAGTACCAACCCCTTAGGAACACCACTTGTCACTGCATGTCACTAGGACATCAGCCCGTTGACCACAACTCTTTGAGTGCGACCATCCAGCCAGTTCCTTATCCACCAAGTGGTCCGTTCGTCAAATCCATGTCTCTCCAATTTAGACACAAGGATGTTGTGTGGGGACAGCGTCAAACGCCTGCACAAGTATAGGTAGATGACATCAGTGGCTCTTCCCTTACCCGCCAACACTGTAACCTCGTTGCAGAAGGCCACCAAATTTGTCAGGCACAATTTGCCCTTAGTGAAGCCATGCTGGTTGTCACTGATGACCTCCTTATTTTCCATGTGCCAGAGTTTCCAGGAGGATCTGCTCCCTGATCTTGCTGGGCACAGCGGTGAGACTGACCAGCCTGTAGTTCCCTAGGTCTTCCTTTTTTCCCTTTTTAAAAATGGGGGTTATGTTTCCCCTTTTCCAGTTGGTGGGAACTTCACTGGACTGCAACAACTTCTCAAATATGATGAATAGCGGCTTAGCAACTCCATCCACCGTGCTTTTCATGCTTTAAATTCTTAAAGCAACTCTAATAGCAACAACAGTGCTTTATGTATGGAGAATCACTACAGCAGTAGGATGCTAACTTAGTAGGATGCTCAGCAATGCAGTTGAAACCAAAATGATGGGGTTTTATCTATTTTACATATTTTGTATTTAAAACACTAATTTCTTCCTGTCAACACTAGCTTTATATCTAAAATGGGGGTTAAGGGGGACATCTCAGTTTGACACAGAGATATGATCTCAGTTTGTTGTTTGAATGCTCGCATTTTTAGAATGACGTCATCATACTGTATCAAAATGTTTCTGATAACAGTTGGAAATCATAAGTTGAAACTGTAAGCAGTGAAGGAAGAAGGTGAAACTAAATTACTAAAAAGTTTATACTATCTGTTTGCTTCAGCCGTTCTAACATCTGAATTTAATGGCACCAGCTTAGGTAAGACTTAGCACATGTATAAACTTAAAGCTTTAAAGTAAACTTTAGGTTTAAAATAAACGTGACCCACCTATGCAGTCTTACAAGTATAGAAATAGAAATATCCATACAGGGCACCCAATCTTATCCTTGTAATTGCAAGCAGCCATCTCACCAACACTGAGTCCAGAACGGGCCACAGACCTGTGGACCCCAGCACACCAAAGCTAGAACACTTCTCAGGTGATGCCGAGAACCTGTTGGACATACAGATGAGTGCCTCCACCCGCCTAGAGAAACATCACAGACACACGCTTTTTCATGTGTGGAGGAAGACAGCAGAAGAATGATAATAAGGACACTGCTGGGTGTCCCCACTCCCAGCACAGTGGAGTTTCCAGATTAAAGTGCCTGGATGGTCTTACTCACTGGCTTGTAGCCCTCAAAGAGCCCCATACCTGGCTGTTAGTGTATTCCTGAGCTGACGAACTGCACAAACACCAACACATGCTGCCTGGTGTCACATCTGCTGTTGCTAGAATAAGAAAGCCCAGTCACTCACGGTGGCTGAGGTGTGAGAGGACATCCTCGGCTTCTGCAGCTGAGCAGCGGGAGCCTAGAGGCAATAGGGCATCATTAATGGAACACCTTTTACTGTCTTTAACAATTCATGGAGAGAAAGAGTGAAAAAATATATTTAAACAAGCTGTGAACTAAGCAGATTACTAAGCAGAAAAGTATATGTCAAATTTATTAACCATTAAGACTTTTCTAAAACAAGCAGCTGAAGCATATGTATCCAGTGACACGGAATGTAGTCTTAGAGTTACCAGTGCGTGATTACACGTACATACTATCTAACGGAGTTACTATCTTATGCTAGACACAACTAAAGCTAGAGATTTCTAGCCATTTGGAAAAAAATCATAATTCCCTGTCTGAACCCAGGGCAAGGAAACCTGAACTCCTGTAAAAATCACTACTATTACTTGAAACCAAGACAAGGTAGTTATGGCATATTACAAGCTGATTTTTTTTCATACTAAAACTGCCGAGTAGGTGCAATGTATACAACAGTCATATAATCTGGAATCCTTCCAATTAGCAGATATGCAAATTATACATATTCAGATGCAAAATACTGCAGGCACAAAAGGATCTGTAGCTTTTAGCGGGGAAAAAACCCCAAACCCAAGCGATCAAATACCTCTTTTGATTTGGTGTAAGTTTTTTCCCCAGGATGTGAGTAGTAGCTGGCTGTGTGATGTTTTCATACCAAATTAGTGTCTTTATGATTAGACATGCAGATGTCATGTAAAATTCCATTGTGAAAAGCAGATGAATGGTTTTACATTCTTAAGGACAGTGTAAGTGAACAAATTACCATGGGATATACCAGGATGCGAAATTTAACATTTGCTAGTCTGTGGTAGCTGCTCCGTGTACAGACCTGTGGTATCTGGTGACAAAGAAGTGCTGTCAGCACAGGCATTAAGTCCTGTCATAATATATTCATCTATCTCTATACTCCACAAACTTTAACTCTTAAATCACCTTTAAAAATTGAGATACATCATCCTTTAAATCCTCAGTTTTTTATAGCGTTCGATTTATCTTTGTGGGAGAGATCTTCTGAACAGACCATGCTGGTGTCTACTCCTCCTTTCTGTCTTCTTCTTCCATACGCATATTTCAGCCTCAACCTACTCCACGTGGGACACTGCTATGAACAAGTCCCTTTTCTAGAGGCGAGGCAAGAACACCGTGCGCTCTCCCGAAAGCGCTGCACCAGAGTGCTGCTATCATGCTAATCAGTAGAACGGTAAGTATGAAACACCATCAAAGAAAATGAATAAATATGCAGCAAACAAAAAGAAAATTGCATATTTACCCTCTTTCTCCCCATCGAATCTCTCAGTTTTAGTTTTCCTAGATTTTTTTTAAAAGCTATCAATTATCAGAGTAGCAAGATTTTTTTTAATTTCGTGGAATATTTTGAGAGCCTTTTCAAAAGCTAAGGAAAGAAACAGTTACATAGCTTTTTTCTTAGTTTCAATTCTGATTTCTTCTGATCATTTCAGTATGCAATACTAATTCTCTTTTATCAATTTCCAATCAAATAACAGTATTTTTGAATTTAACTAAAAATTACCACGTAGCAGTTAACAAATTCATTCTTTATCTTACAAGCATTCTCCGAAACACAATTTTCTAAACTCAGTAATGCTGAAATTCAGTCTGCACACAGACCGTCCTTCCAGATAACTATACCACACGTTACCAAAAGCTAAAGGTGCCCCATACATTACAGGCAGCTGTCCTTTTCAGATAATACTTTTAAGAGAGAAGCATTAAAAAGCTAGAGCATATTGAGATAACGTTTTGAACTTCAGTTCATTCAGAAACCAAATACTCAGCACAGAATCATAGAATCACAGAACGGTTTAGGTTGGAAGGGACCTTAAAGACCATCTAGTTCCAACCCCCTGCCATGGGCAGGGACACCTCCCACTAGACCAGGTTGCTCAAATCATCATCATGACAAAGATTTGTTCTTTTCCATTACCCTTCCCCCCCGCCTTTTTTTTGAAGCAACATGCAGATATTGTGTGTCTGTACAAATGAATAATAAATTTCTAATGCTTTACTACTTGTCTAATTTTTACATATCTAAATTTATAGCCTTTAACATACTTACGAATACACAACTTTGTGGCACATAGCATCAGCACAAGAATAATTTTATATATTTTTAAATATAACATTACAAAGTGTTTCCTATGATTGTAAACAATCAAAATAAAAGAAGGAACAGAAACATTTTAAAAATGCTTTAGGGCAGTCTATCTAAAAATACAATGCATTTCAATTTTTCTAATTTGAAAAGATGCTATCGTTAAAAAAAAATAATTTAGGAGTAGTGAGTAATTAAGTGTTTAATGTCATCAGAGACTGTTTGTGGTATGAATGCAGATAGACCAGCATACCATTTTTATGAAACATCCTTTTACAATCCTTCAGTTAAACTTCTGTTTGCTGAACTTTTCACAATCTATGCTATGTCACCTTTTTTTTACCAATGCAGCAGGTTCTAACTTACATGTGCATTTCCAGTAGAATCTTTACTTGAAGGTGCTTCAAGTAAACACAATCTGGTAATTCGACAGCTGAACTATCTGCTCATTCTTAAGTACTACCTCTCAATAAATACATTCTTAATTCTATCTGGTGTTTTGCCTATGTAATTACCCAAACGGTTGAGAAAATGCCAGAGTTTCCTCAACATAAAATACAACGCGCTAGAGAAAAGGGCAGGAACATTCTCACTGCTTCAAGTACACGTATCAAAAAAAACCCCAAAACTATGCCATAGATTGCCTTTCCTTGGCATGTCCCTGGTGTTTATATGGGTAGATATTCCCAGGACATTTTCCTTCTATTAAACAGAACTGAAAAAGGAGAGATTTGCTAAATAAAAGAACTACAGTTAAACCAAGAAAAGCATCCCATTCAGGAAAAAAAGCCACTACCTGCATTTTCTAACCTGCAAACTGGAAGAGCTGAGCACAGGAAGAGCACGTAGTAGAGACACAGAATATAAAGTGAGTACCATTAAGCAGCAGGTCTCGCACAGCAGCCTTTGTTCCCGTGATTACAGAGCAGAAATTTAGTACTGCAGAAATAGCTTACCTGCTTCTCCATGGGCCAGAATTAGCTTTGGGCAAGTACACCAGACAGGTCACTTTTCAAGATCTTAAGTACACGGCATTGAACGGCCTCGCATTAGCTGTGTTTCAGCTGTGTGTGAGCATGCCAGCAATTTTAAAAAGCTTCCAACTCTCTGCCCTCCAAGTTTTGGCAAATTTGCAAGAGCGGGGGAATCATTACCTGCAGGCCCTTTCCGTTGTAGAAAATGTAAGCAATGTGTACATACTACTACTTTTATTTTACATTATTTACGTGCGAATGACCCTGTGGGGAAAAAATAAATACCCAGTTATGCTATATATTAGGTAACGCTTTATTTAGAGGAAAGGACTGTATTTTTTTTAAAAAAATGCAACTTTAATTTTGCATTTTTCAACGCTTGTCTTTGCAAATCTTGATGCTTCTTGGTATAAAGACATCTAAGACTAATTTTTAAACCCTGAAAACACAGAAATCATACCTTATAGCATGCCTGACCCTACCCGACCACCCTTTTTTGTCACAAGCAGCAGCAATGGATGGGCCTCCAGAAGCAGCAGTGGGTAGAAGACAAAGCATGTATTTCATTTTCAGTGTCACAGACGCTTGCTGCCAGCAAACACCCCACAGAATCCTGCATCTTGGCTCCATCGCAGCCAGACTGACTTTTCTGACTCCCTCCTTATCTCCGTCACCCAGTCCAAGCCTCTTTGCCTGCTGTTCCCAGTTCCCAGGCAGCAGGTTTCTAATCTCATTCATCCTCCTGACTTCTTTCCTCCCATTTCCTGCTCTGGTCAAATTGCACCCCTTTCTCCACGTCCAGTTTTCTCTAAAAACTTCCTAAACTGCTGGAGTTTGAAGTCTACATCACATGAAGAAGAACTAACAGAAAACTGGGCTCCATAATTTGCTGTGGCTTCTTTGGAAGGTTTTGGCTATTGTTTTTAAAATGCTGAGTTAAGAGTTTTCCTTGCAGATACTATCCCGAAGGAGAAAGAATGCTAGAAATATTTTCTAAGTTAAAAATTGCCTAAAAAAAAAAAAAAA
>VYXH01009036.1:198915-234802 GCA_013397275.1 Burhinus bistriatus
AAAAAAAAATAGATGAAAGCATATCCAAGAAATATGGTCCTATTTCCTTTTTCTAAAGCAGATACTAAAGTAATATCACAGGGAGATACTAATATATTTCCTAGTGAAGTAAAATGTTTCTGCAACAATTTTAGAAGCTTTATTCTTGTAAAGTGTTCAAATAACTTACAGAATTATTTTTTAAAGGTAGTTTAATTTCATAGAATCATAGAATGATTTAGGTTGGAAGGGACCTTAAAGATCATCTAGTTCCAAGCCCCCTGCTGTGGGCAGGGACACCTCCCACTAGACTTAGTTGATCCAACTTGGCCTTGAACACCTCCAGGGATGGGGCAGCCACAGCTTCTCTGGACAACCTGGGCCAGTGCCTCANCCAGCCTGTATTTGTGCATGAGATTGCCCTGACCCACGTGCAGGACCTTGCACTTGGCCTTGTTGAACTTCATCAGGTTTGCATGGGGCCACCTCTCAAGCCTGTCCAGGTCCCTCTGGATGGCTTTCCACTTTCAATTTTAATTATTTCATCAATTTAATTTCCACTTTCAATTTTTAGTAGCATTTTTCTATGAATGTATTTGTTGCCCTGGCAACTTGTCCACATCATGGCTTAAAACAATGATGCATTGAGGACTGGTAGTATCAGCATCTTTGAGAAAAACCATAACAAACAAGATGTAAAGAGAAAGCCACATGGCATTTTTCATTGTCAGGAAATATAAAAAATATTGAGTAGACTTTATCAAAAAAAGTGAAAATGACTTCTTCTTGGAGCAAACTTTGTATTTTGGCACACAGTTACCCTGTAAGTTTGCACAAGTTATTTCTTGGGTGCTGGGTAGCATGGCCATTTCAAAGCAAAGCAAGTACCTGAGAGCACTACAACATTCCATTTTACAAGCTGGAAAGAATTACAATGCATTAAAAAATGTTTTAAATGCTAGTCTATGCATATTTCATGCTATAACATGCAGACAATCATCAAATACTAGCTGTGGTTAAGATGAGTTAACATGTCTCAAAGTTTAGTGTCCTATTACCTTCTGAGCAGTCTTCCCACTGTGAAAATTTAATGCTCTTTGTATTGAAACACAACTATTCCTCACCATTCTGTAGGAATTAACCACCATTTCTCTCTTTCTGTGCAATTCACATGGCCTCCTACTAAAAATGTGTTGATATAAAAATATAATTTCCTCTAAATTTTTATTCAATGACCCTTTCAGAGTAGGCTACATAAAATAATACCCTACATACAATAATGCAATAATTTAAAGTAAATTATTGCATTATTTAATACCAGGCTAAGTCAAATGCAGAAATAAAGCTTTTACATCTTTAAAGGGAAGAGCACCTTTTTCTGAGTAGAATTGAACAGTGGCAATTCATTTTTACCCTCCCATCAGTGTCACTGTCACACAGGTCTGAAAAGACCTCAGGTCATTTGTATCAGATTATTTTACTATTAAAGTTGTAAATTACTTTTTAATTCTGAAAGCCAAAAGCTAAAGTATATTTTTTTTACAAAGATACATCAGGTTAGTTGTAGCTTAATACACTTTTCTGAAAGAATATCAGATGCCCTAAGACCTTGAACATATTCTTTACTTCTAGAGCTGAAGCTACACGAGCATTGTGCTCATGATCTGAAGTAAAGAAGCATCTCCTTGGAAAATTTAAAGATTAGTATTAACAAGGCTGGGTGAGAAATGCTAATTTTTTGTTTACTAAAGGGACAATCATGAATGTAAAAAAGGTCTTGAAGAGAGCGAAGCGGTAGAGAAGAAAAAAAAAATAATTCAGCATTTAATTTCCAGCAGCTTAAAGACAGTTTGCAATATCCGCAGGGGAGAACCAAAAAGTATGTTTGTTTATTTTAATTTCTCATTCTACACCTAACTCTGTATGCAAGAGGGTTTTGGGTTTGCTATAAGAAAACAGTGACTGTAAATCCCATAGATACACTTAAATACAGGAGAACATGCTGAAGAGGAGGCTGAGCTCCACAATTTAATGAGTGCCAAGGACCCAAAAATTGAATACTAGAGGTGAAACAGGCAAGTTACAGCATTTAACTGAGGTCCAGTATTCATATTTTCACTTTCTTGGTGAAAAAAACCCAAAGTTACCTGAGTCACCCAGCTCTGAGCTGGAAGATAGGGAAAGAGCAGTTTTTCTCTTAGTTTTCTCTTCTTGTCTTCTCATAAATTGACCAAGCTCCAAACAAAGAAAAATCATTAAAGAAGGAGAAAGAAATGAATTTAAAAAAATAAACCCAGAAGCAGAAAATCAATATATAGAAATTATTCATATCTGCCTGTGAGAAATTCCAGTCTTCCAGGAGTCCTTTACAGTACTGAAAGACAAAAACAGTAGCATATTCCTTTTAACAATAAAAAAAGAGACAAAGCTATGTTTACTTTAGCTATCTCATTTTCAACAGCAGTTTTTCCTCCACTTCCCAGCAGCAACAGAACAAGCTCTCTATTATTATGTAGTACTGACACCTGTAAGTTTGATGAAGAGTACTTTAGAGGAGTTGCATTCCGTTACCTGCCACGTGCCAACATGCATTCACACCATGCAGCCCCAGTCGTGACTACAGACTTGAAGGAGAACCATAATAATCAATACTTCGCAGAATCATCAACATTAGAAAGAAGATCCTAAAAAATACCTGAGAAAACAATCCTAACAGCTAGCTCTTGCAGCTGCAGGTCTGGGAACTTTCTCCCGGAGTCCAAGAAGGAGCAGCTACTGAAACACTAACCTTAAATCATGTTTGAAAGGTATGATCTATGTCCTATACCAATCTAATCCAGGATGCTGCTGACTGGCATTAAAGCATGGACTAAGGTTTAACAAAGCATAAAGTACCAAAACACTTTAATACCCCTGTTGCTACTTACAGCTCACACAAGGATGCAATGCAGAGTCAGATTGGTACAGAAACTATTAACTTCATTTTGGCAGTAAGTAAAGCCTAATAACTTGGAAACTGCATCAAACAGATGGTCCGAAAGAATTTTTAGGTAATGCCCAAGTAGTCTGCATGAGACTTACATATTTATATAAAAACATAGGTCAGGAACAGCTGCAAAAATTAATCAAACTCCTCTTTGCTTATCGCTAGCTTAATTTTGAAGTGTGTTGGGAAAGTAACAAAATTATATTCATTCCATGAATAGATTCAGTGCTTACAATTCTTTTCCCTAAAAATGTATTTTGTATAAATTTTGGACTATTCCTTCCTTTGCAATTATTTTCAACCTATTGCCTTAAATTATTAACCTAAATTAAAGAAAAATAACAGCTCTGAAGACAAAAAAAAGAGAGATTACATAAAATTCCAATGTTCTCAAGCATTCAGTAGGACATAACAAACCACACAACAATAGCTTAAATGTGATTTGTATGTTTTTAACCTTCTGAAGCTTGTGCTTCCCCTTTCAAGCATGGGTATCCTTACCCATCGCCCAAGGGAGTGCACAGACTGCAACCCGCAGGGGAGCTCGGAGATGCCCCTGTCTCCCCAATTCCCATGGAGCGCAGACGTGTGCCTTAGCAGCCCTGCACATTCACATTTGCTTTTCGTTACTCGGTTCTTTTCAAGAAAGTCTGTACAACCTTGGCCCTTCCGCGTTCAGCATACCCTTTCTTCACATAGTCCCTCTTTCTCATTTTTTGGTTTTTTTCTGTCATTCATTCCTTCTTTTTGTTGTATCCTCTTTGCGGTCTGCTGTTTTTTTGACAGACTTACATCTCCCCTAGCCAATTTTATGTAAATCCGCTTGATTGAGCATTATCTTTGTTTTTCCAAGGCACGCAGATTCGAGTCATTCCCACGGCGGCACTGCGCCTGGCTCAGATGGGCACACTTGGTATTTCTGTAAGTGAGGAGAGCCCCAGGTCCCTAGAAGCACACTGTGGGTACAGCTCATTTGCTATGCCAGGCCAGAGTGTAAAGCCAAATTCCAGATTTACTACTTGAGTAATTCCCAGTGTCAGCTTACAACTCCAGAGTACAGCAGTGTAAATTTTGCTGGGGCACAATTCTCTTGCCAGACCATTTTTTTTCAACCATTCAAGCCAATCCCAAACCTAAAGGTGATTACAAAGGAAGATCTTCTACAATCCTCCCTTAAGAAATCTCTTCTTTTTTTATTCTCCCCACCCCCCCCCCCCCCGCCTTTGGCTCTCTCTAGTTTCTGCCATGAAGCTTTGCAACCTCAGATGTACACTAATAATATCCAGAAGCACCATCATAAATAACAGGAAAGACAGTTAAATGGATTGATTGGAATAGATGAATTACACTTTCAATATGCTCACATTTCAGATTGCTCTTTTCCTACGCCTTTGACTTCCCTAGACTATTGAAACACACTGAGACCTTGTTTCTTCATTCCGTGAACCTGCGCCTGAACACCATCTCAGCACTGACTGTTTACATCACCCTCATCTGGAATGTACTGAAGTTTCTGAAGACTGCAACCAAAACATTTTTTCCAATGAGAGGTCTGGTTGCTGATGGAACTTTAACTTAACCTTACTCACTTCTTATTTCACCACTTCAGCCAATGATTACTATTCCCTCTGTCCAAAACACTTTATTATTGCAAAGCCAGTACTTTTCCCAGCATCACGTTCTAATCACAGATCCTTTAAATTGTTTTTTGTGTGGATAAGATCTCCTTGAGGGCACAGTTAGTGCTATTGGAAACTCATCCAAGTAAACATATGCACCATCTGACTCCTTTAGAATGGGTACAGCTACAAGCCATCCACACCAAAAAATAAAGACCAACTTTTCTATAGAAGTCTATGAAGCAGCCAGAGTGGAAATCAAAAGCCATAACAATCTCTATCCTGAGTGACGGTATAGTCACTGGAATCTTGGAATACTTAAAAAAAAATACAGATACAAAAATGGTTCAGCAATTCTATTAATGGTGAACAGAGCTCATCTCATCAGATACTAAGCAACTTCAATCTCTTTCTTACAGAATTTGCCTATTCCAAGTACTGAGGATGCAGAAACGTGACAATAAAAATATTGTGGCTGCAAGGAAGTTCCAGAGAATGTGTTGAATTTGGTAGTTTTCCAATTGATATTCATCTCCAATAGCAGCCCAAAGTCAACCGGAGTACAACAAGAAAATGGGCAAAAGCTTTTCTTTTAGGTTATTTCCCAGTGCAATACAGTTCTTGAAGAGGCGTTATCTTGCACCTTGCCCTTCGTCTTCAAAGTCTCTTGTCTTTTGAGGAACAAACAACATTACTGCCCTTTATACTCTGGAAACAGCATGAAAAAAAGTCAAGACAAATGCCTCTCAGCAGCTGCTGCTAAACTGAAAGTTTTCCAAACTTCACCTCTCAAGACATGTTCAGCCACAGCGGAACGTGCCCAGGGGCAATACCTCCCAGAGAACTGCAGTTCCCAGTAAAGAACTTTTCCATCCTTTTCATCTAAAAGCATCAAACCATAAGCATGAATAGCATGTGGTACTGTACAGCATTACAAATAAATTAACGAATAAAAAGTATATCATTCAAAGCACCTTAGCCATAAAATTACTAGTATAACAAATATCCAGCAGCTTTAAAGCTATTAAGACAGAAACTCTGGTAACCTACTGACGGCTGAGACAGTAATACGGGGTAAGTAATGAGGGTGCTCTGCTCCAGCCTGCTCTCCAGAGCTGGGACATTGCTACATGCACCAAATCTCCATTTCATAGTTAACATCCTCCCACTCTCCTCCAAAGACAGTCAAGCAGCATTTCTCCCTCCACCCAGATTGCTGGCAGAAGTGAGTAACCATATGCTTAGGTTGATGTTGGGAGCAGAGTGATGTGAGCTGAGGGACAGAGAATCTCAGCACAACTCACAGCTCCCAAACAAGACGACTCTGGGAAGAAAGGGGATTTGTAAGGGGAGAAAAAAACCCCAGCCTCACCCTCAATTCTATAAAAGAGTATACACAGCATACAAGTTTTGAGTGACACCTATACCATTATAACATAACATATATTATCCCGACTATCTTTAAGAAAACGAGTAGGCAGAACTTAAGCTTATCCAACGCATACCCAGTCTTCTCTTGCCCCTTGCTCTGTCTGCACTCCTGCAGAAGCCTCTATCAATCTGATTTTTTTTCTTCATCTAAGCTGGTTTTACAGGTCATCAATTTAATTTCTCAGTGCTTTAGGTTCTCCACTATTCTCAATTAGAATAACATTATATCCATCAATCCTTATCTCTGAATCTTCAGCTTTTCCTTTAGCCTCTCAGCCGTCTTGATCAGAGCTTTTCAACACCTTATCAACTGCAACCATGTTGATTAAATTACATCATCCATTTGCTAATATTTACTGAGCCATTACTAAATATGTCCAATTTTGTTTGCTAATGCACATTTGTGTCTCTCTACGATGTGAAATCAAAACCAGGCAATCCTGCCTATCTCCTGCTTCGCAGAAGCCTGAAAATAAAGCAAAATATCATACATTTATTAAAACTAAAAATGTACAATTATAGGCAAGGAATGTTCCCTATTATATCCTGTATCAACTACTAATGAGAAAATTTCCCTTGCTCCCTGTTCCCCATCAAGGAACTTTTATTTTCCCATTAATTAAATATAGCTGAAGAGGAGAGATCTAATTACAAAACTGCTACAACGAAAACATCCCTGTCCTAAAGTCTTAGAGGTTATTCTACTTATTGCTATCATATTAGCAGTGTTTTATCCACTCCCTCGTTTTTCAGTCATTTTCACAGTTCTTCACTCTTCTGAACCCACACCATTGTCATCATCCTTTCAGGCAAGTAAGTTTCCATTAAGCAGCAATACTCTTTTGCCCAAAGGATTCAGAAATGTATCAGTGCAGGACTAACACGGGTATAAAAGATTAACCTCTTCACATTTGGAACAATGCTGTCTTCTCGGCAAAACGTATAGATAAAATACCTACATTACAGCCATCATCAATCATCCATTCAATAAAATGACAATGATGTCCTCTGCCTGCAGCCCAGTTCAAAGCTGTTCGGCCTCCCAGATCTCTGGCTTCCCAAGAAGCACCTTATGATCTCAGGCGCTTAACCATATCCAGGTGACCAGCAGAAGTAGCTAACATCAGGCTGTAATATGAAAAATACAGAAGAAAAGGAAATTAACTTTCTGCAAAACCAGGACATCATCATCACTGTTCAAAAAAATTTCAGTGTGTTCACTACCATGTAAATTTCTCATAAATAAGAATAAAAATGTCCCAGTGGTAGCTAATACCTCTAATATGTGAGACAGCTGAAAATACTTGACCTTGTGAAGACAAGGAATAACACCATAGATGTATTTTAAAAGCTTGATGCACTCCTAAGAGCTTTCTGAAACCTCTTGAAGGGTCGCCTCACTTCAGAAGAAGGTAAGAGGACAGACAAGAGCACAGAAACAAGCGCTGAGAAATGCACATTTGAATCTCAACTCTGCTACTACCTTAACTATGCACTAGTTCAGAAAGAGGATGTCATTACAGCTACACTTTACACCAAATGTCATGCTCCTTCCTACTGAATTCTCAATTCCCACTCTGGTGCAAGGGTGTGTCCTTTATATTTCCAGATATCATCCAGAAACCATTGAAACCTAAAGGACCTGGACTTATGCCTCTATTCTAAAAAGAGAGAAACTGTGCATCTGAAAATAGGTTTCTTTCTCATTGGGTAAATTCTTAAAACACCCTTTTCATACTTGAAAGGCAAAGGTATTTAATGCTACTGCATTTCTATACCACCCATTGCTGGAGGTTAGTGCCACTAACCCCTAAAATAAAACCAGCAGACAGGTCTCCGATAGTTCTTGCTTCAGTACAGTCAAGTGCGTCTGCCTGGAACAGCCTTCACCAGCTGTTTAATGTCTCCATCAGCTCTCTAGTCAAGCATTGTCTCCAGCATAAATGGTAAGATCTTAACCTATGCACCTTTTCTTCAGCGAATGTCCAAAACTGCCTTAATCATAGGATCATAAAAACTGGCAGGGACTTCAGGGTGTCTCTGGTCCAACTCCTTCTCAAAGCAGGGTCAGCTCTGAAGTGAGACCAGGTTGCTCAGGGATTTATCTAGTTTGATCTTGAAAACTTCTAGGGATGAAGATGGGGCACAACCTCTCTGGACTACCTGTTCCACTGCTTGGAAGTCCTCATGGTGAAGAGCTTTTTCTCATATCCAGCCAGAAACCTTTCTTGCTTGACTTCATGTCTGTTGTTAAGTCATCGGTGGACTTTAAGCATCTACAGGATTAGACTGACTGAAGGCTTTAGTGAAATTTAAAATGTTAGACTAACAAGTGTTTGTCTTGCATTTTCACCCTCATGCTTTCTTTTTATTGAAGTGTGCTTCAGATGCTCTCAACACCATTAACTGTACTAGCCACACCAGTGCTTCTTAGATGATCCACTTCTTCATTTAATTTAAAATCATTCTGGTTCTCAAAACCTTAACCATAACAGGAAATGAAAATAGATACAATAATTTTTGATCGGAGTCACAAAAATAAAAATACTGTTAAAGAACAGTATAATATTGTAGCACTCCAGCTAAACAAATATCTCATCAGTGATTATATTTTTTACTTATTTTCTTAAATGATGAAAATATGAGATGATTGTGTTGATTTTCAGCTGACATCCTCTGCTACTATGACTATTCTCCTGTCTCTTAGTGTGGTTCCACAGCACCTCTCATGTCATGCTATATGTTATATATAGTAGATATATATACATATAGATGTATCTTAAAATTTAAGAATGCAGGACTCAAAGAGATCTTCCAGGTCATCAAGTCCAGCCTCCTGCTATTACAAGCAACCGTATTATTTTACACCTTTCAAAAATTTAGTACATACAGTCCTCAGTGTAAGGAGAAATTTTTCCCCTGCTAGCTGGGTAGCTATTCCAAAAATCTCACTGTGCTGATGTAGAAAGTCTTCTCTTTTTCCTGAGACAGATATCTTTTTTTGGTTCTATGTATTACAGTCTGACCCAAATCTGATTGGTGCTTAATTATCTGCATATATCTCTCAGAGGTTACAATTAACAAAACTGTAGGACTCTCAGCTAATGAGTCTTCAACACAGTGCTTGGCCAAATAATATTTCTGTGTCAGTCACATCAAAACCAAGTTCCAGTTACCAATAGTTGAAGTTTTCTGTTTATTTCTTTTGTTTCTAAATGAAAAATCATTTACATTTACCACAGTGCTTTTCCAAGTACTAGGATGTATTTATCCCACTAGTAAGCAGACCAACCGCCATGGAAATGTGTCAGCTACACTATGGTTAAATTCACATTAATAGGCTTGTTGTTTTGGATATAGCGATGTGTAATGTGATTCAAAATACAGTATTATACTGGCTTACCCTGGCACTGATGTAATAATTCTACACCATATCTATACATTTACTAAACATGTAGTAAAAATGTGAATAAAGCAAATTAAGCCAAAAGCAGAATGCAAGCCTGATCACTGTCCATCATCCTCAAACAGTCAGCCGTAGAGTCACAGTCCAGTTGACACTGCAGATTTTTGGAAAGAATTGCACATGGGGCCCATGGGACAGTGTTGAAAGCATGTCATGTACCCTGCTTAAACAAGCTGGCTCAGTGAGTAAATGCCATTCACAATTCAGATATTTAGTCTAAAAACGTTATTTCAGCAAGTGAAAGTGACTATCCTGTTTCACAATATACTGTATCCATTGAATGTAGTGTTGCACAGTGATTTTAGCTAGAAAACCTTAAATACGTCATATGCTCAGAAACATTTCAAACTCTAGCTCCTTGGTTACAAATATGTACTTTGACAGAGCTGAAAACATGCAAACCATGATTTTTTTCAAGCAAAGACGTAAATCATAACATCCACTTCTTCAATGAATGCAAAAGAAAGCTTACAAACTTTGGGACAATACGTGTACGAAATTATATACGAGCAAGTGAGCCCAGCAGTTCTTGAAACACTTTAAGCAGTCAAAGAATGATGGGCAGGTCATGAAAGAAACCAAGCAACCAAGCAAACCTGCACATTTTATCAAAATTCCATGCAGAACAGCACAGATACGTGTGGGGCATAAAGCTGCCCAGGAAAACCAGCACTGTTTACCAAATTAATGGGAGAATCAGCAGAAGGTAGCTGACAGATATGTGGATGCTCCAAGGAAAAGACCTACACAAGTTGTGTGGCTGTCCCTCCGGATAACTCAATGTGACAACACCCCAAGAACATACGCATGAGTTACTAAAGAGCACCAAGCTACAGTTAGGAGAAAAAACTTCTATGCAGGAGGATCAGAGCCCAGGGAAGAAAAAGCCAAGACAGTTAACAAAAATCATCACCAGGAATAGAGGTTTTAAGCATAGGATTGCCGGAGGCTCACAACAATTCTATCAGCTTCCCGACGATCATCAGTTCTGTGATTGCCAAGCATCAGGGTTGAATAGGTGTCAAACAATGCAGCAATCAGCACACGAGGATTTTTACTGATTTACAGCTTAACTAAGAAACATCTACCAATCCCAAAAGAAGTCTATATGCTGAGGTTCTGTAATTTAAACCTTTGGACTACCTAGCAGATGCCATTTAACACACAGGATGGAGGTGGCGTTTGGTAACAGCCTAGAAATTAAAGACATAATTTGCCCACCTACAGAACCCTAGACCTAAAATGACATTATTTATATGGTACCATGTAGTCTGCAGAAAATTCCTTCAATTCTGTAAACGAAGAGCAATGCCTAATGCAGATTAATTTAATTCAGAGCTACGTCCCTCTTTCTTCGGCATTATGCTTTTAAACTGTGCTTCTGCACATCCAGCACACTGAACTCACCTACTTCACTGCAGCTTTTTAATCCTTCAGTAAAAGGGACTTAAAAACTGACCTACAACAAACAGAAACTGGCATTTGACTACATATTGTATTTTCAGTGAAAATAGCATAATACTACTTTCGGGATACAAGGGAAGATAAGCAGTAGGACACACGGCACAGTGTACAGTGATGTACAGTGGTTCTTTGCTTTTGAATATGGAGAAATAGGTTCTCTTCAAGCAACTCCCTCAAAAAATGTACGTGAAGTGGAGAGGTCTGACACAGAAAAGGATGCCTGCTGACTATCTGTCAGTGCTCCCGTGTTATGTGGAAGTCTGCTAGAGTTTCGCTTGGGACAGCCATTTTTAAATAAAGATATTAATTTTGTTTGATTTCTTTCTTTGCAAATCTAAGAATACATAAATGGATTAATAAAAGGAAAAAAAAAATCATTATTGGTTAGAGCCAGGTACATACAGAACTTCAGTAATACATAAAGCAAATACATACAGCAAAAGTTTCCTCTTTAGACCCCACCTAAAAGACATCACTTCTGACCTAAAACGTTCAGTGCTCAGAACTGAGGCAAAAGCGGATTATCAAAGCCTCCCAGTTTCCTGAACAACATGGACATGAAGGCACAGACGTACAATTGTGCTAGACACAGCTACGGGGCTGTGTGCTATTATCCCTCAGCTGCTTGATACCAATTCTCTGGCTGGAAATCACCATCCCCTCCAGAGAGTCCGCAGGCAAACTCTAATCTACTTCAGTGCAAGTTCAACCAGTTCCAACCATACTCACTGGGTATTAAACTAAGTGGTTTAAACTAAGCAGATGAGAACCTGCATCCTATGGATGGGCTAAGGGAATGGTAACCTCCAGCCAGTGGTCCGAACAAGCATTTAATTGTTTGCACCTTCAACACCTACAGCAAAATCTGGAAAATATCAGACAACCAAAGACAAAAAATAACAAGGTGGTTTTTAACTGTGATCTAAACTAGATTATAAATCACAGTCTCCAGATACGAAACAGCAAAGACATAAAAAATACATCATATATTTTAATATAGATATTGACATCATTCTAGATACATACAGCAATGTTTGTATGTCATATAGTCTCTATGTATCACATAGGAAATATATTCACACTATACCTGTCTTTTCCACTTCCATTCTTCTGCCCCTTTTTGCTTCAATATGAATGCTTCCAGAGTAAGTTTTAGCTAAAATTTGCAAATGTAACTGCTAAGCCTGATATAAAAGATACACTGATAATTGCATTTTAAAAGTACAATAGCATGTCATTTATTGTATTATAACATTATAATGGCAATTAAGATGTAAATAACATTTACAGAACATTGTGTAACATTAAAATAATATCATAATGCCATTTAACACTTCTAAATCTGTTCTTTTAGACCAGAACATTTTCTTACCTTCCTTGAAGAACATGAAAAACTGCCTCTACATTGTTTACACTGACAGCTAACAGAATTGTTCTCTATTCATTGGTTCTCCTATAGAAAGTAAAGCACAAAGCATATTTTTCCAAAAAATAATTGGACACATTAATTTTAGTTGTATAGTATTAAGCTACTGCTGGCAGATGACTGGTCTTCACGTTTCATAATACAATGTTCGGATACCTTTTAGTTTTCAGTTTATGTACTCCAACAAGAGAACCCATATCACAATTTTCAGTTAGCTACATTTCATGTAATATATTATTCAAAGTTGTGATAAGATCTGATATCATTACTATCACAAAATATTTCAGATATGGCCTTTGGAGACTTTGAAATAGCTTCAGAGTCTGTCTTAAAAATACCTTCTAAAGGAAACAAAATAGGATCAAATGAAGTGTTTGTATCCTTTTGCTTGCCAATTAATTTTAACTTCTTTTTAGTAAAACAAAAACAGAGCTTATGTTTGGATTTTGCATTCTTATAGTTCTTTGTGTTTATTATCGAAGTAACCCAAAGCAAATATTTTTCAGGTAAATACGTAACACTGGAATAGTCCCAGAATCATGTAGAGAGGCCCCTAGCAGCCACTCCATGTATGAAGAGGGGAAACAAGGACAACAAAGGCTCAAAGAAACAAGTTGCAAACCCAAAATATGAAGAACAAACCTAGAGGCCAGGGCAAGATAAAAGATAAGAATATAACAACTGAGCACAGTGACAGTGCTTAGCTGCTAAAATTACTTGCAAGGAGGGGGAAAAGAAAAGGAGATACAAAAGGGAACAAGACAAGGGAGAAAAAGAATGAAAGAACAGGAAGGAAAGAAGAAGAAAACACTCAAATTTTTGTCAAGTTGAATTGAAGTCTTATATTTCACTATGTTATACGTCCCTGGAAAACTTTGCAACTCTGCTGCAAACCTGCAAATGAGCAGTCAGAAAGACAAAATATAGTCAGTAGGATAAAATCCCAACCCAACAGAGGAGCTATAAATTAAAGTAACAGAGAGCTTGTGGAAAATAAATACAACTAAATGAAGATCTATGGAGAAGAGGAGAAAAGAGACAATGGCTGCCTTCAGCTACAGAACAGAGGGTGCAGAGAAGGTGGAGAGACTCTTCCCTTAGGTGCACAATGGAAGGATGGGTGCTAACACACTTGCCTTAGATGATGGGAAATTCTGACTTGACATAAAGAAACAATTTATTTTACCATGAGGTGGTAAAACACTGGAGCTGCAGCACAGAGAAGCTGTGGGATCTCCATCCTTGGAGAGCTTCAAAACTCAACTGAACAAGGCCTTGAGCAACCTGCTGTAGGTAGGTCCGATCTGAGCAGAAGGCTGGACTGGATGACCTCTGGAGGTCCCTTCCAACCCACAAGAGTTTGTGATTCTACGTAAGAATCCTTTTTCAGAGTGGAAAATCTTTGCAGTTTGGTATAATTTTTAACAAGAAATTAATCTTTCAGCTAGGGAGATGAAACACGTTTTTCCCTTGGTTTCACGCAAGAGATGTGACCTTTCACAGGAAATGTGATTATTAGATGAAAACAATGAATCTGTGAGGGTGAAGGTAACATATCTGTCTTTTGAAATAAATTCTTCATGTATTATTTGAGTTGCTTAGCTGCAAATGTGCAGGCAGTCATATCGCATGGTGATAACACCTTTATTTACAGAATTTAAGGCTGCACTGAAAGCAGTGAATAAATGATGAGTCCATTGGCGAAGACATTCACCAATTAACAAGCAGCAGCTGTTTTTCTTCTTTTCTTAGGGTACAATTGATTAAAATTGCATGCTTCATTTAAGCAGAATTCTCTTGTACTTTACCAAAGGGGGAGAGAAAACTTCTTTCAAATAGAGTAGTTTCTTTTCTGATTTATTGAACATCTTTCCAGCCGAATACAAATTAGAAGCCTATTCTGTTTTGTTCTGTATAACATACAGACACTATTTTAAAAATCAGAGTTAAAATATTTTGAATGTTAATCAGAAAGAAACTATAACAAAAAAAAGTTGGTGCAACAAGGTATTTCAGGCTTAAATTACACTTCATTTTCTGTTTAATCCACATGTGTATATATACACACAGATACACACACAAACACACATATGTATGTTATATAGATGTACATTAGATAGTACGAACCTACATGTTAGTATTAAGACTTTCTGGACGTTAGACTGACCTGCGGTCTGCTATGAACCAGCATGGTCTAATCTGCAATCACCCAACCTACAGCAAAACTACTTAAAGAGATTTCTGCTTTGCGCGGTTATGAAATATAAAAGCTTGAATGCAGTTAGAAAGTATCTAAACAGGGAACAAAAACTGATGATGACATCTCAGCTTTTCAACGTAGTAGGCAAAGGCAGAGTAAGATGCATTGACTGGAGACTGAAACTAATGAAGTATACACCAGAAACAAGGTGTACCTTTTTAACAAGGGTAATTAATCTCTGGAACAATTTACCTACTACTGTACTGGATTCTCCACTGTTATTCCAGTTCAGCCACGAGCAAGAATTTTAAAAGAAAATCCTATTGCTTAAGTTATGCCAGCGATTAGATGCTGCCTGTAATGGTCTGGGAGACTTGTGCACTAATACTTTTCAACTAAAAAAATTATTTTAAGCAAGCTCTGATTACTTGAAAAGCTGACGGTTTGTTACAAATGCATGAAGAAATAAGTCTCAGCTTTGGAAGATCTGCTTCGAAACAAATGAATCTGCTTAAGCTTACTTTACTGCATCTAAGTCTCTCAAATATTCCATACAACAATTCTTAAACATTATCAGTTTTAAACATCAAAAGCATCTATAAAAACATATGTTCACCTTTTAGGAGAGCTCTTCTTCCCTGTGGAAAAAACATCTGCAATGCCAACTTGGAAATTTAATAAAAAAAGCTCATGGTAAAAAACTAATTCCTGAAGTCATTTCAGGGATCACCTAAAAATATGCAAAACTAGAACTTCTGAAAAACTTGAAAATGAGTTGCCTGATTCCAAGTAGACATTATTCAAGCCTAAGAATGTTAGGAAAAAAAAATGTATTATTTTCATCATTAATGATTTCTATATTATTCTCATGATAGCTGAACATCTGCCAGTTATAGAAGCCACTCTTGCTTCTGTCTGCTTAAGAACACCCTCTCTGCAGTTGGTCTCATCCTACTGAGCACTTCCAACAGCAATTTTTAACAACTTCAGAAGTGCAACACCTTCAAGGCAAGGTACTCACTGACCGGTGTCTCGGACACCTGAAAAGAAATGTAACTTACACTCTCAATAAAAAATGCTGTCTAAGTAAGCCACAAGAAAGAGCATGCATGTCTACACTTGCATTGATAAAAACATTTCTGGTATCATAATCATATTCTTCCCAAATCCAGAAGGCATGAGATAGGCTACATAAAAAGTACACACCTGCTTACATCGAATAACTAATACTTGGCTAAGGAAAAAAGATTTGAAAAAATAATTACAAAAAAAAAGGGGAAGAAGGAAATCAAGTAATGTTTTATTCTTAATTTTTAAAATTATGTTAGAGAGCACTCTAGAGACTATTATAACTATAATTTAATCTACAGAATAACTTTAGTCCGTATTAGTTAATCTGAGTAATACAGTAAGATTATGTGATCTCCCTAATGTCTGCTCAGAAAGCACATTTTTTTTCAGCATTCCTTCTTTTTTTTTTTTTTTAAAATCTGTTTAAGGAGTCCTTGAATTAGTCACTTGATTATAATTTAAAATCTGTACTACTTTCTAGTAGGGAACACAGAGATAACTAGACTATACGCAAAAGCTCCTTTAGGGCTAGCGACCTTTAATCAGAATCTGTAGGGCATTCTTGGCGCACAGCCACCTACGACATGATGGTTAGCATATCCTCTAAGAAGAGAAGAAAGTCTTATATGTTCCTCCAAATATTCCAAACTCTTTCCAAACATTTCAACACATAGCAAGTGATGAGAGATGTTTCTACAATGTCTTCAAAACATAGGCATTACCCCTCAAAATAAAATGTCCTCAAGTTCTGCATCACTGCTCCCATACTGATGCATCTGTCAAATCTAGGCTCCAAGATATAATCTATACTGGAACATAATGATTTTTTTCAATATAAGCTAAGTCATAAATTAAGACCAGAATACAAATGGTATAATCACTGTTTTTCCAATTACAGCAGAGTTTTTTCAGTTTTGCTTATGTCCCCAACTAAAGAGATTTAAAATTGCCCCACACAGGAAAAACCTAATTTGCAAGTAACCTTAACTGTGCCCGTGAATTTGCTATTCTCATATGAAAAATGGCATTTAGAGACAAGAAAAGACATTTGCACATGTAAATACCTCATCTGCACATGTAGTTAAAGCAGTATCTTAGTATTATACATCTTTGGAAAACACCAAAGAGGAACAAAATGTTTTCATTTATGGATCATTCTAAAGATACTAAATACTAAAGTACTTCTAAAATGTGGGAGTGAAGATTTCAGAAGAGCAGGTTTTATCACAAATCCAAAGTGAAGTATTAATCAAATATTTACAACAATTCTGAAGTCCAGCATACTATACCTGCTATTTAAAAAAAAAAAATACTCCTTCAAAAGAGAGGCTTTTATTAGAATTTATTTTAACATTTAGATATTTTTGAATGCTGGGTATAGTCAACGAGGTATTTATGGCATAGAAAGAAGCCAACTGGACAAATCATAAAAAATGTTAGTACTAATACAGTCTAATTCTGCCACCTAGTGACAAACTTTTCTATGTAGATTTTTGAAGGACATTACTATATGTGTCACTAGAAAACACAGTCATCTGGAGGAAAAGGACCAAAGCGTGCAGCCTTTATAACCAAACCAGCAAACTGAATTTTACAACCACCACCACCACTTCATATTTAGTTCAAAGGAAAGGGAAACATAGAGTCTCTGTACTCATTTGTGACAGTACCTAAAAAGTGAGTATGTTATCTAAGCATATGGAACTATTGGCTTGTTACAAGTGACTCCAGAATTGTCAAGAGCTTATTTGGGAAATACCTAACACATAAGCAGGGTAAAAAAAAAAAAAAACACAGCCCCACACTCACAGTCAATAGAAGTAGTGCACATTATCCCTCCATGGACTGACTCTCTCTATAAGAAATCACACCATGACAGATCTGAAGAAGGAAGACATGGCAGATTCCTAGGTATGCAATAGCTCTGAAATTATTCAGGACTTGCAATGTCCCATTCTGAAAAAAAAATCCACATGCAGCAGACTTCCTTGATAATACAGTGAAAATGGTATTATTCAAGATATTGATTAATAAATTACTTTAAATGTTAAAAACATAATGCAAAAGTCTAATTTTTCATTTTACTTTTGCAAAAGATATATTTACAGCAAATACTCAGCATTTCAATCACTCACAGCTTTAAAATGCTTTACAAATCTGAAGACATTACCACATTAACATTGTACTTACACATATATGACTCCGTAAGTACGCAACGTTGCATCTCCTTTCCTCAGCTGACTATTATAACCATTGTGCTCTTCTGTCTGCTGCTTCTGCTGGGGCCCAAAGCAACTGTGTCACTTCTGTCACTGGAGGATATGGTTTATTGATGGTTCTTTTTCCTAAAATGAATAAATATTTCAAAACATTACTTTTATAATATAGTTTGTATAAACACTTTCACATATGAAAAAATAGATTTTGGACATTCAATAATAAATTATGTTCTTGTTTGATTTAGCACTTGTACCTACAATAGGTGCTTGGAGAACCACAAGTACACATAAAAACTATGCACATATTTTGCATCTATATCTAATCAACAGAATCAACTTTTAAATTCACTATTTGATGGAGAAATAATATCTAAAGTTAATGCATTGGATTACTTTTTGGAAATCTGGCATGGTTGCCAAAGATGCATACTGAGACTACGCATTCAGTTTTGATGCAGTCTCACTTCTCACTATAATTCTTTCTATACACACAGAGCTCTTCTTACCAAATTTCTTTTCAACAGATCTGAGATGCCACATGCTTGCAGGAAGGCTTTGGGCTGCTGTATGTAGCTCAAGTCACAAAACAAGCAAACCTAGGGAACGAAATAAAAAAAAGACGAAAAATTTGCAATAACAATTCAGAATTTCCCTTCTATTTTTCTATCTTTTTTTTTTTTTAAAAAAAAAAGCATATATATATATATAAAATCTGGACAAGAGAAACATATTGGTATTATAATATATAATGTTAAAAAATAATGTAAATCATCATGCATGTATGGATCTACAAAGAGCTGCTTAATTAAGCAATAACTGTTCACTCTCAAATATTGAGTTTCCTGACTGCATAAAAGGAAAATCTCTGGTTTTGTGATGAAAGCAATAGCAGAGATAGTTGCCCTCCTACTGTTATAGCCTGGACGACAAAATACTTGGTGCCCTAACCTGGAAAGCACTGCTTTACAGACACAGACCCCAAAAGTGAAGATAACAAAAAATCTGTATGCAGGAATTTTAAATTAGGCAAGACATATTCAGTTAAGGCAAACAATTTTGAAACCCTACTAACATTTCTGTTTCTGGTTAAACTACTTTTAATAACAAAAATCTGGATATAAGAAAGATAATTTTGAAAACAAAATATGACTCTTGATAAGCATGAATATAATGAGAAAAATATATAAATGAGAAAAATCTGTCTGAAGGGTGAAAAGAGACAAGAAAATTTGGCGTTATAGATCTTCAGGGAAAATAAGATCTCATAAAAATGGCAGAAGAGTGGAAGATGCATTTCCAATGATAAGATGAGGAAAACCTTTGATTTTGGAAATGATTAGGAAGTCTGAGAGTCAGGCTGGCAAGAAAGCATTTCTCAAAAAGTTATCAAGGTGAAAGAGTCAAAGTCTGCAAACTCACACAACCCTGAGGACCTGGGATGTCCAGTGATACAACACGTGCAGTTCACTCTTAAAAATGTCATTTTTATGTAAATTTCCTTTCATAAAGAAAAAAGAGCAAATTCTACAGGTGTCAGTATCATAAATATTATCTGAACTCTACGCAAATATTGCAAGGTTTCCTTAAGAATTTTCCATTTACAGAAGCTATGAGTAGAGCAACACGAAAAAAAAAAAGTAAATTGCTTTTCAGTCATGTTTTAAAACATTGCAAAATATACTTATAGGTTTGAAACAACTGTGAGAAAGCCAGTAGTGTTTTCTGTGAGCTATACTACACTGCACCAAAACAGTACAAATAATGGATTTTTTTAAGGCTATGAGTAACATAAGTCCTGTTGTATTTAACAAGAACCACTCATTATTTATTCTCCCTCTGATTCACACCTTTCTGCATTCATTATATGTAGGCCTATGTAAGCTAAATGTCAACTAAACTAATTCTCTTATGACCAAAATACCTTACAAAGGTATTCTCAACATGTTATTGGTTAATTATAACCCTTGGTTGTAAAACTCGGATCAGTTTTGTACCACCAAAAGCAGTGGGCTTAAGAAGAAGGTAACTAGGTTCAGCAACATCCATACAGCATAAATAACTGATTTAATGTTCTCCACCCAGGTGGTACGAATGCTCCAAGCAAGTTTGGACATCCTCTCTGTCTTTTTCAGGGCACTTCCCCTTTCAACGTACCACTGGACTTATTACAGCGTCTAAATTTGGTCTTGTTAGCAGGGCCTGGGCTATCGTGGTAGGTGTCTGCTCTTTTGATAAAACGGTTGCGTTCCCGTGAAGAAAAGTTGTCTCTCATTGCAAAGCTGTGAAGCAACATCCAATCTGAAGGAAAGTCCTGTAAGCTTCCTGTACCATTATACTTTTACACATTGTCAACTCCAATTTACGTAGTTTCCAGATGCATGCAAAGGAGAATGGTGTATCAGGAAACACGAGCCTTCAAGACTTACTACCACCCTCAGAAATCCTAAAAACCAGAGAAGGAGCAACCTTGTACTAAAGGGCCTGAGCTCTCCATCCAGCTAAGTTCTTTGGCCAAAGAAGCCTTCAGAAAGAGCTGGGAATCACATAAACCAGCCTCTGTTTTATGGTTACATTTCTGCTGCCAACCTGTCTAGGAAACTAGGTCCTATTCAAAGGAACTCAAAAACGCAAACATTTCCTGAATGATTTTCAAATCCCATCTTACCTCTGTTTATTTTTGGAGCACAGAGAAACAGTATAAACGATTTATCAGAAGTCTATATTCCCCCACTCACTCCCACCTATAGCAAAGCTTTATTAGAACAGTGGAACTATTTTTCTTCAAAGTTAACCTAAAACATTTACAGATGTGTATTATACACACACATAATGCGTTTCTATTACCATACACATGCTTCTACCTTTTCCGTTTCATGATTTGCTGTCGCCTAAATCTCATTTTCTCTAACTGAAGAGAAGGTACTGTCTTCATTGGTAACAGTTAACAGTTGAATCTCTGTCCGCATTTTAGCAATAGTAAATACTGTCCTGTAACTAGTGCCATAAATAAGACAATTTTAATCACTAATCAAGGATTTGCACGTTACTAAAAATACTGTATCTGTAAAGCATCAGAAAAAATCTTGCCATTTTGATCAAGGAAATCACATTTTCCATGGACAATGAAAGTCTCAGAATTTTCTATATTTTAAACCCACTGAATAATAATAAGCACAGGAGAAAGAAGTCAATTTTAGTTCATTTTGGGCAGTCTCTTCAGCAGCCTCTGTGAGCACAGTTCAGATTTTAGCCCTAGGCAGAGAGCAAAGCAAGCTGGATGCAACACCGTCGCTCCTGCTCTGGAGATCAGAAATCATACAGCAATGTGGGGAGAGGGGCTGAAGGATGAGCGTGTGCTTTGGGGTTTTTACCTCAAATTATTACATAATCTGGTCACTGAATTCCACACGTAAGAAACCAAAGCTTACCCGCACGCAGATTTCAATTAGTATGATTTTGCTGGAGGAAAGGCTGAGAGAATTGGGCTTGTTCAGCCTTGAGAAAAGAAAGTGTAAGGGAGACCTTATCACCATGTTCCAGTATTTAAAGGGTGGCTACAAAGAAGATGGAGACTCTTTTTACAAGGAATCACACTGGACGAGGGGTAATGACTACAAGTTAGTCCTGGGGAGATTCCAATTGGACACAAAAGGAAAATGTTTCACAGTGAGAACAATCAGCCATTGGAATAATCTCCCCAGGGAAGTGGTAGATTCCCTATCATTGGACACTTTTAAGATTCAGCTGGACAGGGTGCTGGGCCATCTTGTCTAGACCGTGCTTTTGCCAAGAAAGGTTGGACCAGATGATCTTTGAGGTTTCTTCCAATCTGATATTTTATGATTCGATGAAATTACTAACTTTACATACCAACAAAAGGCAAAGATACTATATTTGCCTCCCATTTCAGAGGTTCTAATTTTTTTTTTTACTTGAAGTATTTATTATTATTATAAGAGATGCCAGATTTCATTACCATGACCATACAGCCCTTCCTCACATATTGCAAAAAGGTTCTAGTGCTGTAGTTTGCTTTAGCACTATCAAAGGAAAACGTCATAGTTATATTTCTGGAAACTTTCAAAGTTAAGGTGACATGAAAGGTGAAATTTTCTCAGAAGGCGCAACATAGTTACTGAGAATGAAGAAAAAATAATAAAGATGGTATTTTTCTTAATCAAAATGTAAAATTGTATTTACTTTCTTCTACAGAGATAAACAGAAATTCAGGATCAAGAGATCACTCACTATCTAACATTTACTTTTTTGCTTGTATCTGAAAACTATAATGAAGTTTGACCCCACATAAAGGGTTACTCTACCTTGAGAAAATAAGCCACATTTCCGTAATTCTTTTAACCACACACATCTCACACATATATTAACAACATTTTCCAGACGAAAATTTGGCTTGATTTATATCAATGGCAAAATTCCCATTAAATTCAAAGGCCAAACATTTAGTTCTGCATCTGTAAGGAAGCAGACATTCATACCAAATATTATCTGCATATACAACAAAAAGAAGGACTTGACTTGGCAGAGTATAGCCATGCCGATTCACATTGACTTCCCTAATATTTTGGCTTGAATAATGACTGTAGAGTAAAAGCCAAAGAATAAAGACTGACTTCATTTAAGTCTGTAGCAAAACTCCTACTGACCTGATTAGGGTAGGAATATTGTAACACCTTGGGCAAAATCACTGCAAAATGGTGGCCAAAGCAACAACACAGGATTTTCAGGTTTTAAGCCAACGACCACAGCATTACAACAGCTCTGCAACGAAACCCAACAGTGCCAGTGACCAAACGCAGCTGAGAGGCACTGCGCCAGGGCACTGTCACATGAAAACAATCTCTAATGTCAAAACAAAACAAACTTTTATTTCGGAGCACATTGATGCTTGCCAGTTCCCAGTGACAGTAACTGTGTGACCAGAGGAAAACAGCCACGTCAACTCCAGCTTAGTTCAAACAGTACTGGAAAAGAATTGCATGCAAAGCCAATTCTTCATAAAGGCACAGTTCTCATCCTTTTGCCTCGGTTTTCATTTGCAGTACTGCAGCATCGTGTTTTGCAGGAGCGCAGTACTCGTTTATCAGAAGACATCCGTAATGTGCAACATTTTCACATCTCATGCTTCATTACAAAAGTTATTAAGTTACAAGTTCCTTAAAAGTTAGTAGGGATAAACAAGTACTAATAAAAGAAAATTTTTGGAATGTGAAATGAATCAATAAAATTTGTAGTACAAAAAAGTAGCCACAAAATACTTTCTCTTTTTGTACTAAGAAATAAACTAGATTAACTTTACGTATGCTTTTTCCATTCTGCATGATCTAAAGCATTAGAAATCCATACCTACAAAGAAAGGAATAGAACTCTGTGTGGAGAAAGGCAGACACTTGTGACATAAAAACATTTGGGGGAGGTGTGTGATATATTTATTAGGCAAATATGAAAAATAGCCGCATCAATCAAATCCTAAGGTGGCGGTTGGAATATCTTAGAATACAGAAAATTAATTCTAGAGTAAAGAGACTTCTCATTCTCTCATCCATCAGAGTAGCAATGACCACTCTAAAAGTTTCACGCCTGCTGCCAAAAGTTGTAAAGAAAACTGAAGCCACGAATTCACAAAACAGCTGCTCAGCCACACTCTGCTGACACAGCCGGTCTGCTCGTCTCTGCAGTAACCTCTTCTACAGTTGGAAACATCTTCTGATTTTGGGTTAGGTAATTTGAAGAACCATATAACTCCTTCTCAGACTCTTTGGGTTAAATCATGGCTCCTTTTCATCAACTACAAAAGCCTGCTGACTGCCAGGGGACTAAAAGTTTGCTTTCCACTTGATCCTCTGTCAGCTGCCCATAAACCTATCACCACCACTGTTTACCACTATCTGTAAATGCTTCACCTTGTTCACTTTCCATTACATTGCACACCTTTCTCTTTCATTGCTCAGCATCCCTTCCGTATGTTCTACTTTAACTCCCCAAAATCCAGAAATTCATATTCTGGGCCCTGAAAATATTTCAGCCTTCTCATTCAAAGAAAACCATAACCACATCACTAATATTTTCACAAACATAGTTCCCAACTTGTTCCAAGAGACTTGCCAGAGAATATTTTTCATCAGTTGATAAAGCAAAAGCACTCTCTGACAAACAGCCTGATGTTTCTCTGTTCCCCGTGCTGCTACAACGCTAGTTTTTGTTGCCACCCCATCAGACGTTTTGGCCCCTACCCAAACTTCTTGTCTGTAGTTCTTGTCATCTGGAACAAAACGTACTAATACTGTCTAGCTGACTCTTCATCTCATTTCAAATCCAAGTTCAAAATATCTTTTATTCTCTTCCCTATGAATTATCTCTACTTCTGCCTCCTCCTCCTGCTGTTCCTGCTCTGGAAAGCGTTAAGCCTACAGTATGCATGAATATTATACTAATGACTTGAAAAGAGAATGCTGGTCTTGCTTTTTCTAAACAACACACAGAGAATAGAAAACAGATGAAGATATCCCACTACATTAAAAAAACACTAATAAATTAGAATAAAATTCCATTTAGGCCTCCTATCATCTGTCTTCTTAAGATGTCTTGGTGTTTAAATAACACTTAAAGTCATTCTCTGAAACAGCTCAGGAAAAAAAAGTACTTGCAAAAGATACATACAGCTACTAGCTTGCTTTTCATACCATCATTCAAATGAAGAGTAAACAAACAGATCTGATGCCTGGCTGACAGTTTTGTGGATAATGTCTTAACGTAGTTATACTACAGATAATGAGATAGACAATGGTTTTATTAAGCAAATGATCGTGATAAATATGGTAATATATAAGAAAAACTTGTTTTGAGCTTTCAGCATTCAGGCCTTCAGCCTGTGTCCCACATCAAACCAGTCCATCCTGCAGTTCAGTTCTCTCCTGGAGATGACCTGGGGACACAGGGCTCTGGCAGTAACCTCCCAACCTCTTTCCTCACCACCTTCTCCTCTTCCCACCGCCCATCACAGAAATGAAGATGCTCTTCAGTCTCAGCAAAACCCCAGCAGCTCTAGGTTTGCTCGGCAGGGGTGTTGATTGCAGTACTAAGGGGAACCTAGCGCCTGCTACTCCACACGGACACAATGCCAGGTCTTTCCAGAAATACTCTTTAGGCTTAAATGGTACATAAATTAATCATACGTATCCTTATCTACAAAAGGATATCACTAATGAAAAAATCATTAAAATTGCTCCCGCTACTTGTTTGGGATGGGTGGGATACAGGACAATTAATAAAATACTGAATCTGTATATCTAATTTACTTCTCCTTTCAAAAATAAAACTTACTTAAACTTGATATCAATTTATGACAAACAATATTAAGTCCTGAACTCACTGTAACCCATTGGCAGAAATAATACTTAAGCGGTTTACGTTTATTGCCACTACTGAACTGAGCAAAGTCACTGCAGCATACCCAGAGACTGCTGGAATGATGAAACAGCTCCTGATCATTAAAGACTCCATGTGAAAAGAGAATATTTTTTTTTTTATTTGAATCTTGTAGGATTATACTAATCTGAAACTATCCTCTCAAGTCGCTAGCTATTAGGCCACACTTCATTTTCTTAATAAATTTGATTGCAATTTTAAAGTATCATATTTTTGTTATTATTTTCAATATTATTGAATATGTAAAACAATTACATTGAGATTTTTAAGTGAATTCCAATTTCAGTCCACAATTAGCAAACGAAAAAAAAAACAAACCAAGAAGTGTCTTACATACTTTTACTTCACTTTCACATAAATATTAAAATTAAGAATCTCAAAAACAAGCTTACACATACCCAATTTCAGCTCAAAACCCAAAACATTCTCATTCAATACTGGGCAACTAATGAGTTAAAACTAGATTATTTTTTTTTCTTTGCTGACTTGAAACACTTTGTTCTAAACCAATCTATCACTGGCTGTCAGTACTTTTAAGAGCAGTAATGCAAAACTAATATTTTACCAGCCAACAAAACCGTAAGTGGAAATTAAAACACAATAGTTAGGTAACTCATCTGTACTGCCACAGTCTCTCTTATATGATGGAAATTCTCTATTTTAGTTTTACAGTTTGCTTAATAAACAGTGATACAGTTACACTATAACCAAGGTTAAATGTTGCTGTCAGTTGGCCAACAGAGAAGCTAACAGAGTCTTCAAACGAGAGGGGTTTTTTTCCACGTTTGTTTGCTGCCTGTTGGCCAGGCATCAAGCTTTCATATTCACAGGAGTATAAAAAGTAACAACAACAAAAAAAAAATCCTGCAGAGACTATTAAAGTGTCATTTTTAGTAACAGCACTCCATAAATCACGGTGATGTTCTCACCTCCAGGTTCTACTAGTGCTTGGCACTGCCTCCCCCTGCAATCACCTCCAGCGGCTTTATGCGTGCAGGTTACTGGTTCAGCTTTTATTACACACAAGGAGACCTCTGTCCCCTGTCCTAATTTTATCACAGATTTAACACGGGCCAAAATCTAGCTGTCACTCAACCCTCCTACTTGCAACACCTGCCTTGGTAGGCTGGCTGCCCCTTGGGAATGGTGGCACCCCAGCATTCTAGATGATGAGCAGCAGGCCCAGGGGACAGCCTGGACTTCTCCTTGTCCTGGATACGTTTGTGGCTCTGGAGTCCCACAACTGAGGTGACCAGCCTCAGGCCATGGGAAACCAGAGGTGGCTCAGCAATACAATCCAGTCCCATGGAATAAACTAAGCTATCTGGGTAGGTAAAACAGAAAGATGTCTACTTTTGGAGGCCCTCTGTCTTCTGAACTGCAATGGCTCCACATAGCCCTTGTTTGGTCTCATTAAGAAAAACAAAGAGTTCAAACAGATGACAGTTCCTTGTCTAAAGTGCAGGGGAACAATCGGGCATTGTACCAGGCACACAAATAGAAATATGTTACCAGCATACATCTTTTTTTTTTAATGTCAAAGAGAAAATTAGCAAAGCCTTCAGGACAAATGTAATTCAAGGTTAGGAACAGCCCCTCCACTTTCAGCGGGAAAGGTGCAGTTCCACATCCTGGTGGAAATACACGAGTGCTGGAGGGTGAGTGGAAGTGGGGGAGTGCATCTGTCATTCCCCTCAGTGGCCACTCCAGCCCAAACCATGACAATAAGGCATCAAAAGATTTTGTGCTGGACAATAGGATGGAAAGAGGAACTTTTCTTGACAGCATCTGCTGGCTCTCATCTAACAAGAATAAACTATAATTTTGCTTTTTAAAATGTGATATATTCCACAGGCTTCATTTGCTTCATTATGAAATAAATTTAATCTGAAACCCTCTATTTAAACAACATTCTTGGGGAAAAAAGAAGAGACACCCTTAAATTCCCATTGCTATTGCAAACTATTGCTGCCAAAATGAGGGAGGAAAAATGGAACAGAGAAGAAAGAACATTGTAATACCATTGATATTACAAATCCAAATTCTGTTTAAATTACACAGAGAAAATCCTCCTCCTCTGAAAGATTTAAAAGCAAAGCTGCAAAGAGTACCTATATATTAACAAGTCTTTAATAAAGATACAGAATATGTTATGTGGCATTTACTGCTTTCCTACAGCACATTACCATAAGCACTTGCACAACAACATATAATTTAAATCAATAGCAAAGTTCTCATTGATATCTTTGAAGCCAGCTTAGACCCTAATTTACTAAAAGCACTCATCTGCAGCAAGTGTTTCTGTTATTTATTAGAATTAATTAAATCATTCTGTACTATGTTAAAAAGTATATCTCGTAAATGCTTAAGGGCCTGCTATAATGACAGCAATCAGAAGAGGTGCTCAAGAAGCCTTACATCAGAAAAGGGTGCAATACTCCAAAGGCAAGAAGAGATCTTGCTAAATAGCGAAGCCAAAGTCAAGAACAAGTGCAGCAGCGCTGCAGGAGACACTTAATAGACTGGCCAAAAGCAGGTGGAGTGACAGGGACCAGGCCAGAAGAGACAGACATCACAAGGTCAAAATCAAGGACTAAAAGAAGCAAGATCACAAACCAGTACTCTGGCAGAAAATGGCAGAGCTATAGCAACGAGGCATATTGAGTAGCAAAGGATGTCTTAATTTGCAAAGGCAATGCTCAATCACGCCCCTAACCCGGTGTTTGGCTGTGCTCATTAGACTCCTCGATTGCCAGAGAAGCTGGCTGCAGAGAGCCGTTGGGCTGATGCTCCAGGAAGAGGCTCAAAGCACTCCATCAGATACCTGGCTGAAGATCAGGAGAAAGCTTTTACACGGCCCATTTTAGCAAAGATAAATCATGTAAATCAGTTAACAACCTGTTCTATTAAAACATTCATTATCATGAAAGGAATATTAGTTTCATAATAATTGGTTTTCAAATAGTAAACATTCTTCCTGGTTTGGTAACTTATTTAAATTTGTTTTCTTCCGTTACATGTACCAAAAAGGAAAAACAACGAAATTGCTGTGGTACAACCACTCAAATTTGTTCAATGAACCAGAAAATATTCCTGCCCGGTTCTTATGTTTTGAAGAAAATAAGCGCATGCTGCAACTGAGGAAAGCAGAGAGCACATACTGCTGCTAAGCATGTGAAAAACAAGTAAAATGCAGGATAATAGCAATTCACCTGTTTGCTTCATGTCATTTTAAGCTGAATTTCACAAAAACCAACATCCGTAGGATTGCGCTCTCAGTCCTTTCATGACATTTATGCCATATTAAGTGATTTCAACCACATCTGAGAGAGGCAGAGATCTCAATGGTAGTGAGTTTGCAACAATAAATAGGAAGGATGAAACAGAAAATGAGAAAAAACATTAGGCATCAAGGGAGGCACTAAGGTCACAGGAAAAGTGACTTCCAAGTTCAGCTGACTGTGACATAATTCAGTTTCATCTTCACAGAAATCACGACAAGTCATCCTGCCACCTTCACAGGTATCAGGTACGTCCCTGCTGATGGTTAGTCCAAAGCGTGTTTTGCAGTACTGTAATGCCAGAGAGCGGGCAGATGAATCACCCGGTCCTTGTGCCTTTCAGAGATGCTCCTCCAGAAGATCGTCTTTGGTTTTGGCCCTCAAAACCGGGCAGTTTGTCAGTCTTCGCTGCCAACCACTCTAACTGCCGATAATCAGCCTGTTTTGTGAGCAGCATATAATAAGACTTATCTCATTTGGATTGAGATATTCAGACTGCTGAACAAAAGATTTTCTCCTACTTCTCTTTGTTGGTTTTCTATGCCGCTGTCATCAGAGAATGCATTAATAGCATTGTAGCCAATATGGTCCAAAGCTACGAAACAAGACAAATTTGTAAGAAGAGGCAATAACTTTTATTATATTACTTAGCACAGAAAAAGCTGGATATAGAAAAAGCACACAAGCATTGTGCTCATAGTCCGTTCATCAAGACATTATCAGTATCATTGTTCAACAGGAGACTTGCCTCTGGAACTAAAATAAAAAATGTTATTTAATATTTGTGCTACAGTACAGATCAGTCAAGATTAGAAGACTCTACTTTGTTACTTTTGAGTCCTAAGAGTTGAGTTGCTTTACGTCAGTAATTCATGCTTCCCCCATCTTTCAAGGCCACTTCTGGTGCCCTTGAAGGATTAGAATTGGCAGCTCTTTGCTTTTTTTAATGTATTAAGTATATTTTAGATTTTTAATTGTGGCAAAAGCCGTTCAAACCTCGCAAGATATCTAAGTTAATACACAGAGTACATAAAAAGACTCTTTACTACTCTGACTTTCTCAAACAGTGCAAGTAACATAAAATAAAACCACCGGCTCTTCCTGACGGATGCTTTCACCCAGCAGTTACCTCCCGTTAACTGCACGTTCGCAGCCCCTGCGCTGTTTTTGCTGCGCCCAGGGGTGAACCCCATTGTGCCGGGATTAGCCGGCCACATGACCATCTCTGCAATCACAATAATCGCCCCGTAGCCTCCTATTCACGGCAGCCAGGGCACAGGCGGGAGCGATAAAGGTCAGGCTCAGCGTGCTCTTTCCCAATTATTCTCCAGCCTGGCCGAGCAGCAGCAGACAAGAGCACGAGCAAACACACTGGCTGGTACTCCTGGTCTGGCTTTAACGTGCCACTAAAGTGCAAAAGCTACTCAGCTTCTGTTTAACGTCTTTTGCTTTTATCACCGCTATTTTGAAGAACTTGGATGATTTTTTAAAATATATTTTCTCGAGGGTCATTCAGGTTATTAAACCACTTAAAGTGTGACAAACAGACCACAAAGAAGGCCCCTGGACCCCAAGCCTGAACTTTTAAACTGAAGAGCTGGGAAATACTAATCCTGAAGCAAGCAGAAATGGATTTCCTTAGGGTTAGAGGGCCTGAATGATCAATCAGTACACAAAGGACTCCTTCCATTACTAATGTGTTTTTGCTGGGAATAATATATGTAAGAAAAATGGAGGCTTTAACGTTTTCTCCAGAGATTCACTGCTTTTCAGAATTACTTGACTGCAGCGACTGTGATGAAGAGGAAATACTAATATGTGGAGAAGATTTAGAGCTTAATCCTTTTGATGGCTTGCCTTATTCTTCCCGTTATTATAAACTTATGAAAGAAAGAGAAGAACTTCCGGTATGGAAAGAGAAATGCACTTTTATGGAAAGTTTACTTCATAATCAAATTGTGATTGTGTCAGGAGATGCTAAGACTGGCAAGAGCTCCCAGGTCAGTACAACATACTTGATTGGGTTTTTATTAATTATTTTTAGAACATTTAATGTTGTACACTTTCCAGAGTTACTATTACTATTTTACTAATGTTACATATTTTTAAAGCACAAAAGACTTTTTTCAATGAATTTACTATTCACTGCTGTTGTCCTTTATTTATATGAGGCACATCAATATCCAGATTTCTATTACACTAGTATATGGTTTCTCTTAGTAGTGGACTGTTGCTATGCTGAGTGCTGTATGGTATTGCAATATAACAACATCCAGTTCTGAAGAGTTCAGCTGTGGTGTACGCACACATAGTTGTACTGAATTTAGCAGTTCTCAGCATAGAAACAGATGCACGGTCGTCTATTGTAAGCTGAGGTATTAAGGCCAGAGAGGGAAAGCAAAATACAGAAAGTGACATAAGATAAATACAGTCAAATATAGATGTAAAATATATATATAAGCATACATTTAAATAACTTTCTTCAAATATTCATAAAAAATTGACACTTACTTTATGTTTGTCCATTACAAGCCTTTCTCACTTGGTTGGTGATGTCTTTTGGGCATCAGGGTGAGTTGAGCACTGAAGAGTAACCCTTCTCAGGCTGTGATTGTCTGACACAGTGTCATAAACAACTAACAAAAATCTCAAACTATACCTTTTTTTTGTACTAAATATTAAATTTAAAAACATCAAGCCCTTTCTGAACACTGAAGACCACATACATTAGCTACTATAGTTTAAAATTCAGAACCAAATATACAAATAACCTTAGAATAGGTTCTGCATAAAATTTTCTTGTATCTATCAGTATGTGCACTGTAAATTATTGCTTTGTTTGTATATCACAACATCATGTCTCAACTTGAAAAACTATCAACTGTATACTTTAAAATGCATTACAGAATGTATCAGCTAAACCTCCTTCCCTCCTGAAATTACAGGTGTATTTCTACTGTCTTCAGAGAGGTCAAGGCTAAGTGTAAAATACTTTAGGACTTATTTCAGATTGCTTTAGTGTTTTATCAATAAATCATTCCTTCTGTGTTTGTCTGGCCACTATTTTGTTCCACTGGAAAATTTTATTGCCTCCTCCTTAATATTGACTAAACTTGTCATTTTATCCTATTCTTGTCCATCATCACATTGAACGCCATGGGGAAATGGTAAACTCTGAAATGCCTATGTTGGATTCAATGCATATTCTTACTTGGAAAGCGTGTTTTGGCTCTGATGAGTGCTATATCAGGAAAGACATACAATGGATTTGCAGGCAGGTCACAAGAAGGTGAAAGAATGAAGGATTGAAATCAGTAGGGCTGTTTCTCAGGGAGAAGTAATGGTCTTTCCCTCACTTCAGCCAAGAGCAAATGCTTTTTCCAAGAATACACAATTACTTTACAGAACTTATGTTAAAAGACTTCGTTGCAGCCAAGATCTCAGTTGACTCTAAACACACAAATATCCACAAGGACTATCAAATTCTAACAATCTAAGTTTGTTACCACAGTAAGCAGAGAAGAATTTTCAAGCAAGTGTTAGAAGCCAAAACACGACTGTTTATGACTGGGATCGGGAGAAAACTTTCCTGCAAGTAAAGCTGTAGGATAATTACTGTTGCAGGGCCTCTCATATCTGCCAGAAACTTTGATGCTGGACACTGCTAGAGATCACATATTGAACTACAGACATCATACTTCTCATAGAAAACTCCTATGTTCCTATAGAAAGGATATACATTCACCTGGTGCCTGGAATATTTTTTGGAGTGCAAAGCCTTTACCCCTTGTTATTGACTGTAATTTATAAAAACGAACCTTGTATAATAATAAACTACTCACTAAGAAATGTTAGCTTTTTAAATTGTCCTTAAACAAGTGTAATAAGTTGTAACACACTGCTGGCTGTTTTTTAAACATTTTTAGAAACATAACTAACTATACAGAAATAAATGATATATGGCTGATGCACCTAGTTTATATATGTGGATTTGAAAGTAAAGGATTTGAAACCTAATACTTTCACTAAAATAATATTTATAATGTAATGTTACTTTCTCATGACAAACATTAATATTTTCTAGTGTTGATTTTCTACTGTAAGTATATAAATTAGAGAGCTACTGCACAAGTTTCTGAATCAGTTCAGTTTCAGTTATCTTTGTTTACAGAGTAATTAACCTGAAATTACATATATTTACTGTGGTATTTGTCAGTTTGAAATCCTCTTCTTCCTGGGACATGTTTCTCATGTCAAGCACCTGAATATGATACAGTATGGGCCGGTTTAGCGCTAAGCCAGCTGAGAAGCCCCTGATAACAACTGCACTAACATTGTTGGATCAATCAGCAGATGCCTAAGAATGACACTGCCAGTGTTACCTGCTCCCAGAAGCCGATTCTGTCCCTTCTGCAATGTATTTGAACTAACCTGAGTCCAGCCGAGAAACTCTCAGGTAAACCTTCGAGCCCATGTCACTCCAGCCCTTGGCTACTTAAGAGACTATGGGTCTTGACATTCATCAAGGCAGATAATTGTGTCAGCTGCAGCTCATCAGTGAGTAGTCAGGCAGACGGTAAGCAGCGTGTGCTCAGGTTGATTTAGTTCTTCCACACGGCCTACTTCTTTTGCATTACAGTCTCTGCTAAACGCGTGAAATACCAAATAAATCTGTTTTCGTATTTACAGATTCCTCAGTGGTGTGCCGAGTATTGCCTTTCTGTCCACTATCAACACGGCGTAGTCGTATGCACGCAGGTACACAAGCAGACAGCGGTGTGGCTGGCACTGCGTGTAGCTGATGAAATGGATGTCAACGTCGGCCACGAAGTGGGGTATTTTGTCCCATTTGAAAGCTGCTGTACAACAGAAACCATCTTGAGGTTTGTGCCTTTAGTTTTTAATGCCTTCAAACTAATATGTAGTTCTTTGCAAGTGCAAAAGTTTGCAGCTGACAGCACTCCAGTCCTCTAGGCTCTTCATTGTACCGCTCCGCTAACGTGGGCAGGACAGATAACCTAACAACCGTGGGGGAACACTGCTATAGTTGCAAAAGGGTTTTGCATACAGTATTAAAACACAAAACCCAACACTGCTTTATAAAGTTGCACATAACATTTTAAAATGCAGATTTTGTGATTAAACAACAAGCTGTAAAAGGCTTGAAGGAGGTGTTCTGTTCTAAATTGTAGTAGAGATTTAAGTGAGCAAGGTCTGTGCAAAACTTCATCAAGCACCTCAGTAACCTCCACTCTACTTTTTCTTTCTCAGTTTTCCAGAACAAGAGTGTTCATAACTATATGAGAACATGGGATAATCTATCACAAAGTAAAGCTGGAATTTAAAATCAATCAAAAATCATGGCTAGAAAAGGGTATAATCAGTAACAAGAGAAAAAAGCATTTAGGAGGATTTTTAACAGATAAGAAATGCACTTAATGCACTAAATATAGGCAGGTGACAGCAGCAACACAGGGATTCAGATTTTGAGCCTCTCTGAAAATTAGGAGAGTTATTTCCTCTGGTTCCTTAATATGGCAGGAACAAACTATAAAATCTAGATCATAAGCCTTTTTCCCAGCCATGTGAGCTCCTACGGACTTCCAGTAGCGAAGAGGATACTCACCACTTCTGAAAATCAAGTTCAATCACTCTTCCTTTTGCGTGTCCTTTCTCTTTCACGGAGAACTATGTAACTCTCATCCTGCAGCACATTTTCCTGCAGCTGCTCCTGATGTGAAAGGGAGATGAATCCTACCCTCTCATACATCGACACCTGGTTCAAGAAGATTCAAAGTCCTGCTAAGCAACACAGCAAAAAAAATATCCTTTTAAAAAACTTTCAGAGGCAGGAATAATAGGGATAAAAGTAAGGAGGGCATTACGATATGAATTAATCTCTCATCTTTGCTCTGGCACTGCCTCAAGTGTGCATGTACACCTTCTTTTCTTCATCTGCAAGTATGAGTTCCTCAAGAATTGGTTATGGTATGCAATATGCTTAGATAGTTTGGAAGATGAAAAGCAATATAAGTTATGATTTTAGGGCAGAAGTAGTTCTTCTTTTGCCTAGAGTATCCTTTCAACCATAGTGCCATTTTAGTGTCTTTGAATTACACTGAGTTTCTAGCTACTTAAAGAAGGATTTAAACATGTAGTTGAGACTTGATACTGTCTACAAAATAGACTCTCTGTTCTTATCAAATCGTTCTTGTTAGAACAGAAAGAACCAATACCCTGAATTTCTTACAATCAATTCTGAATATTCCAAGAAACTTTGTAGAGTTTTCTGTTTCTATCTTGCAGGTACTGTACAGATGATGTACTACAAAGGGAAATGATGTCTACTCCTCTTCTGAACTCTTACGGCATTATCATCTTGGATGATGTGCATGAAAGAACTGTTGCAACAGATGCATTACTTGGCCTTCTTAAAGATGTCTTGATATCAAGACCAGAACTGAGGCTGGTAATACTCACTGCGCCTCATATGTCCAGCAAACTGCAGAATTATTATGGCAGCGTCCCCTTCATAAGGGTGGAAAACAAACACCACGCAGAGGTTGTATACTCATGCAGCGTTCAGAAAGACCACTTTCTGTCTGCACTAAGACTGCTCTTTGAGATACACCATACAAAAGAGAAGGGTGACATTGTGATCTTTCTAGCATGTGAACAAGTAAGTGATTAACCGATTCCAGTATTTCTGATTTTAATCAATTAATTAATTAATTTTAAACAATTTACATCTGTGTTTTTACATGACCTATAAATATCTTGTTGCCAGTATCTAAGACACTGGACATTGCTAAGAGTTTTTCATCAGTTCAGGTTTTTACTACAAAGAAGTTATGGTATATGTAATGCTGTATTTTATATATATAGCATAAACTAATACAAGGTACTATTAGATTTTCTGGAGGCTTAAAGAAAGGCTATCATCCTTCTGTGTGGCGCAAAAAGTAGCAAAGAGCATACAGGTCCAAGGGCCATAGATTCAGGGAGTTCATACATTGCAACCTATTCTGGCACTGGGTATATCAGACTTTGTGTTATCCCTGTTTTGCAGGAACGGACACATGTCCAATTTGCATAAATGTCCTACTGCATATGAATGTTTGTATCTTAAACCTGCTTACGAGGTCTTCCCATTTGCATCCTCCCTTACGGCTGCAAACTCCCAAAACATTTGTGTACACAAGAGCAGGAGGCAAGTATCGTTTCAGAGGTGCCACAGATAATGCAGGAACCATTTCAAAGGACTGGGAATAAAGTCTTATTTCTGCCTTTTTTTTTTTT